>CAESWR010000926.1:1255864-1293679 GCA_903171835.1 Mullus surmuletus
GTTTTCTGCTTCACTGGCATGAACAGACCTGGCCACTCACCTGCAGTGTAATTAAAGCTAAACAAACTCCATCAATCAGCTGCCATTACCACGAAGGGGGCGCAAGCAAGGAAGGAAAGAAGGAAGGAAGGCAAAAAATAAATAAATAAGGGGATGGAAGACGGAAGGAAAGTCATAGATGTACGAGGAGAGAGTGAGAGGTGCTGAAACGTAAAGGACGAAGGGTGAAAAGACAGAAGAAGAAGAAGTAGAAGAAGCAGGTGGAATAATGGGTGGTGGTAGGGGGGGGGGGGGGGGGCGGGATTGGGGCCGGGAGCCGGGAAACGAAAACGAAACAATCTGGAGAAATCAGGTTTGGAGTGGAGGGTGGTGAGCAGAGTGATTACAGCAACTAGACTGACTCACCCAGAGAGAGGGCCCCAGGGAGCACACTAGGTGCACACATACACACTCAAACACACACACACACACACACACACACATTGCACATTCTGTATATATATCCTAGCTATGAACCTCGGTCACATACTCTCTCTGTAAAATTTAAAAAAACACTTTATTATTGTCAAAAGCATTTGTCAACATGTGTGAGCAGTGGTGTTTCAGTGCTGCAGGCTTGATATCACGCCTCATGCATACTGTATAGACACACACACACACACACACACACTGTTGAGCTTAGTATGTTTGATATTTTCTAGTTTCCCTTTGGTGCATCTGTTGCCGATGTGGGGGTGGGGGGGCATGTCACCGGCTCTGTCAGTGGTCCTACCCACTTTTCCTCTGATGTGTCAAGCCTCATCTGTGCTCAGGTGCTCCACAGTTTATCTTCTGCCACTCCTCGGCACCCCGCTGTTAGATGCTATCTGTGCTGTTATTATCCCTCTAGTAATAAAACAACACGTCTCTCTTCCCGTTTTAGGCTGTCAGGCTTCACTTTCTCCATGCTTTTTCTTTTTTTTTGTTTTTGATCAACTTCAAACGACAAGTAAAAATTCAGCCAAAGAGAAACCGCAGGAGGTTTTGACATCAGGAAGAAAGCTGCAGCCAAGACAAAACGTGGAATTCCCGACAACTATAAATAAATAATTATCAAATTAACACTAATGACAAATAAGTGAAGAAGATTTTACAGAGAATACAGTATTGGTGAGGTCTCCCTTTATTAACACAGACCTCAGGCGTGTGTCTGTCTGTGTCCCCCTCCCCCCCCCCGTCACTCCAGTGAAAAGACCCACGGAGGGGATTTTTGGCATGGATGCTCATATCAGCTCCACTTTGAACGCTGGCTGTGAGCTTGATCTCCGAGGTCGTTATTTCTGACAGGGTGCCACAGCGGTTCACCTTCTCAAAGCTGAATCCTTGCCACGACAGCCTCGGTTCGAATCACGCCTGTCTCCCTGTTATCTCTGTCAAAATGGAGCGGAAATGATCAAAAAAATTACCTTAAAAGGACCATTTTTTAGGCACAAAAATAAGCACTGGGCACCAGTCCAACTTGTCTCATAATATAAATGTATTCCTCTCGAGTCCTGCATGTCACACGAGGAGCCACAGCTATATGCAGTAAGAGAGGCCACTGTACTGGTAGAACCCGGGGTTGAGTTTGTAACCAACAAGCTCCCTTTTCACCTGCTGGATTTAGTCAGAGAAGTGTGAGGGAGCAGTTCACTCTATCCATTCCACAGAGGATCAACATTCCCGCCACATTTCCGCTTGTGGAACAGCCTGCAGAGACTGTTGATGCTTTCAAGAATAGGCGCAAGACTCATCTTTTTAATCAGGCTTTTTACTGATTTGATAGATTTCTTATTTCCTTTTAATCAAGTCTTCATGGATTTCCTTGATTTTTATTATTCCTTCCGACCAATTCTTAAAAAACATTTATTTTACTAATTCATGATTTATCTATCTATTTATTTGCTGCTCTTACTCTATCATATTCAATCCTTTTGATACTTATTTAGTTACATGTTTAAGGTTTTTTCTCTCTGTTTTTAGATTATTCCTACCTGCTAAAGAGCATTTTACTCATCTGTTTGTTTTATACCTTTCACCTTTCCTTACTGTTTTAGTCCATTAGGTTTTAATTTAGCCCCAGTGTTTCCCAAAGGTGGCTTTTTCCTCACCCTAGGTCTCGGCGCCAAGCCATGTCTCTTTTTGCCATGCCTCTTCAATGGGTGTGCATGTGGGTGTGTGAGTATATCTATGTGGGGATGGGAGGATTGGGTTTTTATTGTTGTTTTTAGCCTCTGTGAGGCACTTTGAACTGCAGAATGTATGAAAAGCGCCATATAAATAAAAATGAATTTAATTTAATTGAATCTATCCACTGTCCAGTAGAGTACAGAAACATGAATTTCATAATGACTCCATATAATGTAGAAAATACAACAGTAACAGCTATTTTACTTTTATCTCATTTAATTAAAAGCTGCAAAATGTAAGGTACACTTAGTATAACTGTAATCTATTCAGGCTTTGATCACACGTTGCATCCGTTAATTAAACAATTGGCGGTATATAATTATAAATAATTAAAATGATGCTACTCATTAATAAATAGTACATTATATGATTTCTTCCAGCCAGAGCGTCAAAATGCTTACCATTTTTGCTGCTCTCTCTCTTATGGTGTCTGTTTCTGTCCACTCTTATAATCAATCTAATTAGTCTAATTGTAATTAGTAGGATCTGAACATTTTACAAGTTTGAATGGATCAGCTCTCACATTTCGGACTAGTCAGAACCTAGTAATTATCTTTTAGAAAATCTGTATGTTCATCGTTTCTTAATAGAGCTCTTGCACTGATTTTGTATATTTTTTTACATGATGTAAATGTGTCTGCCACCCACAAACATAGCATTGACCCCCAATGTTTTTTCATAATTCTATGTATAATTTGACAAAAACATACTTTCTGTTTTGAATTTTCTTCATTTTGAAAATGCATTTTTCTCAAAGTAGAGACCCCCTCGGCCAGCGCTATGTCCGGCTTTCCACTGTTCCGATTCACTTGGTAAATAAGTGGCTTTTCTCAGACTGGTGTTCACCGTGTTGGTGGGTGGGGAGCTGGTGGTGGGGGTGAGAAGATGGATGCTATGTTTGGACCGCGAACAAGCCGAGCTCGTCAGAACACGGGGACAGTGACACCAGCATCCTAGGTCGTGTGACAGTTAGCCGTGACAGTTTGCTGTAATGACCTGAGCTCCTGCGCTCTCGGCGGGGTGAAGCTTTCGGGGCGGGAGCGAGCGAGCGAAGAGGGGAGGGGCGGTGGAGGGTGGTGGCGGTGGGTGAGGTGCACAAGGGGGACAGATGCCAGCTGAAACTGTGGGAGGGGAACGAGTTTCTCTCCAGCCCTCAGGCAGCTAACACTCCAACTACATTACTGTCATATAGGAGTCCATTCTGGCCAAACATTGGCCCGTCACCCACTTTGACTCCCCACTGTCTGTTCAGTCAGCCAGTGACAGCAGTTAAACAGCTTCTACTTGAGGCACTTTTCCAGACTTTAATGTGGCAACTTCTGAAATCAAACTTAGCACACAAAAGCCATAACGTAACGTATTCGGGAGTGTATGCGCAATTTCTGACCGCTTTTAAAAAATGGTGTTGACATGTTTTTATTGATCGAGAACAAAGGAAAGAAAGATGGGCGGCATTTCCATAAAACAATACATTAGGATGATGCATTTGCGCTCCGGGCAACCTAGCATTTTATTTGTGGCGTTGTAGAGGCCAACGCAGAGTGACAGAGAAACAAAGTGAGGGGAGGGGAGAAGAATGAAAGAACAAGAGAGGAGGATGAAACCCGGGCAGGCAGGAGGGGGAAACTGTGAGAAAATAAGAGAGAGAGCGAGAGAGAGAGAGAGAGGAATCAATGGCGGAGCGCCTGATAGATGCTGTCTACGGGGTCATTATCGGCCATTGTGTGTCTTTGGCATGGGATAGCAGGAAATGTGACAGATAATTAGGAGGTGGTGATTTAAAGGGAGAGAAGCAAGCCTTGGCTACAGGCAACACGGTCGATGGACAGAACAAATAAGTCAATAGAATAAACAAAGCCAGCGTGCTCGGTGTACATATGCACCACTAACTCAACAGCACAGCATGACTAGTGTCAAATCACGGTGGGCTCCACAGCCTTGTGAGTCACCCCTGCATATGCATGCTCTGCTTATGAGCTAAGAGCTACTGGGATTACACATAATGAACCGTTCCACCTGTGTGTGTAAATGCTTTGCATTTATAACAAGCTTTTTGTTTTTCATATTCACAAAGGTTACTTACTTACTACTGTTGATCGCGCGTCTGTTTGTTTTGTTGTTTTGCAATGGTGTGCCGGATGTGTTTAAGAGCTATTCACCAGTTCTATTTATGACTGTTTCTATGGAGGCCTTGGGACAGTTTTCCAAGAAATTCATAACACACATGCATGCGTAGTGGAATAAATTTGTATACCAAAACAGAGTGCAAATATTGTTGAGGCAGGAATGGTTGACTGCCTGTCATTTCAGATCAACCTCCTCCATATCTGCCCCAGTGCAGGTTTGGGATGTTTGTCTGTCTATCTGCTTATCTGTCTAAGTGACTGGGTGTCTGTTTGCCTCTGTGTCTGCCTGTCTGTCCATCTGTCTGGGCTCCTCTATCCAGACAGGCTTGGCACATTGCCTGCCCTCTGCCACATGATTAGCCTGGAAGCAGCTGGGGTGAAATTGATTTGAAGTGGCCTCAAAGCATATGAAAGATTGATGCTTCGCATCAACTGCAGCCACTTGAATAGTCCCTTCCCACTTCTCAAATGTCCCTCTTGTCCCTTTCAGCTCCATACCTCCTAATTTTAACCAATAAAAACAAAAACTGAAAAAAAGAAATCTGCTGGGTGTCTTATTTTTGGGAGAATGCCAGTTAGGATAGATGGCATGTGAGCAGAAAGCAAAGATACAGTTAATGCAAGGAAAAATTTCAACTTTAACATTTCAATAACCTGCCGATTGATATGGGATGGAGAGTCGATTCCAGTCTTGACACTGTTTACATTCAGTTTACAGATTACATTCTTTGTTGCACACAGGCCAACATGTCGTGATATTTTCCTGAGTTGCAGTGGAGCTTTCTTATCGCCCGTACCGGTTTTTAGTGACTCTGCCATCCTGGAATAGGATAAGAATAGTAGTAGAGCAAGCTTCACATGCAGTTTAGCGACATGCTGAAATTTTGGTGTCAAAATAGATGTTTTTTTTACGTTGGGTTAGATCAGTTCAGTGCTACAGATGGTGTTCTCGGGTTCTTTCATATTTTTGTCATTCGAATTTGTGGACACACACAAACACATTTCAAAAACACCAAATACACTTGTTTAATGCTTCTCTCTTTCAGACGCAGTGTTCATTCTTCAGTAGATACATTTAATTACACAGTTTAATTTTGATTATGCTAGTGAAGATTAATATCTTCCTCCTACCACAACAGCTTTCAAGTATAAAGGCTTTTTCCTTTCTGATTAACTCTATGCGGCTATCTGATGGCAGCAGGTATGTAGCATCTGCAGTCTCTAAATTGTGCCACTCACATTGTCAGAGTGTGATTATGCATGCCTGATCCACTCATTATTTTGATTAAACCTTGAACAACTTGTACCTGGAGACAAACCTCTGTATTCTTTTGCTGCCTCTCTGCACCTCCACTTGGATACACTGAAATAACCCAGTTCATAAAAAAATCCACTTTGAATCAAGACAACAAAAATATTGTTTGGTGTGCTATCATCTTTTATACTCAGTGCTATCTGTCCCTGTTCTGTTTGATCACCTGACACAGGGGTTTCCTGGCTGGATGCGTGGTCCTCATTCCAACGCTGCAATAGTAGCACCTGGGGCATTGGAAGTGTAAATGTAATAAGACTGCCCTGTGTCTGTAATGAACAACTTGGCAAGAAAATGAAAAGAATATTTCTGGGGTGAGTTGGAACAATATATAATCCGATAACTGTGCTTCTATTGATTAACTTATCATACTATGATGTGCTAATTGTATAATTCCGCATTGCTTGTATTCATTTACACTCTCTAGTATAAGGTCTTTAGTTTGCATCATATTTGTGTTCTCCAGTACAGCAATGCTCCAGTCACCTTCCAGGAGAACCCCCAACATACATAATTTCAAATCCCCTCTGGTGGAGAGGAGACTATGTTTAAAGCTGAGGGAGATGGTGTGATTGACCATTGATCATCATCCCGCCACTCTCTGATGATGTGTGGTCTTACTCGCTTCCTAATTCAGCCATGTTTCCACATGGATACCTGGTTGCCTGCCCAGCCACAGACCCCAGTGTGTACCAGTGTTCCCTCGCCATCCTGTGTATGGCACACCTGTGCAACCAAGCACCTTACACCTTATTCTTCACAGTCAGTCGCGCACATTGTTTGCTTCTTCTTGCCAAATGCTCGGGGAATGCATGTGTGAGCACAGTGTTTGCATGTTGCAGACGGGCTGCTACAATGAGTCATTTAAATACTGCACATTGAAGTAAATGATAACAGCAACATTTTAAAATGTTGACATTTTTATAATGATGAAAACAGAAGCACATTCACACATGCATGAAAACACACAGAAGATGCGCAAACACACACCCACCAAAATGAAAGCATAGCAGAAAGAGAGTGTTTGGGGGCTGCGGGCCAGCCACTTGCATGGCACCACACATCGACAGATGCTCCCATTCATTCCTTTCACTCCCGGCTTAATGTCTGACTGCAAATAAATAAGAACATTTAGCCATGTCTCAGTCACTCTGGGCCTTCACAGTAACTTATTGCCAAGCCCCAGATGGGCTATGGAGCCGTAGAGTTGAAAGATGAGAGAGGGGGAGGGGAACAGGTGTAATTTATCACTCTGTTCAGCTAATGAATGATAGCATCACGTCAGCTGGTGTGTTGTCCCTAATTCCGAAGTCTCAGCTTAAGTGTTTGGGATGTCTTTGCCATCAGGTCACTACTTCCTTTTCTATCCCACAGAAGCACCGATCTCTTTTCCTTTTAAAACGCAAAGAAACTGTTAAAATTGATGTTGGATTCATTAACCTTTATTTAGTTTTCTTAAAACGTCTCCAAAGAGGGTTTGTATAGAGCTTGCAGGACATTCAATACTATATATTCTCACATACACACACTTGTCTTGAATTTTAGAGAAGCTTTGCCCGACGTGTCCAGCTAATCTCAATGTGATTATTGTATTAGGAAAAACACAGATTCTTGCTCTACCACAATGCAATCACACCCACTCAGAAATGACATTTCCGTCCAGGGCCCAATCAATCATCTCACCCTGAATAGACCAATCAGCATGTCCTGTTTCGGTGCCAACTAATGGGAGGCGGTCAAATTACTGCCAAAGGAATTTGACTTGGAAATGGACATAGACGACAAAACAGAAACAAACAGCAACAAATGTTGGGTATTTTTTGACGAGGACACTGATTGTGCCAATTTCCCGAATCTAATGTTGCCTGTCAAAACTCAGATAAGAGCCTCGAAAAAAACCAAGCAGCTAGTCCATTTTGTTGCAGCATGTGAGGAGCACTTTGCTGTGACACTTAGCACTGTCTCCCCATTAGCCAAAGAAATGCCCTTCACTGGAACTTTGAAGATAATTAAACACATAATGGATATCACTGTCACTCTCTGACTTGTTTGCTCATTTGTCTGAGTGTGGCTGCTGCAATTGAGACCCTATTAAAATGGAATAAATCGCTTGGTTACTAAGTCATTTCACCATCTAGGAAAAGCGTGTGTGTGTGTGTCTGACGATGGTGTAATAAGTGGCTCCCTGTATCATGAATAATTGATTCCTTTCCTTTTGCCTTCATTGTTTGGACAACTTGCTAAAATGCCCATTTGGTTTGACAAGACAAAACAAAAGGGTGTGAGCCTCTATCACTCATTCTCTAAAATTCTCTGTATAAAATCCATCATTGCAATTTTGTTCTCTTTCCATCTCTTGGCTCTTTGTCCTTTGGTTTTTTTTTGTTTGCTTTGTTTTCTTAGAATTCTCCTCAAACCAGTGTGCCCGTTAACCGTCCCCTGTTACATTTTCCATTCCTTACTTCCTGTTTTCCATTTGTGCCTTACCAACATCAGTCGCTCTCATTTTCTTCACCTCTCAGCGTCTTTGTCTTGCATCCGCAGACTGCCTGTGACTGTCAAGGCCTTAATGTGGGGGTTTATTTATGTGCTGCCCACACTGTTTGCATTCCCATATTGCTTTACAGATGTTGTCTCCTCAGGGAAAGAGCCAGCGATGTTGGACCGTCTCACCCCCCTTTCCGTGGACAAACACTGTGATTTTCCTGAATGCAAGAGTTTGTTTCTTGGAAGCAAATGAATGACACAAATACCGAGGTCCTGCGGCGACAATATAGTATTTATTGGGTCTATATCGCAGCATAAAAAGTCATGCATTTGTGTCTGCATACATTTGTATAATTTACAAGACAATTCTTTATGACCGCTCTGCTCATTTGTCGAGCACGTAACTGACAAGGAGAGGCCTCATGCACATTGTAACGATCTCCAAGCCGACCTGTACAACTTTACTACTGCCATTATGTGCACTAAAACCAAAGATGGGGTTGCAGCTTGTAGCTTTACATGAGGCAGTTTATGTCAGTTAGGAAGATGCAGGCAGCTCGGATGCCTTTTCATTGGCTTTTAGAAACTATTTCAGAATAATATTTTGCATTTATTACCCAGCTTGGAGATGTGTAGTACATGTGTTTAATATAAATCTAGAGTCCATGTCCAACCATAAACTGTGACAGCTGTATAAGTCAAAAAATAATTGCACTGACAGTAAATATTAGGTTAGAAAATACAACTGCGCCTCTGATATAAACCACACAGATACAATGTGGAAAATAATTTTGTCGTTTGGACAGACCACAATTAGATTCATGAATGTCTGTACGAATTCAGTTACCGTCCATTGTAATATTTGTTCATCTTATCCACACCATCACATCAAACACATCAAACATTACCAGCGTGCGACAAATACACATAACGCTCCTCTTTAACCTGTTTTCTTTACTTCTCATTTTATCTGTCAAAAATCCGCTTACATGTTGCCACGGTCATACAGACTTGGATTTCTGTGTCAAGATCATCTCCTCCCTTCTTGCTGTCACTTTCATCTCACCTCTTTCCTTCATGCCCAGCACCCCCACCCATCCACCTCCTACTCCCCCCTGTCTGTTCTTGGCCTTCCACGCTTGGAGGAACAGCGTGAGGCGGCATGGCCTCCATGCGGCTGACTGATTATTGTAATTCATACACTTTAATTAGTTGCACAAACCATTAGCCACAATTAGACTATTACAGAACGTTTTGTGGCAGGAGCCAGCCCGAAAATTGGCTTTATCTGTTAGAGGGGATGAAGGGAAGACAGAGAGAGAAAGACAGATAAAAGCATGGGGGTAAACTTTATTTTGCCGTACATCACTCATTCAAAATGCAGAAAGTGAATTCACTATGTTTAATAAATGTGTTTTGGGAAGTCAATCTGTTCATAAACTGTTATGCAGTTATAATGTACGTTCCAGACCACGAAAGATTCATCAGTTTGATATCTGAATGTGTTAACCACAAATGTATAATCACTTGCTAACAAAGGCGGTGACTCACATGCGCTGACACATTTCGAATCTTCATCATTCTCGCCATAATGAGGCACTTGCTTGACTGACACAGTCCCGTGACATCACATGCGCCCCCACATTTTCTCTGCCACGCTACTGTAAGTATGAATCACTAGATCATTTGTGTCACATTTGTGCCTGAAATGGCAGGGTGAGTTGCATTATTAGACCTTTGAAACCATTACGACATGCTTGACATATCAACTTGATCCCTCAGTCAAGATTATAAAATGTATACATCACCCTCATGACAGTTGACATTACATGCTTGAATGGGTCGGAGAGTATATAAAAATATGTAGCATTCAATGATATATATGGACAACAGACAAACCATCCTTTTGGAACAGAGCTTGTGTTAAGAGATGTTAAACTAAAAGGTGTGTGTATGTCAGAAATGTGTGGGGTTTTTTTCTTAAGTTCCTGGTGATCTATGCACTACTGTGCTGGGTCTGTCCAACAGAAAACTGGATGTACAACGTTAATTCTACAACCAACTTGCCATATATTTTGGCCCTTAATGTATTTAATAATCTTTTTCCTCTTGGTTACCTGTGGATGGACACATTTTCTCATGGCCATTGTACATTTTCAGGTCACGATCCAATCCTTTTCAGCTTACCTACCCATGCTGTCGCTGTACATTGACTTTTTATGTTATCGTTAGGCCACAAGGCTATTGCTGTAAGTGAAGGCACCACGGTCGCGCTGATGGCTATTAGACCTAATGCCACCAATAAGCTCCGCCATGCGAGAGGAAGCAGCCCTTCAGCACTGACAGCATGGCTCAGTGCCTCCACATTGGATCTATACATCTGAGAATGGCAGAAGCCCTCAGGAACAAAATAACATTGCAACTCATTTGTACAGTAGAGCTTCCCAACATTACAAATTTCCACAAGATGTTAGATCCATACAAGGTGTGACAGAATTGAGTCTCTCAAGATTTAAAAAAAAGAAAAATAATCAGGGTTGCTTCACATCAACAGTCCACCCTACAAGAGTGTAACCTGCAGCAACACATGCGTAGTGTTTGAATTCCTCTGACCCAACTAAAAATTAAACATGGTCTTCTCCTTAAATGAGTCATTCCATAAGTAGTATCTCCATGTGTGAATGAGAACATTAAGTTGTTGGTGACAAATGCTGCAATCTGGTTGTTCTGGTAAGATGGTAATGATCATCTCGGAGTCAGCTCATCTAATAGTTACACAAATTAGAGCTTTAATGCATATTCCCATAAACATATATGTACTGTAGGGGCATCCCAATCAAAGCCAATATCCAGCATTTTTTTGAAAATAATCAGAGCCGCTAAACTTTTATTTTTCTTCCTGATTGAAACATTTCTTTTTTGCTTAATATCTGTTTGAAGCCGCCATCCCTCTCTGGCCAAGGTAACCTATCCCTTTTATTATATCTGATATGATATATGTTGGAACACAATGGTCTTTTTCTTTGTCATATAGAAGAGAGCAGCAATTGTGAAAAGAAAATGCCAAGGAGGTGTCTATATTGTAATGCACATCTCTTGCATTTCTGGAAAGTGGTGCGTATTGAGCCAACTTGGCCACATAAAGGGTACTTTTGCAAACCTCCATTGTCGACAAGGATAAACAACATGACATGCTTGAGCTGCTTGAGACAAAAATGGAGAGGCCTGTAGGAATTACTTTTTTGATGTAACTGCTCTTTCATATCAGACAAGATTGTTCAGTTTCCATGCTGTCTGGAGACAAATCCAGACATGTTTTTTGTGAGTGGATAAAATGTTATAATTCAATTTGATTTATTTGTAGAATTCTCTTTTAGACTTGAGTTGCAATTTGGATTATGTCATTTTGAACGCATTTTTAATTCAAAGTTATGCAAATGTCGTGATTCTGGTTTCCAAATAGATGAAATTCTTTGATCTAATTAAAGCTTTGCAGTGCATGGTAACATCCACACAACTATGAATTGGAACGTTCGTGGGGACTTTGTTAATGTTTGTCCAGCCTTTGGCACAGGGTCTTCCTGTATCAAAACTGTTGGGTTTCCTATGAGCCGTCAGCAAAAGTGACTCCATCTTGCCCTGTTCTCACATGGCTACATTGCAATTGTCTGCTCCAGTGAAGCCTATTGCGGTGTGGGAAAGGTCTGCTCTTTCATGGACACACATACTCACACACACACTTATACACACTCACTTTTGCATCTGGCTGATTCACTTTGCTGAGGCCCACAGACCCCCGACTGCATGATTTATCTAAGCCAGCGAGTCGCACCATTCAGGGTGTCGCAAACTCACTCCAGCTCCTACAGCACTTGAGTCTATAATTGTTTACCCTCGGAGCTCAGATGTTAAAATATGGTATTATTTTACATTTTTATTCCCATAAAAAAATGGCTAAAGCAGCATTTGAATCTCCCAAGCCTTTTTCCTCAAGCTCCACTAATTTCTTCCCTACATGAGTCGTTTTAAAGCCTTTGCAGGTAAATAACCTTATCCATAATTTGGGACAAAAATGCACCATTCAAAAATACTTGCAAATTGCTACAAGGTTGCCAACAGTGTTGTCGACCAATGACTCATCAAACAGCACAGGAGGATGTTTCACTGGTATCAAGAGTGATATAATTTAAGAGCACTTTAACTAAGCTTCACAAACATTCCACACTAAAGCAAACACTACAGTTATAAGCTTCAAAAGATATCTTTCATGGTATTGTTTTTTTTGTTTTGTTTTTTTGCATTGCAACGGCCTCATTAAAGATTGTTAAGATAAGCCTGAAGGTATCTTTTCTGTTTCATGTGATGAAAGAGTGATTTTTTATTTTTTTTAATGAGGTCGATAATGTTTAAAGAACTATACTACCTCTGTGAGCACGTGTCCATTCCTTTTCTATCTCAGTGTTCTCCAAATTCAGTCGTGTTGATATTTTTGGTTATGTGGAGTTTCTGAAAATCGCCAGAGGCAGTTTGGAGGACCTGCACGGAGGTAGTGGATTGCTTCACTGCCTTTTACACAGGATCTTGCCCCGAGTCTATCAGGAACAGTGGTCACACTAACGACTGAAACACTACCTCTGCGCTATCATAGCTGACTGCCACCCCCCCTCCCACACACACACACACACACACACACACAAACATACACATGCACCCTACCTTCCAAGACAAACACATGCCTGTGATTGGTCTGCGGCTGTTCTGAGGAGAGAATCACTTCAAATTGGCCTGCAGAGAAGAACACCTTTGACAGTAGAGCCGAGTGCTGAATGTTGACAGAATTACAAAGGCCACAGTTGTTAGTGTTTGCCGCTATGATAAAACACCGCCAATTAAGTGTACGGGCTAAGCCCAAACCTTTGTCTCACCTTGAGTTCTTCATCATCAGATATTGGTGAAATTCCAGCAGCTTACCATACATTAAGCTTGAGTTTCCAACCCAATGGTGGGCTTGCCACACATTAGCTTTGCGGTCATGCGAAGGGCAGATGCTACTGAAGGGGAGATAATTGGTGGTGAGCTGTCTGAAATGTATAATTAGACGGGACAAGACACTCCCCCTCTTTTCTCCTTTCCCCCGCCGCTCTGTCTTTTCACCGGGTGATCTGAGTGCTTTACAATGAGCTTTGATCTGGGTTAAAGTTTTCTGAGCCCTTTCAGATAGGATCAATTTGCTTCAACATGCATCACTCTTTGGCTTTCTCATCTGGCGCGCTGCGTCTGTTTGCAACACATTCGGCTGCATGTGAAGCTGCAGGAGGTGTTGTTCTTCTTCCTTTTTTCTTCCAGCTTCCCCCACTCATGACTCTTCCAAAGGGAACCGTGTCTTTGTAGTCTCTGAACTATATTATGAATGATTATCCCTTTACATCATTATTATTCCTGAGCTCACCATGGCACATCAACCCAGACACAGATAGAATGCCTGGACTCCTCACTTTTGCAATATGGCTTCATTATACCCACAGTTTTTTCATGGGATGATATGTGCTGCACAAAACGCTGAACTTCATCCATTACCCCGGGGAAAGCTGCGATGTCGAACAGTTCATTTACCGATGGTTTCATTGGTGACTGAAAAATGGTGTTTGTTGGTGATTGCCTCTCAGTTTCAAATATGTAAATGAGTTTCAAATATGCAAATCGTTTTCCGTTTATGATTTTCTGGCTAGGAGAGACTCACAAGGGTTTGATCTAAGAGTTTAATGTCATCAGTTGTGCCCCTTGTACCATGGCACATTGCCATCTCAGCCTCTCCCCAGTCCAATAACCGGCAGCTTGAGTGTAATGAAGGAGAGTTAGGAGAACTAGAGGTCATTTGGCCCATTACTGGTGGTCTCAACAAGACAGACGGGACCAGTATGAGGAGGGTAAGGGAAGAGTGGTAAATATTAATGCTCTCACTTTTAACAGGGCGCTAATTAAAGGCAGGAAAGTATTAAATAGAAATATGCATGACATATTTGGACATTCTCTTTCACTCTGTCAGCCCGAGCACATGAAAGCCACCGCAGTAAACTTTTAAAGCCGCTCTAAACAACATGGCAGTGATGGGTGTACAGTAAACTAACTGTATACACCCACACCTAATGCTCGTGCCAAGCTCTGAACGGGGAGCTATTTCCCTCCCTCTCCTCCTTTGCTCTCCTCTCTCCATCTGTTCCTGGGCTGAGGCAGGGTAAGGAGCCAGGGAGGGCTACGAGCTGGAACAAGTCTATCTGCAGCAGCAGGCCTGGCCTCAGCAGCCACAGAGGGGCTCAGACTGAATGCTCGAGCCCTCTCTTCCTCCATCCAGATGCAGATGACTTCGCTTTTCCTCCGCCTCTCTGCTGCACAATAATACCCTTTTGTAGCGCAAGGGCAGAATCCCAGCTTTGTCCAGTCAACCTTAATTTATGGCACACATATTCTGGACGCACATATTGTTGCACAAGCTACAAAGGCATAAGCTTTCAAAGAGGCAGGGAGGAAGTGCTGGCAAGAGGATTCTAGCACTTTCTTTGTTCGAGAAATGGTATAAATCATTCACCAGAACATGGCATTCACAACTCCACGGACGCATTGATTTTTTAGAACTTCAAAGAGGTGTTGGGAGTCAGAGGTGATTTTTTCCACCCTCATCACCTTATTACATTTCTTCAACTTGCTATTTCAGACATGACTGACTGCCTATCATGATTTGGTGTGGCCTCAGATGTAAATCTTGAAAAAACACTGTGGCAAGTTGAGGTGAGATTCAGTTTCGGGGAAAAGTAAACATCACTTTTAAATCTAATATTTTCTCTCTCAAAATTGCTTTTCCTCCTATATAATACAGCCTCTCTTAGCCGGCAAGCAGGCATCTATCTTCTTAAGTTGGAAAGGCACTTGCCTGTGGCCTTCATGCAGTCGCCTCTTTGCCCTATCTCACCTGTGTTTTTCAGGCCCGGCTTAGAAATGTGAAAAAGAACTGGTGTTCTGCTGTGTCTCTCCTGTAGACAGTTTTTGTTCTCCTTGACCTGCCATCCATAGTCTAATCGAAAGTGACTGACTGCCCCCTGATGCAGAGAGCACCAAGCTAGACCTTTCAGATTCCTGCTTTTACCGTGAACATGGGGAGAGGAACAAAAGGCTCCGGGGGAGAAAACAAAACCCACTGATGAACTGATTGACATCACCTGTGATATGCGAGCGGAAACTGCATCCACGACTTTCAGGAGGTAAGTTCACCTCGCTACGCTGACACCACTCAACACCCAAAGCTTCAGAGGAATTCCACATCCAGAGTGAGGTTTTCGCGAAGCTGTATGTCAAGGGTGAAGTGTGAAGGTTTAAGGATGGAGACAGAGGTCTGGGAAATAAAATCAATGACCGAGATGCTGTGCTCCACATGAGAGAACAATTCTTCTTTTTTTTTTTTTCAAATCCTGATAATAAACCTTCTTAGGTGAACCTTATTCAATGTTTTTTTCTTCTGTTGTTGTTTTTTAAGGAATGCAGAATGTCACATGAGTTGTCTTCTTAAAGGGCAAAAATGACCACAGAGGCTAACTAGGAGAATATGTTCTGACAGCAGGTGCACGGAGACGAGATTCAACACAACCGCAGGAGCCGCACATTAACTACATGAAATTGAGTATCCTGATACAGCCCAACACCGCTCACTAAGTTTCATTTTCAGTCACATTTAGGCCTTTTTGCTGGGATTTGAAGATCAATGTTAGCCTTCAAACCAAAGTGCATACATTAAATGATTCATGTTAGACCAAGTAGCTCCGTCTGAGAGCTGCGAAAATACACTTTTAGCTGAGTGTGAACATATTGGAGTACCTGGCCAACTGGGACCCTCATTCACATCCACATCTGAGGAACCTTACATTTATTTGGCTGATGCCTTCGTAGAGATACTCGCCCATCTAACATTGCTACACTATACTCTTACATTTGGCTGACAACCCACAGAAAATGGTTAAAAAACAGTGTCTGCAAAGTGGCTGTTGTCATTCGTATGGCTCATTGCAAGATCTATATTAAAATCACGTGATGAACAAAGATGCAACTGAGGCCCTCACCTAATTGTGCCAAATCACTCAATTAATAAGAATGGTGCAAGAGAGGAACGCACTCCAGATTGGTATTTGAAGAGACAAATAGCATGTAAATGATGCCATGCATTATTATGTCATCTCCATAGTCATCTAATGGCTATCTGGCTTTAATAAAGGGAGGAAATTATACTGGAGCAGATGGTGAGAGTACACTGCTGGCTCAGGAGTTATTTATTAAATGCATTATTAATTATTTTCAACATGATGAGCTCGGCTGGCTTCCTTCTGGATCCTCTCTGAAAAAAAGAGTTCTCTAACCCCCTCTTGTCATTACATTGGTCTTACATACACCGCCACCAACCTACGGTCAACTTACTGAGATGCACGCAAGGTCGTGCACATTCTATTAGTGTCATATCAGAATTCATTCACAAAAAGATCATAGTCCCACACACATTAAGGCATCAAAAAGTTGGCATCATACATTATGGGGTGGCTTGTCCAACTGTGCATCATAACCTGGCAAAGACTTTGAATTGCACGCAGTTGTGCACATTGAAATTCGCTCTCATGCCCGAGGTGGAGTCTTGAGTTAACAGTTTCCTCACCTGCCACAGGCAGCTCGCCACCTGCCACGACACTTCCCACCCTCCGAGCAAACTCGCACACTTATAAGCACCCGTCCACGTCCACACATGTGGCCGCGGACAAGAGTGTCACAATTCGGCATCTCTCACAACCCAAGTTCACGCTCCGCTGCTCCTGCAAGCCAACTATCATCTCCAAACACCTTGCATAGTATCTCTGCCCCTGTGAGTGATTTATAGACTGCACTGCGTTTCACCCGAGGAATGTTTTGTTTTGGTTTAGACAGTCGGATAGGAGATGCACAGTGTTTGATTCGCATGCACGGAAATAGTCACGGTGTAAGACCGACTTGATTTCTTAAAATCTTTTGAGACTGCAACAGTACATTTTAATGTCACAAGTCATGTCACCCTTTTCACATCATTTAATGCTGGATGCAAAAGGTGTATTAAAAATAACTGTGTCTAGATATGTACTCTGATGAAGTCAAAATGGGAGTAATGTTTGGAATCAATATTTTAATCTCACCTATGCTTTCTCTGAAATCGAAGAGTGGCATTTAATGGAGTGGAATAGTTGCTTTCAAACATATCCGCATTAATTGTTTCAGTGGGAAGATGGAAAACACACAAAAAGCAGAGAGCTTTGTGCTGAGGGGAAATAACACAATAAGAACAAAAAGTAAAAAGGAATGTACAAAATGTTCACTTGTTAATTTCTAGGCAAAGCAGTTTTGAAATGCAAATGTTCAGGGTTAAAAAGCCACTCTGGCTTCTAAACATAAATCAGCAGCTTCAGACTTTCCATCAGACTATTTTCCCTGTAATTATAGCAGGTTAAAAAAAACCCCTAGCTATTATACAGCAATAGCGAGAATGAAAAATAATCAAGGAGGATGATGAATACTGTACCATCTCTGTCTCTTTCTCCCGTTCAGTCTCTCACCCAGTCAAGGCCTGAACTGCGGTTGAACTGGGTCTCCTGGGATCCTTAGTCGGCCAGATCGTTAGCTGGCTGACCCAACAGGAAAAAGGAAAGGAGCGAAGGGTTAGAGACGAAAGAAGGCTGGAGGAATAAAGGGAGCAATGGGCGAGGTGGGGGACAGAGGTGCATTACATCCGCGGCGAGAGCTCGGAACAACGAGGTTACTCCAGAGCAAGATACATCCTCCTCTCAGCAGAAAACCATGACCCGCCGGTGCATTCAGACAACGGCATGATAAAAATTCTCCCAACTTCACCTCGTTCTTTTCTTACTGCTTATAAATTAATAGCTGAAAGTCTGGGGTCAACAACAACCACACTGCTTTTATGAATATTCCAGCATGTGATCACACATTTACAATAAAGCATTAGTCTGTGCAGTGGGTGACTGAACATCACCAAAATGATGCATCGTCAGCAAAGGCCACACACAATCAATATAATTTGTTTTTTCTATGGGAATGTGAAGGAAAGCTGTGTGATGAAAGGAAAGGATGTATGGTGCTGCATCCCGCCCACTCCACCCACACTCTGTTGGCTCCTCAGAGCATCATGGCTAATGGTGCATGATGATTTTTGTAAGATGCTTTCCCGATCACCTCTGAGGACTTATTTTCCTTATTTCCTAGTTTCTTACAGTTTGCATATTCAATTATACAATCCCTTGCCCATTCATTGAGTACATCCAGCAAGAAACAAAAGCATTACCATTCTGAGTTTCTCTGCATCTCTTCGAGAAAGGTGTTGATTTAATTCCACTGTGCTTTTCAAGGCTGTGATTTGTGGAGCTAAAAGGTGTTCCTAATATTCTTCACCCTCAATTCAAATAACAGGCAGCAGAAAACACAAGAATAACCACAGGGAAAAAAAACATATGAATGCAACTATTGAATGCTCTGTGATCTATTGAGGATCTATAGCGTGACTACATGGAGTTCACGGCACGTTCATGTGCTAGCATGTAAATGAGTGCACTATAGGTGGGTATTTTCATCATGAGGGAGGGAAATCATTTCAGCATTTAGCCCTCCCTTCAAAACTGTGAGCCGATTCTCTATAAATGAAACATTGTGTTTTGGCTCCCAAAATCCACCAAAACACAATTCATTTGAGAACTGCAAACTCTGACACAAATACAAGAACCACATTTTAGTGCATGAATTTTTAAATAGATATTTTAAAACATAACACATGGTATTCATCAGCCTGTCCATACAAATATTTTGTTCCCAAATACAACACAATCTCTTCCTGTGTAAATAACTCAACAGGCTATAACATGGAATGAACTTGCATAAATCAACACAATACCATGTAGATGTGAGTAAACAAATTGCATTCTTCTAAGTCCAAAAATGGGGCTGCGTACACATTACACATTAGTCAACAATGGGCCTTCTTCCACTTCTTCCAAAAATGGATCTTCTCTCTGAGAGTGAGGTTTCCTGTGAGCTTAATGTAGATCTCTGAGCAGCAATCTTCACATTTCCCTTGTAAAGGTATTGGTGTATGTCAGGCTGATTATAATTTTTAACACTCTATGTAGTTGTTCGGGCAAGACTAACCAATTATAGTTGGGGGAACACATTCATTTAACTCAGTATAAACTGATTTTCTCTCTTTGGCTTGTTACTCCACAGAATGCCATTTGAGTTAATAATAAATGAACTTGTGTTTGGAGTGGGGTCTGTCCAGGCTCAACCTGTAGAGTTAATTTTTACTCTCTTCAGATCACATTTTTTAAAGAAAAAACCTTTTTCAAGCTTCCCAGAGCCACAAGTGGACTGTTTGACAGCACAGTTACACCCTACAGAAAAACACAATTATGCCATCACGTAATTCAATGCATTCTTAGCCAAGGGCCGCTGGTTTCCACACAAAAGACATGATATATGTCAGGGGGATCCAATGATGTCATGAGAATGAATACAGGAGCAAATGCATGGCATTGCGCATTGAGAAGACAACTGCAAGAATCCAAACCCTGCATGCCCTCCATCACTTTATTATTTCTTTTTTTAGAAAAGCTGCCACATATTCAACTATTTATGTTCACATAAATCCTGCAAATACTTGGAGTACTTATCCGCTAGAGGGGAGTTGAAAAGGAATAATCATTATATCATTACATTATATAAGTTCATAGAAACTTAAATATATTAATACTGTATCCATGACACATTGAGTTGCTGAAATTATTCCATGTCATTTTATTTCTAAGAATTAAGAGTTTCATCCAATGATCCTTGCAAACATTTAAATTCTGTATACAATCCTTCATCTGTTCACAGATTTGTCATGTAATTCTCAGATAGGAGCCAGACGGAGCTATCTATCTTAAATTCTATCATTTTTTCCCCCAAGTTTCCTTTTCCTGCACCACTCTCATCTGCCATTTGAAAGGACAGATCTGGGTAAGGAACAAGCCAAGAGGGAGTCATGGTGAATTTTCCGGGACTAGGCTTGGGGCCAAACTCGTCCTCAGATGTGACAGTTCTGGGCTTCAGTCTGGAAAAGCCTGCTGTTGCCATTCTCAACGTATTACCTAGACAGTTACGATGTCACCGCAGCATGAAGATGTGAAAACCAGGCAGCGGGGACAACGGCGGACTCCAGCTCGTGTTCAAACTGACAGCGACGTTGTTGCTGTAACCATTTGCTGGGATCAATAGAAGGATTAACAGAAAACACGCTATCTGCCTGAGCTTTGTCCTGTATTTTGATAAAACATGCTAGTTCTTAAGTGATCGCATGAATAAAATATATCAAATGAATATGAATAAGCACTATACAAAGTAGTGGCACAAAACTCAAACTAAACACCATCACCAACACATCTCATTGTTGAAAGCACTGGCATATTTTTCCTCTCACCACAGTTCATCTAGCTATTGACCAGTGCGATCCCACTGGACATCGAGCCTCTCTGGTCGACAAGGCAGCTGCAATCTATAGATATGTCTGCTGATTTAGTTCTCCTGGGGGGCTAAAGGATGGAGAGGAAAACAAATAGAGAGGAGGACAGGAAAAAGGAGACAAGGGGACAAATTGGACCATCGAGCACAGGGACATCGTTGAGACTCACATTTATTTTTGAGATGACAGTGCGGAAGACTTGAGAGGAGAGAAAGACCAATGAAATTGTGCATTTGGGGGTGCGGCTGGAAGAGAAGACGACTGTCAATGCCAGGCTCAAAGGTCAGGGGGGATCAATTAGATTAATTAGAGAGGATGTTGGAAAAATGTGAAAGTAAGTCCCTTTGTTGTATTCTTTGCTGCCCTCCTATTACTTTGCCCTCGTGTTCCTTCCCCGCTGCCATTGTTCCCCGCTCCTTCCCTCTCCCCGCCCTGTTCTGGCAAAGTGCTCCAAGAACACAGTCCTCCTCTGTCAGGCCCCCACACCCCGTCTTCTGCTTCACAGGTAATTAAATGGATTTCCTGTCTCGTAGTCGGCGAGAGAACATGACCCTGCACTCTGCCAGAGCGTGTCCAAAGGCACTCCAGGGCCAGCTCCCTGCACCATCTGCATCTCAGTGTCCGAGCGGAGCAGTGGCCCTAAACAAACACACTCCACCCAGGGGACTGTCAGGCCACAGGCTCCCTGACTAAACACACTCCGCAGATACAGTGAGCGGTAATGAACTATGGGGAGATAGAGCTGTAAATACCAAAGAGCCAAACTGGAATAACGTGCACCGCTGCATTGACTTGAAAAAAAGAAATGCTGTTTTAAGATGGAAAAATGATTCAGGACAGCACTCCAGTGAAATCATATTCATTTTATTGCACACAGACATTTCGGTGTGACCTTCCTCAGTGCATTGCAGGCATGACCAAACACACACAGGTGTTGTCAATAAATACCAATTAGGCTGGCAAAACAGCTCTCCCCAAAAAACTTTGACAACTTTATCAAGAGGACAATGAAACCACAAAACAAGATCTTGCCACACATAGTAAATGAGCGAAGGTCTTAAAGATAAAAGTTTCTTGCAGAAAAGATTTTTGCATTTTGATTTAAACACAAATATAAGAAGTGTGTGTTTGGTCATGCCTGCAATGCACTGAGCAAGGTCACACTGAACATGTCTGTGTGCGGTTATAAAATGAATAAGATTTCACTGGAGTGCTGTGCTGAATCATTTTTCCATCGTAACTTTTTGAGAATTCTGCACCAAAAATATTGAAAGAGGTTTGAGCGCGTTTTTTTTTTCATATTTTGGATGCTGTTTTAACCCAGCTCAATTTACTATATCAATAATATTCAAATTTTGTAGCGCAAGATTCATGCAGAGCATATATTTACACAAGATAACAATTCCAGTCAATCTGTAACTGACTGCTCAAAGCAGGCGACCGTCCACCCTGAGTCATTAATCTGCTCGAAGATTTCTTCTCAAAAGGGAGTTTTTCCTTGGCCTTGTTGCCCAGTAGTTGCTCCTGGTGGGATGTGTTGAGTCCCACCTGTGTGAGCATTTTGGCACAGTATAATAATAATAATAATAATAATAATAATAATAACAATAATAATTTGTCATAGCACTATTTTAGATTTGAATTGAAATTTATTTCCGATAAATAATTAATCACATTGCAGACACAAACTTCCAACTGTGGAGCATGAATGCACTGTGACACATGACATTAATAATTTCCGCTGCATGTGTCTTTCTTCCATCATGTTAATCTCCCCAAAGAAAGCAGGAGATAAACGCCGAGTGCAGTCAACAGTGTGAAAGCCAACGGTTCCCAAGGGCAGAAACCTACTGTCACACCCCCCCTGCTGTGAGCATCTTGCTCCATCAGCAGGACCTGAGTGCACTTCAAATAGCGTCCCAAAGATTATCATCACGGGAGCAGATCTTTCTCTCAACGGTCCCACTTGACGCATCTTGACATGAGACTTCATAATTCTGTCACGAAAATAAGAATTACACTTGACAGTCCACTCGAAGACACGGGAGAAAGTGTGTGTGTACGTATACAGGAGTCAGTCAAAAGTGATGGCATCTGTGCGCACAGTTTAAATGTTTACCCGTGAGTGCTGTTGACAGTGAAAGTTGAATTGCGAAGGCGGCACTGATGCAAAGGCAAAAGTTACTTGCACATCTCTGAATATTTCAAAAGCTGGAGATGATTTTTCTATTACGCAATGCTCAAAACCTTCAACTTGGTTTTAAGCCGAAACACGACTTAGTGTTCTCGGGAAATAGCTGTTTATTCCCCCGGGAGGGTGATGTGATGGTGTTTCCAAAACTGAGGATCCCGTCCTGCTCGCCCTGAGAGACCCAATGGCTGCATGATCAAATATACAACATGTCAACACAGGTATTTGTTTTTTGGGGGGGTTTTTCATGGTATACTCTCACTTGTTTGCTCTGTTCTGCTTCAGCGGTTAAAGTAATAAAAAAAGTGACACATTTTTTCTCCTGGTCTGCTTGCGTTTACATGGCAACGTTCAACGGCGTTTCAAAGTCACACACACAAATGGCATGCGCACTGATGTCTCATGAGAGATCTTGCAGGATTCGATGCAGGGAGGCAACTGCTGTGTCCGCCCACTCATACACTGCTCGGTACATTGGGAGCTCTATGAAGAGGACAATATATGAGATGAAAAAAACAGAACAAAACAAAACACTGTTAATCACATTGCTGCTGCACAAGAAAAACATGGCCGATCCAAAAGGGGGACACATTAATGACCTGAATATATATGTAGACACAGAACCCATAATATATTGCTATAAACTACTACATGATAAATACGTGATATTGTGTGTACAATGTGTTATTAAGCAATACTGTGCTCGCAATAAGTGTACTGTATTTCCGCACAACTCATGGAGGTAATTCTATGCCATTGTCGTGGCGATGTTCGATGAGAGTAAAAATCCTCAGAGACTTGATGATGCGATTACAATAAATTTATTAAAGTTAAGCATCAAATAGCTGTCTGCAGTACAGCGAGAAATCTCCGGCGAATTGGACCCCAGCAGAGGAACCCCTACGCAATGACTGAGGTCTTGAGGAGGATTCCCCACTTCCTTTGTCCTGCGAGGGTTTTTAAACATTTCTATATCATGTTGGGCTGGCCTGGTTAGGTTTCTTTATGACCATAACGGGACACCTCTTATCTCCTTTCAAAGCCCCCTGGTATTTCTAAGACATTCACTGGTGTTTACATTTTCCCATAACATACTGTCTCTGCGATTTGCATGCACCATCCATCAATTAGACTTGAGCATATCAGAACTGCCATCTTCCTATAACAGCCTCCAAACTTCCCATGACCCCTGAAGGCTCCTTATTGGCCTTTTCTCAACATTGGCTCATACACAGAAGAGAAACTTATGCAAAGAAATATACTTCAGTTCAGCATGTAGAGACATCTTCCACATGTAGAAAATATACCACACCACTGTAAAGAATTTGAATTGCCTCGACCTGTAAAAAATGTTTGTATTGGTTGTTTGAGTGCATGTGCTCATGGTGCAACAGCTCAGCAATAACAAGGCAACAGCACCCCTCCTCAGCTATCTTGGCCCGCTTTTGTATCCCATGTCCAAATGCAGCTGCTCTCCAGCCGGTCTTTGTGGGAGAAATTACTTCAAGTGAGCCAGGTGTGAATGCACCCCCAAACTTTTGTAAAGGATTTCTATTTTCCTGTTGACAAATTAAAGTTTTACTGCCGAGGAACTCATAAAAGAAGACAATAATTAAGCCTAAATTAGCACTAAATCAATGTGATTGCAAATCAGAATGTCAGTGTAATGAGTAATTCTGTCAAAACCTAAATCATGTTTATTATGAGAATAATCAAAGAAATGTCTTATATTTTACTCTGCAGGTAATTGGTGAAAGATTACGGGGAAAGGGTTCAACATTGTTTGTCTGTGTGTGTGTGTGTGTCTCGGTGCATGTGTGTGCATGCCTGAACCAACTTACACTAAAGATGAGTCCCTTGAGCCTTGACATTGGTGCAATGTAACAAATCCATACATTGGGCATGAATTATTTATTGGAACGAGCAGTTATCCACCAGTCTCCAGTGCCACTCATCAATGTCAGATCACTGTTGTGCATAAATCACTTCAGTTTTGTGCGACGAGTTTTCCCTCAGAGTGGAGTGGCGGCTATCTCAACAGGTCACAGCTCAGAGCACCATCTGCGTTCAGTAACCACCCCTGGAGACTGGAGGTGGACTTTGCTATTTCCCTGGCCTAACGACCTTGCCATTAGCAGTGCAATTGAGATGAACCAATAGAAATCACAGCTCACGCTCAGAATTCATTAACTGCGAGAGCGTGACGAGTCACAAGAAGCACACTGAGGCAGAGCGGGGCACTGCTGCTCAGCTTTTTTCCCCCCACCATGACCACCGAACATAAATCAGACAACGAGACACCGTCATCGACACAGAGCACCCCTGGAGTCTCTCCACTAGTCGGGAAGGAGTATGCAAATGAGGACCTTGACCCAAATCAAATTCCAGAGCCCGTTCGTTAATTGCAAATTACAGACCCCAGCACCCCAATCAACGGCCTTTTAAGGGAATGATTTCAGACTCATTTTTGCAATCCTCAGAAAAATATGAGAGGGCAAGAAGAAGATGCAAATGTCTGGATTTGTGATGCACAAAGTAGCGTGAATGGAATGGGATCGTCAGCCAAGGCGTTGGCGGTCAATCCAGTTTTCCAATGGACAAAGTGAGCACTATTACGATGAACAGTGGAAGTGGTCATGCTGTAAATTAGACGATTACAAAGATGTAAAGATGTCTTTTCCAAGTGCTAGAATGCGAAGAACTGTCGTCTCGTCCTCCTCCACCGTCAGCCAGCAAATGAAAGCCCTCCTTTGTGGAGCCAGTTGTCTTATTACCACATTAGAATGGGCCAGAATGTGGTAATCTTCCTCCAGCATTAATATAACATGACAGGCCAGGAGACATCAGTTTGTTAAATGCAAATCTCCCCAGTGTTCCTCCATGTCTCCATCATTGTTTTGTCAAGTGCCCTGCAGGCCCAAAGACAACAAATGAGTCCCAGTTCATATTTTGTTTTCTAGTTTTTCACACCTCAGTTGTTTTCTAACAGACTGTGAATGGGGGAATACAATATGCCTCATTTGCATATCCACCATGAATGTGAAAAGGTGCGTTTTGTTGCTTTGCATTTGGGACGTGAGCCTTGTCACCTAAATAATTGTGACAGGTATTTTGCTTTTTGTTATTTCTACTATCTATTAAATCAGCTAAAATATCTCTCAGTACCTCATAATGCAGCCAGCGAGAGGAGGAACTAATCATGACACAACGCCTATGGCAACTGAACTTCTCTGTGTTTTCCCACACAAGACCACACACAAACACTACACGCACATGTATGCACATACACACACACACACACACACACACACACACACACACATCCATTTCGCCTCAAATGCTCCCGCTTGTTTCCGTGCAAATTCACAAACACACTCAGTCACATACATTGCTGAAAATCAGGCAGTTGGGAGCTGTGAATGAAGCGATATTGTAACCTCAACCTATATGGCACTTTCCCACTGTGGGTTCAGCCAATGAATTATCCCCTCCAATAAATCCTGTTTGGAGGATAATCCTTTTCCCATCTTCTGGACAGACACTTTCTGTAATGAAATGGCCCCGGGTCCTTCCCTGTAACCCAGTCCCATCCCGGCCCTCTAACTCCACCTGTCTCAGGGGAAAGAAGGGCTTACAGTGTGGCTTCAACCCCACTCAACCTCTGCTCAGCTTCAGTGGCTTTGTCACCTCCCACCTGCCCCCACACCTAACCCATCACCACCTTGCTTCTTCCTCTTTTTGCTCCAGGTGCAACTTCATTTCCTGTAGAGGGCCACTGCAGTGACTTCTGCTGCAGATCTCTCAGCTCCACCGTTTGCACTCACTCGTCCCTGCCTTCCTCCTTTTCTTCCTTTACCCTCCCCCTTTTTTCCCCCATCCATTCCTCTTCTCCCTCCTCCTGTTCAGCAAAAGGAAGATAGAGCCAAGCTCAAGCAATCTTTCTGCTCATCTGATGATCTAAGCCTGGGCAAACACAGGCGGAAGAAAGTTCTGCCACTGTAATGAGATGTCTTGCTGCGTCACATTCGCTGTCTCCATTTTCCAAGAACCCTGTTTTACTTGTGTGCTTGGTTCCTGATCAGCAGGGGGGCTGCAGCTTGCATTAAATAGCAGTAGGAAGGCAACCTAAGCCGGGGTGGAGCGGGAGGTGTAAATGACATTGGTGGAGAGTCGAGAGGAGACTCTCTGGAGTCTGAGATGGATGCAGGATGCAGTGCAGAACTCTGGGAAGACTAAGCCAGGGTTTTACCCAGTAATTGGGTTGCTTGGAGCAGCTGGCAAGCTGGCCAAGGAAAGATTTGTAAACAATTCTGCACGTTGGAACACCAGAGAACCGGTGAAAATGTTTTCTCCAAGGGAAAACTTTTCTTCTTTTTTTTTCCTTCTCTCTTCATATATATTGCTTTTATGTCAGCGTTTCAAGTGTAACAATCAAAACTAAACTCTATCTGAACATTCTTGTATACAAAATTACAGTACACTGTAATTTTTAAAGCACACCTCTATTTTCATAAAATGTCAATGTGTACGATTTTTAAAGAAATGTTCTCTTTTAATAGAAGAATTTGAGGCAAGAAACCTTGGCTCCTTTGGACAACAATGATTAAAGGGATTATGATCAAATTATCATCATTAACCAATAATATACGCATCAGTGGAAACAAACTTTAGATTCCTTAAAAAAGTAGTAGGTTGTAAGCAGCAAATTCTCCACAGACAAGATAAGCAAGTCCTATGCGGTAACAATACAAAGGAAGTAATAGATTGGGATCTTTAAATGACCCCTTTCCCTTTCATACAATCATTTGGTCCATATTAAGCCACTGATCTTAGCTGTCAGTGCACAAATATATTGAGACTGAACATTTATATAGATGTATATAGACATACCATACTCTTTGCTATTACTGATTAAATTGACAAATGAATTCCAAGAAGAAAAAACAACTTTCTCTCCCATGGAAAGCTAGTGGTGAGCAAAGCCTGATGTTCTACAAGTCTGTTAGAAAATGATCGTGTTTAATTATTTCAAGTCTTCAAAACACCACGTACCAGTTTAGTGAATTTTCAATGCCATGCAAATAGAAAAAAAACATGCTCCCCTGTGATTGACATGATGCTATCACAGAAACCTTTCAGTGTTCTAGTCAGAATCATCCACACCAGATCACCATCACCTGCAAAAAAAGCACAAAATGCCAACACAAAATGCCAACATAGAGGCCCTCCAAATCCAGGCATATAGGAAATGGCCCTCCAAATCCTACATGCTACTCCTGTTGTGTCCAAAATAAACATAAATAAATGAATGAATGAATGAATGAATGAATAAGATATTAATTTGGTCTAATGTGGTCCACATTAATTTGGTCCACAGGCAAGTTCTCTGAGAATCAAAAAGCAAAGAGTTATTTAGTAATACAATAATAAGCTGATCCACTGTTTTGTTAGTTACATCACATCCATGCTCTAATGACTCAATCCCTTGATTTTTTCTGAAAAGACTGTATGGTCACAAAACACACATACATTTTAAGATCAGAACATCTCACAGAGCCTTTGGCATTCGTTTTCAAAAGTGCTCGCCCTGCTAAAACAAGTAATATTCAACCGGATCTATCAGCAGTCTCCATATACTGTATGCCTGCTCACCTTTCCGTCGGGTTCATCCCCCGCGCAGCCTCGAGTCCCCATCCCCCCACCCCACTTTGCATCCCCATCCTCCATTCCCTCCTCACCCTCACCATATCTGCTCCGAGGACACCTGGCTGATACGGAGGCTGGGAGGCTGGAAGAATCTCCCTACTGTCATCATCTCTGTCTGCCAGGCATGTGCCACCCTGCCTCGCCTGCCAAGCCTGGGAGCGAGCCTGTCCCCCCCCCTCCCAAACACACACACATACACACACACACACACACACACACACACCCTCGCTCTAATGGCGAGTGTATTTACAATAGGCATGGATCTGCATATAATTTGTGTTAATGTCCACGCTCCGGAAAGGACACGTAATTCAAACAGGACAATTCCCCAGACATTGCAGCCATTAGTGCTACGGGTAATACTCGCAAAACAAGCCAAAGCAAAAGCAAACATCATGGGCGGGGTAAAGAGTAAGACAGCAATAACGCAACATTTAGTCGGATGGTATTGTGACTTAAGAATTTGCATTTTCAAATTAGGCATCTAAAACTGTCTTTGATCACATCCGGTTCCCCCCTGAGTTCAACTTGTTAATCACCAGGAGTCAAACTCTGTGTTATTGAGAATTTTTTTGGCCATACCTCCCCCTCCTCTCCCCTCCACACACACCCACACACCTTCTCCTTTCCCTTATGTGGCTGAGGAATGTTAATCTTTTTGATGCACTAATGTTTTCAATTAATTGGCATCATTAGCGAAATGGTCGACCCATGGCGCAGAGAGACATGATGAATGGGCAGGTGAAGGGGAGCATGCGAGGAGAAGCGAACCCTTGTTGTGTGGCAGGTGCATCAGAACATGCTAGATATCATTATCCCGTGTTCGTGAAGGCCTGTAGTTTAATGTGTTTGACATCCGTTGAGCGGGGCGCACATATTTGAAAAGATGTGTCAAAGTGTAAGGTTAGAAAATGTAATGTTTCTTCCATTTGGCTTTTAAGTTTCCACTCCGCAGAGAGCAAATGTAGCATGAGAACTTGACTGAAAGTAATTGTTTTGTGTTTGTCTCACCCTTTTTCCCTTGAAAGGCCTGCAAGCATAACAAGATTGTAATTGGCCTCATTTTATCCCTTTCATCAAATCATCATAGCTTTATTTGAGGAGATGCATCCCGTTTGATGTATCTGTGCACTTATTTATGTACACGTCTCCATTATTCTGTCAGTAAGGTACATGTCTCTTCCCTCTCTACATTAATTTCGCAAGTGTCATTTATGGAGCGGGCTTCCTCGGTGTCATCACAGCCCTGGGGCGAGAGCTGAGCTTTAGAAGTATTTATCAGAAGAAAGAGAGGAAAGAGAAGAACAGTGAAGATTGTGCTGAGTGAATGAGAGCTTTGGGTCAAGCCTGTTTTGGGGGAGCTATGGGAGGCATTTGGAGGTTCCTGTATTTGCATTTTCTCTATATGCATTCAGGTGTTTGCATGCAAAAAACACTTAAACGCCGGTGTGTAAAATGAAGGAGGATGGTGGTCTCGCAGGGAAGCACCACATGACGGTTGCCTCATTTGTGGACATCATTAATACTCTAGTCATTTCCCATGGTGCTCCTGCTGGGGTCAGGGGTGAGTGGTAGCCATGGGAGGCAGAAGGGAATGAGAGCGAGAGAGTGGGGGGGGGAATCTATGCACTGCTCCTTTAAGAGGGGCATTTAAAGAAGCTGCCAAGTCAATAAGCAGGGGATTTAGAGTAAGGAGTTGGGAGCCAGCATTTTAAAAGGTCAACAGAGTAGTCTTTAATGATTCTCCTATTAGCAATTTTTAGGGGAGAGGACGGCTCATTTGGTACATGTCTAAGCTCATCTATGTAAAATAATTTGACATCTAGAAAGCCAAAGTCATTTGGCAGCCTTGTGACATTGAAAAGTGAGTTTTAGAGACCAGCAAAAATAGATACATAAACAAATATAGTTGCAGTCAGATTTTGCCATTTAAAAACATACATAGTCACACTCATCCTTACCTTTATATCCTTTGCATACATTTCTTTACTAAATTATGATAATAAAAACATATAGCCGGTACTCTAGGTGCATTGAAAGATAAGTTACTGTATACAGGTTAGAGTTAACACAGCACTGAACCTGCACAAAACATGTGGGGATTCTGAAATTAATTAGTAGGGAGTATAATTAAATGAGATCAGAATGCACAAAGTTGAGTTGTAGAGCTTCCCTGTTGATTTTTCTCCACATCGCTGAATTAACTAATTAATTTTATCTATTAATATTTATGCATGGGGAAAATTATTCATTAATGAAACGTCAGAATTGAATAGATATCTTTTCTCTGTTTCATCTTGACATGTGGGTGTTTTGACAGGGCCCCCCAAATCCCCCCCCTTCCTATTTCACCACCCACCTCCCCCTCCCATCTGGAGATCTTATAAGAACAAGAACAGACTGCTTATGAATATTGACATTTCTCCAGTCCGGAAAACGGGCAATTTGTGTTGAATTATTTCAGCCTATCAAGTATGTATAGTTCTGAATTGATTAAACAAACTTTAAAGATTTATCATCTTCCAAGTGCATATCTTTGGGCAAACATCACTTTTCCTTATCTAAGTCCCGTTCAGGGTTTTGTTTTTTTCATTATTTTAGCTTCAGTGAACTGTGCAGTGAAGGCCTGCTGATTATTGTGGGACAGATGGTTCTCCTCATCAAATTCTATCTACGGGTTTTTCTGCTTATGCAGCTCCAAATGAAAACCCATCGTGGGATTATTTTCATAAACCTGATATTATTGAAGCTTTTCCTTCCCAGCACCTCTGGGTTATGCGGCCCACCAATACCCTTTGGTAGCCTTAACATTATTTTTTTGTCATCGCATTACATGATGAGGGCATATTGTAATTAATCTCTTTTCCTATCTGACTGTTAGATCACTCTTCACTAATGTTGTCCTGCTGGCCTGATCTGGGGAACATTAGTTGTTTTGTTTTGAAATGTGTCAAGCATGAAGGAGCCATTAACAACTAAGCCCCACTGGCTGCCCTGCGGCACTTACTTGCTCTATCTTTGTGTTCTTTTCTCTTTTGTGTTGATAATATTGTCTTCCCAAGGATAGATTCTTTTTGATACACACTTCTGAGCTTAGATCAGAAGTGACTTCAGGTAATAAGGTAGCCTTTGTCATTGAGTAGAGAAAACAGATAGCTACAGTTTAGTGAACGAAGTTCTACAGCTTACTGTATTTTGAATTAATCGGTGCTCCACTGTTAAGTAAATAAACCACAGAAATCCCAGTATTACTAAATCATCAAAAGGGTACAATCTGACACTTTTTATAAAACATGCAATCGGATATTATAGGTACAGCTATAATACTCGCCTCTCTTAAGAGATTCATGCATCAGTGCATGCAGTGTGTGTGTGCTTTGTTTTTCGCACTATTAATGAGTTGACCTCGGCCCCACATGGCCAGGAAAAATATCTATAAAGTGCTAAGCACTGCTTATTATTTAAGTGTCACCAGCACTGTCCAGGGTATCAGTGGGGTACGTCTGAGTTTTTTATTCATCTTTCTGCCGCCCCTGTGCTGAGTCTGCAGGCCATTAGTTCTCTCGAAGCACAGGGGGACCAACCGTGGAGTCGGTAAGGTACAGTAGGACTTCCACAGCACAATATCTCACTCTCTAAGAATATTACTAAACAGGAGCTGAAAGCGGTGCTCATAATTAGAGACTAACCAGTCACCGAGACACAGGCCACAGTGCTGCGTGAGGATTCTTTTCGATAATTTTAGAGCAAGCGAAAATGACCTATTTTGGAGAGCCAAGAGAGGTAAAGAAAAGCTTTTGGTCAAGGTCATCATTTCTGTCCACATAGCGCAGACTGTCTGCGTAATGGTCTCATCTGGCGACTGGTGTGTGGTTTTTTTTCGCGTGCATGCTACTTAGTGTGTGTGTGTGTAGGTGTGTGTGCGTGTGTGTGTGAGAGAGAGAGATAGTGACACAAAGGCAAGTGCACTAAGAAAGCAACGGAAGAATAAAGAGAGCGGGATTGTTGGAGTCATTTATAATATGGCAGCAATGTTCTTTCCATCTCCCAGGGTGTGTGGCGGCATGTGTAGCCTTGAGGGAAACACCAGACAAGGACAGAGCTGGAGTGGCTGCTGACGCTTTGGCAGAGGAGATACATCTTGTAACACAGCATGCTAAATGACAAAATGATATCTCATCAGAGGGCCACCCCATGTGTGTGTGAGTGTGTGTACGTGTGCGTGTCTCAGAGGGAAAGTCCCCAGATATTTCAATGTGTATATGCTTTCATGGAAGAGCACTGTAGCATGCTGTTTGTAGAGTAAGCTTTGAAACAGAGTGCTGGGCTGCTACTGTTGTACTCCACCGACAGAGTGGAAACATTGCAGGGTGTCTGCACTGCAGTAACTAAATGTCATATATCACAACATCTGGATAAGTGGGGAAAAGACGCTTCAGAAATCTCCACGTTTGCACCGTGTCTATAGGCGAAACCCAGCCGATCTTTTGCCTGCCCGTCGATGAAATGTTTACCAGCCTACATCAAAGTAATCCCCAGCATATCCACAAAAGGAAGTACACCAAACACTGCACAAGAAGCCAAGCGAGCTGCTGGTTTGATGGATTTTTTCATTCTTTCTTTATTCACCCACTCGGAGAATTCACACCTGATATATAACGCAGCATAATCTGGTGGTTTCGCCGCCTTCCCACCTTTGAAAGGTCAAAGCGGCCATCGTGGTGGTACCAGACGGATCCACGGAGCAGCCGGGGCAAAGGTACTCGAGGGGCGGACAAAGCCCAAATAAAGCTTTTAATGCGGTAGCTATTGATCCCTTCACTGAAATAAACTCAGGAGTATTGGCAGGACCAGAATCCCACTTTGAAGGGACTCCATAATGAAGCTGGTCAATGCTAAGCTGTCCGCAATCAATCCCCCACATAACAGTTAATTACAAGTGAGGCTACCATCAAGCAAAAGGGGAGAAGAGAAGCAGCTAAAGGCATATAGAGGGAGAGGTGGAGCGGTGTAGGATGAGCTTTGTTAAGGCGAGGGGGTGGAGGAAGAATATTGAGCGGTTCAGGGCAGGAGATATGAAAATGAAATGCACCGAGTCGCGCGCGCGCACGTGTGTGTGTGTGTGTGTACTTTGTGTGTTTTTCCCTTATGTTTTCCCCACAGGGCTATAACAGGGCTCTCTCATGTTCTGTATTGCGTGCCTCGCCGCTAAAAAGCTCAAATCCACATGGCAACCTGCTGTGAGCGTTCATCTGCACACCGCAGTCGCATGTCTATTAATGAATCAAGACCAACGCTTTTTATAGGCAGAGTCATATTCTTTATAGGGCTGTTCTCTTTGTTCTACAGAACATTCAGCATTTGATTTCGTTTTTTCCCCTTCGGTTTAGGCTCCCAGAGTTCACTGTACACGGATAATGAGATGCAGCTTCTAATTCTTGAAAGTCCAATGTAGCAGAAATCTGATACCGAGCTTCAGTAAATGATACCACTCTGATGTATACCTGAGGGACCCGGAGACCGAAAGCTGCATTATGTACAATGATAAGTTCCAGGTGTTGACCTTGGGAAAGTCAAATCTTTCTTTTGCTCACTTTCTGAATTCATCCCTCATGAAAAAGAAGAGTCACAAAAATGTATGCGCTATGAATGCCTGATGCGACTGTAAACATCTCTGTGACACCCTTTTGCTCGGGCAATGTAAACAATTGGTGCCACTGACAGTTGGGCTGAAAACTATCTGCAAAACCACCGGGTCCGAACACTGAAATCTTGTGCATCTGTGTGTGTGTGTCTTCCAGGCTAATGGATTTACTGGAGATGGCGTCGGGTATTTATTACCATGTGTAATTGAATGCAATGATTATCGATGTTGTGTAATGTGATTTTAATGTGGCAGCGATGGTTATGTATAAGGCCTAATGACTTTGCCTCCAAGGGGGTATGGCTCCCAATTTAAAAACAAATCAAAATAAAAAGGAGGGGGAAAAAACGGATCAGATTATGACTTGAATTCCCCTCTCTTCCCCTTTCTTCTTAGAACAAATGAATTTAATCAACACACCACTTGTTTAATCAAAGTGTCTTCTCAATAACGAGCCTGCCCTTTCTGAGTCTTTGTTTACATGGGCGGTCATTAAGTCAAAGGTCTGTGCACATCTCTATTTGTGTTAGTATTCAAAAGCTACAATGTTCACATTAGATGGTGATTGCCAACATATTTTTGCATTAACTGGATTAGCATCTTATTTTTAATTTGACAGTTAAATGCATGATTAATGTCAAATGTGTGTGTCTGAAGACAGAACGATCAATAACCATAAGATGAATTACCATAATCTTGCCCCGTTCTTTCCATTCTGTTCAATTCGGGCAAGCTGGGAGTTGGATGTCGTCTCCTATGGTCACAATCTGCATGCTTACATCCCAACAGGACCCATCAGCCGCTATTAAAGTCATGCTTAATAGCGCCTCACTTTAGTTTGCATCCAATTGCAGGAAATTCAAGCATCTCCAAATGAAAAACTACTCTAAGCAGCTGGCTGAGAAACGGAACTGGCAAATATCAGTTTGTACACACTAGTACATACACACTATAAAACACCTTCACCTTTCCACCGCTCACATCCTGCTCACTCTCACTCCTTTTGTACTGTACACACACACTGGTAAATCTAACACACACTCACGCACACTCACACACACACACACACACACTGCACACTCTCACATTACACAAAGCAGGAGCTTTGCTTGACATTATTAGTTTTGCATTTGGGCTCACTGCCCAGAGTAACAGTATGGATTTTTGCCTTGGCTCCCTATAATTGGATGAGTTAAATTTCTCCATTCATTACATGTGCATCTGACCTCTGGACCCCAGCAGCTCCTGTGTTTTATTAGCACTCTCATCCCCTGATAATAGGGAACCCTTTCCCCACAAACACTCTCTCGCGCACACATTGTCTTCTCCTTAACAAATTAACCCTTTGTGGTGTGCATGCGTGTGTCCTAGACATGTGTAACATGGTAACCAATTGCAAATATGTGGCTGGAAAAATCATCTTCTCCTTGTTTATTTTGTCTTTAAGCATTATTTGGAAATGAATGAGAGATCCAGAGTTGTTATCGTGTTTCATTTTAGTATTAATAAAGTCATCACTGAAATGCACAGTATGTAATTTCTGAATTAGTTCACAATCATGGGAGTTGTCTTTGTTATCAGAAGGAAAACAATAAATATTAAGAAAGAAAAAATATTTGACAAGGTAATTAGTTAAAAGTATTACATTACCTTTCTTACTTAATATCATCATAATGACATCATAAAGTGCAACAATATCTTCATGTGTAATAAATCGTTATTTCAACTGCTGTCCATTGTAATAGGTAGTTTCTGAAAAAAGTATGTCATGTCAATATCTGTATACAATTATTGGTTTGAACATGACAAAATGAAAACATACAGTGGGTTTGGTACTATTAATGATATTTAATTTGTTCTAACATTTACACATGGCGTCCTAAATGTACTGGGAAAAATGTTCCACAAAAAATTTGGTATATTATACCGAGTGCACTTTGGTTTTCATGTTTTCCTGTTCCGTCTGTCATGCTAATGTTGACTGATGAGACAAAAGAAAACAGCCACAGATGCTATCACTGAAGATCTCTGGTTTGGCTTGCTAACCATTCCTGCCATGGGCTTTTACGCATATCATGGTCATGTTTATTTCATGGGAGCATGTATATTTAACACACGCTTGTATACCATATGTGGGCATGATGTATGGATACTGACAACAGTCCTTGACATTATATGCACAATTACGCTTTAGACCTGCGGTAAATCCTCAGGTCCAATGCAGTAAACAAAGAAGCGGAGAATCTTTCTCGGAGGGAGGTGGGGCGAGTGTGGCACAAGGTCAAAGCTATTGTGGACTTCATCTGTGGCTGTATACAAATAACATGGATTGGGAATCCATTCGCTGCTGACTATTTCATTGAGATAATATATGCAGCAACAAATGTCCATGTCCAGAGGCAGGAGCACAGGGACCAAAACAGAAAAAGGCTTTTAGGGCTAGAAGTTCAGGCTTTCACTTTGAGATCTCCCTCAGCTCTAAATGACCAGGTGACAGCTTATTGATCACAACCATCTTTCAAGGCCAAGAACTTAAAGCCTTGTGTGGCACATTCAATGACCTGCTGTAGACAGTAATGCTGTTGGTTATGGCTCTCTGAGGGCGCGATGCACAAGTATCTGCCTGACTACAGGCTTTTGGATAAGAGTTTCTGACAGCTGCAGAACAATGCTAATGGCTCCTCTCTTGTAGCAGCCAATGTGTAATCAGCTCAGCACTCTGCTGTTAAAACTTTACAACAGTAATGTATGCAAACATGAATTCCATTTATTCCCCACCAGGTCCCAACAGGCAGGCCTTAAAGTTGCAAACTGTCTTACATCACAAATTACTCTGCTGGCACTTAATGCATTTTATATCACTCATAATCCTGGTGTTCCACACTAATTAGTTGGAGTTGCCAGCATGCATATTTCTCCTCATTATTTGGTAGCATCAAACTCTTTTCCTACCAATTTCCAAAACTCTTGGGTAGAATGTAGTTTTCATGAGTCTTTTTTTATAGCTTTTTTTTTCTTACAGGATACGGATCTGCCATCAAAAAAGAACCAGCTTCTTCACTAGTGGCATATATATTCCTTAGCAGACCGTGAGCTTATAGTTGTTCTTATGAAATAGTTTTAGCAATTATCCCCCCAAATTAATTCCTTACTAATTAATATGTGTCATATGTCATGGGTGTAGCAAGTTGCACCTCATGATTTATCGGTGCAGCTCACAGCTTTCCAATCTTGTTCATTAGGTCTGTAGCATCATTAGCAGACAGATATTTGACTAAATATATTTTATCATGATCTGAATGAGAAGACAGAAACAGCATTCACCACTGTCTTCACTTAGCTGAGTATATATATGGGTATTTTATTTACCAGATTGACCGGATGCTCTCCCATCTCTTGATTCAAATTCTGCTCGAGCTCTTCCATTTTGCTCCTGAACTGCCGCTGTCTTGCTTCCTCTGCCACCAAGCGACCAAAAAAGTCAGATATCGAAGGTTTCAAGTGGGAGCACCCAGAGGTCAGATGATTAGACTTGTGATGTTTTGACCCCAGGAGTAGCATGACGGATTT
>CAESWR010000926.1:1326013-1337009 GCA_903171835.1 Mullus surmuletus
CCTAAACAAGAGGTGTGAGGTGCTCTCCAAAAAGTTATGAATGAGGCTTTTCAATCCAGCACCTTGTCACTTCAGCACACAATATTTGAGTCCATGCATGTGGATGTGGAATGTTGCCATGGTGACACAAACATTGAGTCAGATGCTTGTCTGAAAAGAGTATTTGGTCTGGATAACACTTTTGAGTTTTGTACCACATACACCTATAATCAACATTACATTTAACTATGTTATGGAAAAATCAAAGATCACTGTTTGATCATGAAAAGATAAAATAAAATAGTTATAGTAGTTAATAATTATAAAAGTTAAAAATTATATTGAGTGTAAAAAAAAAATCTGATTTCTACATGTTGGTTCATACTTCACATTTACCTACTGAATGTGTTGTATTCGTCGATGACAATAGGTTTCATGAGGGCTCACTTTGTTGAGAATTGTTTGTCTGGGAAAACATTTGTGCATGAAAATGTATGATTAACATTTAAAAAGATAAGTAATAGTTTTAATGTTGCTTGAAGACTTTGTATTCTTTCACTGGCAGCGGAACTGCAATAATGATGGATTTCTTGTCGTGGTCAATTTGTTTTATTTTGAAGTCCATTCAACGTCATGTCTTCTGGATGCTTTTATTTTGGAAAAGAAAAAACAGAAGTTTATGTGAATTTCAAAAACATAGCCAAGCACGGAGGGAATGTGATGTATGATGTGTTTTTTATGTCGGGTTTCTTTATGTGTAATATTCAAGGGCAGTTTTTGTTTTGTTTTTCATTCAGTAAACATCAAATTACATTATGGACGTTCACCTCATTTTTTGAAGCTTCCGATTACTGTATCAACGCACTTTGCAGGCTGTTTTGTTAATAGTTTTCTAATTTTCAATAAATTTAACCAATTCTGATAAACCTATATCAATTTCAAGCTTGATATAACATGTCCCACCCACTCCAAGTACAGATAATACACATCATTTAGATGGTTGGACAGATATAGATAGATACAGATATTAGTGTTGATAAGGTTTCAATGTTTCAATGTTGATAAGGTAAATGCATGTAGCACACCTTGCACTGGCACAAAAATACAGCTGCGCCAGGATTTGCACTTAGACTAGACCTGTGACAGAATGAAAATAGGGCCTTGTGACTTACAGAGAATCTGAACTAAACGGATTTGCACAGATCACTGATCACGTCACATGTCTAAAGGAAACAACATTGGCACTGTACACCTTACTTTGTCAGCAGTTGTCAGGCACAGAATTTGCAATTCAAACATTTTCAGTATTATTCCTACGTTGATTTATTGGATTCTAGAAAGTGTGGATAACAAGAATTCAACCGTCAGTATCTGTAAAACACAGATACGTCTCTCTTCCAAAGTGAGGCTATTTCATAAGGTCTCATATCCTTTCATCCTGAATTGTTACCGTAACATGGTTTACTTCTGGCCAACGTTCACTTGGTATTAATATGTTTCGGTTTTCTCAGATAGTGAATATTGCATTTTGGAATGAAATAGTCTGGTGGAAAGTGCATTTTCAAATGATAGGACTACATTTTGCTTTTAGAGCATTTCTCAGCCTTACCAAATTATAGCCATAACTGGTTCCTTTCTTATGGTGCAATGCTGAAAAGTAATAAAGAAGGGGGGAATGCAATGGCAACTCAGTTAATACTCACATAGCATTTTACTCGGGATAAAATATTGGAAGCTAAAATGGCACCCCAGAGATGCATACACAAATAGCCTATGAGGAAAAGTTTTCACACTGCCTACCTCTTTTTATTCCCCCAACTCAGTCTCCTGTGTCTTTCGATATCCTTCCTCCTTCATGATTGCACAACTCACCCAGCATCTTTAAACTCTTGCAGTTCTTCTCTCTGTCTTAGGGCATTGTTAAGCACCGCTCTGTAAACATTCAGAAAGTGGAAACTTTCTAGTGAACACTGTCTTGGCAGTCAAGCATAGCAAAGCAATAGCAAAATATCCTTCCTTTTCCCACAGTGGCGGTCTTCGCTGTCTCTTAGCTGACATGTTGGAATCAATAATCCACATCCAATGAGTGGTGTTGTTTCTCCGTGAGTGTGCGCGTGTGTCCACATGCATGTGATTGTTTTTGAGACCTGCATCGGCCATCAGAGAGGCCTTGTTGTCTGACAGATCGACGTGTAGGTTTATCAGGCATATCCTCGGTCTGATAAAATTTTCACAGGCAATTAAAGTCTCCAGCAGGTGCAGGTTGTTAGCTAATAAGGACTTAGATAGTTACTGTCTCTCTACAAGGTTAATTGACAGGAAAAGTTTTTAAAATGGCTAGAGAATATCTATGTTCCTTGAGGAGTATGGTTGCCTGTGTATACGTGTTTGCGAGTGGGAGTCTTCCCGGATGTGTATGTGACAAGGCCACAGACATTAATATTCTAACTGCACATGCAGGTTTGCCACTGGCACTATTATCTTTGTAGAAAAACAAAATGAACAGCACAATCCGTTTCCAAAATGGCCTCGGCACGGTGCAGCGGATAATCATATAATTTGCAGATTTAATTGGAAATATAAATCCCAATGCACACACCATTACGGGCAGCTTTGATATACACCTTGCCGATTGATGCATGATGACACCTCGCAAATGTGGAGGGTCACCCGTGTCACTTTTAAATATCACGGCACCCCGGGAAACCTGATTGGAGCGCCAACAACACATTTAAATAGCTGTCCTCGCATATTGCTGTGCGAAATTACCTCCTCAGCTGTCTCTTTTCTGCTGCAGATTATATTGGCTGTATTTTTTTTCCTGTGGTCATTTTCTCCATATGACAGAGAACGCTACGGCTCATGCTGTTGTTGCGGTTGTTTTTTTGCATGAAATTTCACTTATGCAGCTGGTGCGCTGTATTCCGACATTTCGGTCTTGTACTATATGGGGTGTGTAATAGCACTATTATAGCATTTTGATATTTCATCTAGTGGTGGGGGGAGCCTGTATGGTGGTCCACCTGAAAGGGCTGCAGGCTCCCTGTACATCTCCATACAGTATTGCAGCAGAGTGTAATGCTTTATCAATAAACCACTGGAGCATTCGCTGTTTTCATAATGGAGTCGTGAAAGCACGCTTTGGCTCCTAATTACCGAGGCAAACAGAGCTTGGCAGCAACTCAGTGAAAAAGTGGAGGAGAAGAGAAGAGCAGAGGAAGGACACGCGAAGAAGAGACCCTAAGAGAAATGTTCATCCCAAACACTACGCTAATTACATCTACTGGAGCTGTTGGAGAGTGGTCTTGTTATGCCTGGTTCCACCTCCGAGTTGATACTGAGATTTGTATCTCCGCTTTTTGTTCGCAGGTCTGATAACACAAATCTAGTTCTGCCCTCTAAAGTTTCCCCTCTACATTGCCATTACTTTATAAGGAACTTCAGGTGTGGTGGCAAGGACGGCACAGAGTCAGAAATGTAGTGTGAGGTCGAACCTCAAGCCTGATCGGAAAATCGTTTTAGGAGAAAAAAAATAAAAATCAGCAGGGTATTTGAATCTGCATTGGAGGAAAAATCAATGTAATTGTAAAAGATGCTAACCTAATCATAACTGAGAGGGTTTTTTTTCTTTATTGATTTCGGAGCGGACTGAGCGTGTGCCCACGGAGAGAGGTGGTTTGAGCGGACGTGAAGTTAACATTTGTCTGCGCCGACCGACAGCTCTATGTAAATGTCACACATTGAAGGAAATAAAGAAGAAACACAAAGACTTTCTAGGGTTCTTTTTTTCTCTCTGACCTGAAGCGGTGGCAATTTTGAGCTGCAGAAATAGTGATGTGGACACGTAAGAGCACATGGTATTGAGCCTGACAGCAGAGTGGGACAGGTCTTAACCCAGGGCCAGTGGTCAGCTCTAATGACTATTGACAACAACCTGAGCCTCTTTGACTTTCAACCTAATTCACTCTTGGAAAGAGGGAATCGCTGCCTTAAGACTGCCAGCAACAAATGAAGTGGGAGACACAAAGCTTTGATAACAAGCTTCCAAACAAAATCCGTACGGTGTGTTGTATTTCTTCACAGACACGCGGCGCTGTGAGTTAAAATCCCTGTTAGCCATTCTTATCTTAGGTTTCTTTAATTATTCATGTGTGTGGAATTTGCTGGTTAGAGGTCACTCCCTGGCTCTCGTCTTGGCAGAGCCCATTTTGTGGAGGACTTGATTGTGGTTTCAAAGAGGTGCCGGCAGGTCACAAGTGTATTTTTGGCCGTTGCTTTAATAACACGCCCCCTGCACTCAGGTGAATATGGACGTGTTAAGTGTGTATTGATCCAAGAGGCACTAATGATAGCTCTTTACCGTGGAACAACAATAAAAACTTCACTACACTTATAAAGTACGCTGTTACATCAGGTGGCTGCACAATAACCTTTGATGAAAGCCAAAAGTCATTTCTGTCATGACCAGTAAATTGCACTTTTTGAGCTAATGTGGGTTTTTTTGGTTGTTGTTCTTTTTAAAGGATTTGAAGATTTATTAAGAAATAAATTGTCTCTCTTGTAATCTTCAAACCTCACATATTTGAACACTTGGCAAACGCATTTTGCCATTTGTCCCGTTCCCTTTGTGTTTGACTGCGTCTGTCGTCTTTTACAAGATCCCGCACCCATCGCACAATACCTCCGACTGCGCTCTTCATCTCAGTTTGTTTCAGAGGTTTCGTCGAGCAGGCAGGGCGCGGAGCGGGGGGAGGAGAAGTGCAAAACGAAGGGGAACGCGCAGCAGACACGCTTGCACCTCGGATAATTAGGCGGAGAGCGGAGACTGACAAACAGTATGGCAGACAGAGAGAGAGCGACTGATTTGCGCGTTTGCAGGAAGCAGCAGCCAGCAGCTATCTCATGACAAACATCTGAGGAACCTTTTTTCCAGACAGATGAGATCAGAGTTTCGTCTTTTCTGTAGCAAAGGGAAGTGGGGGCTTTACGACAGGCATAATTAAAGTTGTCTCAGTCCGAGACAAAGTTTCGCTCGGTCTTTGAGTGCGCGACTGTTCTCTGAAGTTCGTCCCTTTAGGGCAAACACTCAGAACACGGACATGCTAAAGTAACCTCCTTTTATCCTAATGATCATAACCCATAGCTAATGGAGCACCAAACGCCAGCTAAAATGATTCAAAAAGTGCCTTGAATACATTCAATTATAATGATAGAGTTAGCAATGGTGTCGCAGAGGCAATGGTGACTTTCTGAGCCCTAATTATGCAGCGGTCATCAAGATCATTATTTTTTTCCCCAACCATCTCAGAAGGTGGAAACCAGGTCATACGAGGACCAAATACACTCACAGCATGTACAGTTTCGTGTACCTTTTACATTCCACACACTTTGAGGCTCCGTGACGGTTACTGAGTGCATTTCATCTGATCATTATTGTGGATTTTAAAACTCAGTATCTCATTTATTTGCTTGGCATCTCACCACTGGAATCTGACACCCCCAAAAGCAAAACGGAGCTGTGACAAAATTTAAATTAGCATTCCATTTTTACTTCTCGGCAGAAATTAGAGTGATATGGATTTAGAGAAGGGATGCGAACGCAGGAAATGAAAGGCCAATCGATGCCAAGGAACGAGAAAAAAAGAGAAATCTCTGCGTGGAGAGTTTGGCATGGAAAGAAAATAAATGCTCCATTACTGCCTACAACACCAGGCTGGCGAAATTTTAACAAGCATGATCATTCTGGTTATTGAAGAGTGTAAAACGTGTGGCAATTTCTGATCATGCCGCAATATGGTCTTTCTCTGAAAAGAAGGAAAAAAAAGTGCTGTGAGAATTACATGACAGTAAAATCAGTCTTAGCCGGTGAGTGCGTGTTAAATCTAATGCGCGTTTGATCTGCAAGTTTGTTTCTGTTCTCCCGCTCATGTGTATATTACCAAGCACAGTGTGTATGTGTGTTTTCTTCCAACACACCGGCAGGGTGATGGGGGATGACAGTTTCCAATTTTTAATTGCCATAGTTCCTGTAGCCTGGTTGCCTGGGGGGGACAGGAAGGGTGCAGACGGAAATATTCCCTAATGAGTATTAATCTAATCAGTGTCTGATATAAACAAGGCCCCTGTAATGATGTCAGACCCCCACCGCCATCGCTACCTGCCTCTGACATTTAGGATGAGGGCATTTGCATTTCTAAAAAAAAAAAAAAAAACAGTCTTGACAAATTGAAGGACATTATTTGGGTGGGTGGGTTGGCTCATGAAAATACTTTATTTTCAAGAAACTATTTGTTATTTTCCTAATTGTATAATTGTGTTTCCTTGGAACCAAGTAGTTATTTGAAGGTTTATCATACCTGCGGTGCAGCAGCCCAATAGTACATTTAAAGCGCATTACTTTCAGAAATGAATGTTGATGGAGTTTCTCACAGTGCGCAAAAGGAAAAGTGTGCTTCAAAAGATATTGGCACAGAGGTGTTAAGATTACTTATCTGTTGTTTTCCGCACACACTAACAATGTCACTAACACCAGTGGGAAATATAGCTTCTTGTGTGCTCACCTTAACAAAGAAAACAGCAAAAACTGCACCCTTGTCTCTCTTGTTTACCTCGGTAGATTGAGGGGGTTACCTCCAAGGGCAAGAGGACATGAATAATGCCTTCCACCTGCACCTGTTTCCTCTGGATGCTGCGGCTTTAATTACCTCAATTAGCATTTGGGAGATTGTTTGTAAGGATCTGTATCTACAGTGATGGAGCATACGCTCGGAGGGGATGCTAACTCATTGGAAAACACAGACAAATTGTCTTCGCCCATAACCTTCTGCAGCGGTTGTGACTGCGAGCGTTCTTAGAATGAGTTCTCCACGTTGCCAAGATGAAGAGATGCCGATAATGCGTTGACACATGATCGAATGAGACGCCGTGCTGCTGAACCTCGGCGTGTCGTGCGGGAGATGCCGGGGCCATGAAAAAGTACGAGGAGAGCCGTAATCTCTGATCTGCACGACAACAAAACGGCATCATTTGTAGATACAAGATGGCACAAATGTGAGCTAATAGAATTTTCAGACTGTCCTCCTTGAGAGTTTATTAGAAGTCTGCGGGAGGAACTGTTCAGGTTCCAGGCTACCCATCCAAAGTATACTGCACCATGATTTTGTTCCTGCTTTACCCAGTGATCTGTATCATGTGATTTGTCCCCTTTCATTTCCATAATGGCTTCCTGAGCTCCCTCATGGAAACATATGGAGACCCCTTCTCACTGTATAGGATTTGTCCTGCACTAATGGAGCTGAGATTGGATTCTGGCACTTATGTGTGCCTAGGTGATTCCTCCTTTTTAGTGCCGTTCTCCTTTTGCCTCATACATAATACATAGGGTTAAAGCAGTATTGCTTTGCAGGAGATCTCATTTATTAACATGAAAGTCTCACGGGGATCAGAAAGCTCAGCATCAAAGTTTGCCTCCGTGCCGCTCTCATCATCACCGAGGAGCACTTGGGATTTCCATCAACAGGTGAGGATGGAATTACTATCAGCATTTAATTATTGTGTTCATTTGAAATTAATTGTCAGAGTGTCCTCTCCAGGAAGCCACGGAGCATCAGTGACCATACTGACACATTCCTGCCTTAGACCTTCTCAAAGGCACGTGAATTATGACTTCTCATTGTCAGGAGCACGTGTGGAAAGGAAGTGTTATGGCACTGCAGAATGTCATGTGGACTAACTCAACTTAATTTAAGTGCTTTATTGTCATTCTCCATATCCAGAGTACAAATAAATGTAATTCTGTGCCATCCAAGGTGTAAGGACAGGTGCAAAACAGCAACGTTTAACTTAGTTTCTTTCCGCAATAAACTATTCACAAACAAAACCACCCTCTGATACTCTACACATCGCATTATGTTGACAAAAAAAAGACTAAAACTCGGTGTTCTCTTTGTCTCCAAGGTCTGATGCAGAAAGCCACAACTGCAGCTCAGGATGACACATTCCTTTATTTCGTTTAACGCTGACAACCACAATACATTTTAATTCAACGCCCCGTTCGGGATGCCCTTTTCCTGCCGCCGTAAATACTCAGCAGAGAAGCAACAGCAGATTAATCATGTTAAATCCATTGCTAAAAACAACATTGCCCAGCAGTTTTCGGAAATGATCGTGTTATTCTCAAAACATAAATCACGTATTCGCAACTGTTTCCGCGCTTAAACATTTGCGCCTTCAGCGGAAAGAGGGAGGTTCACGCCTCACGATGCTTTAACCACCGGACGGAAACAAAGCAGCGATAACTGTGCGAAGTTTGGAAGCGGACGCGTGACTGAAAGTTAATTTGTCACTCCTTTGCCAGACTTTCTCCCGCATTAGACGTCTGAGCTGACCGATTTCAGCTCTTGACCACATAAGATTTAACTCGTAATTAGATTGAGACTAGGACACAAATTGAATATTCGACTGGAGCAGAAAATCCCCAACTGCATCCTCCTCACATCCGGGACGCAACGACCTCCATCTTGTCTATATTTCAGCTAACCTGTGTCCGACAGGAGGAGGTCTTATAAAACATCCCGTGCCCTCAATCCGACCTGAAACTCGAGGCGGCGCGAGCCGAGAGCCCNNNGAGCCCCCCCCCCCCACCCTCCCCTCCCTTGCACTCCCTCTCTAAGAGAAGCACATCTCCATAAGTTATTTCATTATCTCACCGGCGCTGCGTTCTCGCTCTCTGCTTTGTTTTTCTATCTCCCCATGTGTATTGCTTTCTTTGGGAGGTCACACAGAAGGGTATTGGATTATCTACGAAATAGAGGGCATTCTAGAAATGATTTTGCAGTCAAAGTGTTTGATATAATAATCTGAGCTGCCACATGTCCGACTCCATTTATAGATTATTTGCTAAATGAGTTTGTTTTTGGTCATGGGGCTTTAATTTACGACAGAGCAACAGAGCACCCTTGATTTTCTTTTCTCTTTTGCTTCTTTTATTTAGGCCCGTATTCTGTCTATTACCACAAGTCAGAAGACTGCAATTTGTGAACAGGAAGTTGATTCAAGGTTACGGAAAAGGTTAATGCCGGCAAAAAAAAGAAAAAAACAGCAGTGCCGAGTGCCTCCTGTGAAAACAAGTGCGAGACACTCAATGACACAAGTGAAGTTTGCGAAGAAAAAAAAGAAGCTGTTCATTAAATCCTCATAAGGCCTCGCAAATTTAGGTACTTTGTTATTTCATTGCAAAATAATCTGCAGGACTCTTAAGTGGGGAGACAGTTTAATGACTTTTGAGTGTCATTAGGACGTAAAGAGTAGAAATTGCCAGGAAGTGTTCAGTGTGAGGAGCTGCGCAAAATCATCTTTTGATTGTCTTATAATGTAGCAACGGCACTTGTGCACTGTGTGTTGTAATTAGCGGTACTTTTTCATCTCAAGGAGACAAAACATTTTTCCAACGTGATACAACCTTGCACCCAACTTTGCTGCGGTAAACACTTTCTGAGCTGCAATTATCTATCCGGTCAATTATATTATTGTTCAAACGGCAAACTTTAACTCACAATCCCTCTTTTACTCGTTGATTTTAGTATTCATGTGCCGCAGCTGCAGGGTTTGGGTGTTTGCTGCTTTGATCACACAAGTTCAATTATCAATACGGGGGTCTGATGACCGCGCGAGGTGTGTGTTTGTTTCCCTCTCTTGATTTTTTCAAAGTGTGTCTGTGTGCATACAGTATGACTGTGTGCGTTTGAAAGTGTGTGTTCCCACATGTCTCCGTCCTCCCCTGGTCTGACTCTGTAGTGCTTTGATTTGAGCGCGGTGATCCAGCTAAGACTCGGAGCAAATACACGGATTAGGCCGCAGCGGTGCAGATAACACTCTGATCAAAGTGGCCCCGCTGCTCCGACAGGCACAGAGAGGAAAATATGTTAAAGGAAGAGGCACTGCACACACAGCCTGAGTCACACACTTTTTTTTTTTTTTTTATCTCCGCTAAGCCCGGGCTGGGACCGTCCCCAAGGGTCGGCGAGGCTGTGAGACCAATAACAAAACTTCCTCCCTTATATCTCTTTCCTGCTGTCTTCATATTAGGGTTTTCAATATTTTCTAACCGCCTAGAGTAAAGGAAGTGTGTTGGTACGGGTGGTCCGATGTTAAAAGCTGAGCTAATTATAAGTTATCGCAGCCTTCTAAATACCCAGACACATCTACCTTCCCCGCACGCAGGTGTTCTCGCTTCTTCTCTGGACGGAGTGGGCGTTATTGACCTGCATCCTCTTCCGCCCGCATCTGTTAAGGTCGGACACTTTCTCAGCAGACTTGTAGGAATTCGAGATTCTGTCACTGATAATTGTGGCATATTTTCCTTTTTTTTTTTCTTCTTCTTTTTCTTATGTGTAGCTGTGTTATTCCTGCTGTGACAGTTACTCAACTTCCACCTGACGAGAAGTCTAATCTGTCAGGTTATTGACAACACCGGTGTGGGTGTGCGGTTAAATCAGTGCCCACGCACGTCTCCAAACCCGTATTAATAATACCTAACCAACGTTAATTACCGGGCATTCGCTCTGTTGTCGTTTCAGCGGCACATAATAGTTAAAAGTTTGCCCTGAAAAATGTGTTTTACCGATTGTTACTTCGCTGGGATGTCGGCGCAACGCTGTGCGGAATGATATCTGACACACGGGAAGGCTGTTTGGCTCTGCTGCTGGGGGGGGACGGGGAGTCTTGTCAACCGATGCTCAAGGAAAATCTGAGTGCACCTACGGTGTGTGCACGATTTGTGGCTTCACAACTAATCTGGAGGCTAATCCTGTTCCACTATGTGAGTTACACTAATGAGATGTGGAAACTTGAAATATCCAGAGCACAAACAGAGGGAAGTGACTTTTCACGGGAGACGTCTTGTGTCCAGCAGTTAAACGTCTGAAATGAAAGATAGAAGATTTAAATATCCTGGGAGTCTGGATTTGTCAGTGAAGAAGGAAAATGCGTAATTTTAAGGATTTAAGTGATGTGATTT
>CAESWR010000926.1:1342557-1355503 GCA_903171835.1 Mullus surmuletus
CAATTCACAAAATACAAAGGTGTTTGATTATATTTTGCTTAATTCATTGGCATTTGACAGCATAGCACAGTATGAGTGGTAACATGAACTACTTTGAGCGTTTGGGTCGAGCACATGGTATTTGTGTCGCTCAAGTCTTGTTTTGTTGGCTTGCTGTGTACGTAACAGCCCGCAGTGTTGCTGATGCAGCAAGATTGTTATCCAATCGGCCACTGCATGCCTCTGCGTTATTCCTCAGCCGGAGTTATTGACGGCATTCATGTGGTCAAATGACACATCTGCGTCTCTTGGTACCGTCATCCCCAAGAATTTCTTGGTATCTCATAAGCTACTACAACAGTGCAGCGCATACTGCTGTCACCGTTTCTACTGTATTACCCCCATTTTACCAAACCTTTCAAGTGGTAATCTTTACCACATATCCTGAAAAATGTAATGTAAAAGAGAAAAAAATGGCATCCTCATCCATATTACACACTTTCTAATATCCTCTGGGATTGAATTGAAGTAAGACCAGAGACCAGGATATCACATCTCAATTCCTCAAGTTGTCAACTTTGGGTACAGTAAAAGATTGACAAGATTTTTTGACAGGAAATACATCCTGAATAAAGTAAAATAGTCAAAAACAGTTAAATCCAATGAAGGTAACACCCAAATTGGTGCGATTTACAACAAAAGTCAGCAGTGGTGACACGGAATCACGAGTCACATAGCTCATCCAGGAGTTTAAAGGCACTGAAAGGTCACTGTAGTCTACAAAAAGGCCACAATACTCACAGACTGTGCTACATACTCAGTATCCAGGGAACAAGAGCATTTTCAACCTTTAAATATGACACGTCCAGGGAAAAGCCTATGAGACAAGTGTGACCATTCTCAATTGTGTGCCTCCTCTAAATGTGATGACTACACACAACGATGCGGCACAATAGTAAGTGGCATAGCCGGGTCCAAATAATCAGCTGAATGAATGCATTTTTCAGAAACCATTATTCGGATGTGGCGATGCGCGCACAACAAACGTACCACACAACAAACGGAGGCATCTGGAGGAGGGAAAAAAAGTTTCTTTCACTGAGCTGGCATGATAAGAGCGTCTGTATTTCCACTCCCTTTATCACTTCCCGTCCCAGACAATGGATTGAATTTCAAAAGCCAATAAACAAGGGAGATGTCCATTCTGCATGGCAGTTATCACAAGCCAGCGTCCCGCTCTCATTTGCTCTCCCTCCCTCCTCCTCTTTTCCTTCCCCCTTTTTTTCCCCTGAAATGAGTAGGAAAAGAGAGATGAAAATTAAAAGTGGGGAGGGAGAGTTGAGAGAGAAGAAAAGGAGCAGAGGAGATGAGACGCCTTCATGCTCTGGCTCTCCTTTCATTGGACTGATAAAGGAAAGCATCAAGGCCAGGGGTGGATGTGTTTTTTCTGTTAACTGAATGAGGCTTTTGAGGGTGATAGTGAGGAGCTGCTCCCCTGAGAGATGTTTGGAGGAACGGGGAGTGGTGAGCCAACATAATAAATATTCTTATCTGTTATTGTCATTGTAATGGGACAGGGCAGAGGGAGGGAGGATGCGACAGCGGATAGCTCTGTCGGTGCCAAGGGACCTGACTGTGTTGACATGCAGAGGAGAGAAAATCAAAGGAGAGATGGAAAAGCGAGAGGAGAAGGGGAGAGCGAGAAAGATTTTAAGCCAGAGGGAGTTTGCGTGTAATTATTGATGGGTCGTCCTGGTGGGAAGGAGGATATAAACAAGAAAAGGTGACAATGAGGCTTTTCTCCTGCAGCCTATTGGTTTACTGTATCACTCACTGCCAGGTGTTCTCAACAGGCGGGAGGGAGCACGGCTAAGTTCAGAGGCATTTCTGAGACGGCCAATTATGTTGGCTTTCTCGGGACATTCATTTGATTAGGCTGCATCAGATGCACAACTGTGTGAGGGCCTAATTGTGCGCTCGGAACTACAACTAGGGAGTAGAAATACACAAACTAATGATAAGGCACATCCACAAAAGTCGAACATGTCTCCGCTTGACACCGAAATGATACATTTGAAGGCAGAAGCAACAACCTATTATCCTCACAACACTAACCAACATCTGTCTGTTGACACATCTCTAAATTTAATTTGGGTGGAAAAAATCTCAGCTTTACTAATTTGTAATTGAGTTAAGATCCACAGTGTAAGTGGAACAAGCAAAAAGACTTCCTCCGCCTTTCTTACAGTTATTATAATATACCCATCCTAGTTAGCAGTCAAATGTCTGTATCGAACTATTAAATGATGTTTATACCTTTTCAACTTCATACAGTGTCCATGTCACAATCAAAAACGCTCTTTCGTCCTCACAGACTCACAACTACTGACAGCAGACAGATAGACAAGACGTTTTATCACCATTGCCAGGACCCAGCCTAACTGGACCGTTAGGCAGTGGCAGATGCACTCTTTGTACGATAAATCAAGCCCTAAATTTCCAGGGAGATTTCAAAGAAAGTAGCCAGCACTGTTGCACAATTGTGTCATTATTCTATTGGCAATGGTGTCATTATACTATTTCCATTACACTGCACTGTCTACAGGGGCTTCGTAATGACCCCTTAACGCAAAGAGAAAATAACTTTTCCCATTTTTTATGTTTAATATTGGTCATTTTACAATATGCAATTTCGAGTGTCACTACTCATGAGAATTTCACTGTTTGGCCAAATAGTGCTCCTGAGAAACACGCAACAACGTAGCCATGAAAAACATCCACAAGAGGCCCACATATAGAACACAAACTATTTGGGACCTTCATAAATCAGCCCCATGGTTGGGTAAGATCTTTGGTCTATTTTTCCTAGACAGAAAATGTGTATATTAGCAGTAGAAACGGTTTATTTAAGGAGGAACTTTGCAAAGTTTGTCTTCCACCCTTACAAAGCTGACAAAACAGGATCTTGACGGACAAAACATACAGTATACACACAGTATGCGATGTCTCAGAGACGGTCTTTCCTCAAGACAACTTGCCTCACTACACTCAGTCCAGTTAATATTCTCATTTCCCTCATGTGTAAATAATGCTGTAGGCTTCAAAACAGCATATGAATTCCAGCATATGCAAAACAGTAATCCTCATCAAACCACACTTCCTATATGAAATCAGTGATGGTTTTAACTTTGTCAAGCATCAAACACATCCCAAGCGGGACTCCCAAACTGGACGGAGTGCCAAAGAGGCAGCAAGGAGACGTGGGACTTACATGCTGAGCACCCATCCATCTACAGGCCTTGACAAACGTTGCCCAATTTCTTCTCCCTGGGAAAGACCCTGCTGATGGCCCCCTAATGGAGAGTCGTTTTGCACATCTCCTCCCCTTCATATATTATCACCCGATATATTGATTCATCATCTGTACACACCACGCCGCTTGTCTCCCCCACTGTTAAATGGTCAGCTGTGGACAGTTAATGTGAATTATCATGCTAGGGTTCCACCTTTAGGCTCAGCAGACTGTGGTCTCCAATGCCCAGTGGACAATTACAGTGTCCACTGTGCAACAATGTATTTTCAGCTAAATGGACTTGCTGTAACATATCACTTTAGCCCTGGGACTTATATATACATTCCCCTAACAAGTTCTTGATGTATGTGATGTATATTCCATTTAAAGCACGCCCTAACTCTCTTCTTTATAGACAAGACGTCACGTCGAGGTTTTAAAACATGAAATAGCCTGTGTTCTGCAGGTCTCACAGCCTAATACACTGAGACGTCAAAGCTCCTCTCAGGGATTGCCTCGCTTTCGCTCACTCGTTTTCTGTGGAGGGGAAGGTGGGGGTCACTGTACGGAGAAACCAGACTGTGCTTTTCCATACACACGCATTGATTGCTTGCATCTGTAAGGCAAAGAAACAAAGCGCAGTTGAGTCGTTTTCCTTGCCTTCATGTCCACATGTTGCCTGACGATTTGCATTACAAAGATTCCTCCCACGTTATTGATTCCGAGGCAGGGAATAAACCCAAATTCATGCGCTCGCACGCACACGTGCAAACATGGGCATAAAGTGTCCTCCATCTGATGGTTCTTTGTATATTAAGCAAGCCGGCTGCCATGCTGCATGCTCAGTCTGATCAATTATTTAGACTACCTTGAGCTCTCTGGGTTGTCCCAGGATTTATTGGGTACAGCTGCTAGAAGTTTGGCACAATGAAAAAACACCAAGCGCGTAGAGGGGGCGTAGAGGGGAACAAATACCACCGAGACTCCTCAGCCATGTGCCACTTAATGTCAAGTGCTAGATCTGATTTTAAAAACAGCCAATGACAAAACGTTGCTGCTCCTCAAAGGACAGCATACTACTGGGGGAAAGTTTGGCAAGTTGCAAACCTACTTCTGTTGTGTGTAACACAAACAAAATGGCGTTAACAACCTGTGCCAGAGAGGTGTTTCTCTTAAGTGGGAAGAATGATATATTGGGACTGTGTGTTTCTATGTTTAAGCACAGTGTCCACAAAACACATGAACATGTTTAGGATTTGTGCGTGTAGCTACAGCGTGTGTGTGTGTGTAGGTGTATGTGCGTGCGTGTGTGTGCGCGCGTGTGTGTGTGTGTGACTGCGAGTGTGCGAAGTTTTCTCCAACACAGTGGCAGCCTGCAGCAGTAATGAATGGGTCCTGGGGATAGCTGAGAGGATGGGAGGTGGCAGATCATAAATAATCATTTATCCCACCGTTTCCCCCTGCTTCGCCACCTGACAGACCACTGGGTACAGGCGGAGAGCAGCCAGCAGCTTGAGCCGAGACGCAGCTGCAGCGGCCACAATGCACATGCGGCCTCAATGCTCTGGGGCAGATTTTCTTCACAGCAGGTCTATATCACTGATATACCAGCGAAATAAGCACAAAAAGAGAGAGGAAACTATAAAATTGCAAAGATACGGGATGAGTTGTGATCTCCCGAAAAGGAGAGAAAAAAAAAGGATGAACATTTGCAATGAGGAGGCGAGCAGATAAAGCTTCTGATGAGAAAGGCTGAACCATGCCATAAAGCAGGAGAGAGGCGTATGAAGTAATGAAAAGGTAAATGAAAATCAAAAGCTGGCCTGTATTGTTATGTGTGTTATTTATCTTAAAATCAATAGCCACCTTTCCCATTAACTTTTAATGTGTACTTCCAATTGGAGCCTGAAATTAAACAGTGCTGGAGGAAATCAACAGCACCTAATGGCAGAGCCCTGGGGGGAAATTCACTCATAAACACAGGTTCGCCATTCCTGCAGAGGAGGAGTATTGGCTCGTGAGTGGCAAAAATTCATTCTGAACACAGCGGTGATAAACCGAAGATCTATGATGCACTTAAGACCATTGTCAAAAAGCTTAGTGCTATTAGTCAAGCAACATGAAGCATTCACAATCGTTCACAGTAGTTTAGCCTATTGAAGTGCAATGGCTTGTGTATCACAGCAGCACGATGCTGATGAAAGGAGATACAGGGAGAGTGATATTGTACTCTCGCAGTAACCACAAGTCCCTGCGTTCCAAACTTTGAGATGCATTTACATTTCTTGCAGTGAATACCACTCGTTGGACAAAGGCATGGGAATGAAACAGAATATACAAGAAAAGTGCATTATTCAGGCTTGTACAAGCTCTGGTTGGACACAGATGTTTTGGGGTTTTTTTGGGTTTTTTTGGAAATGCAGTTTTAAGTCTGTAGATCAAGACGCATTCTTCTTTGTGTCCTCTTCTAGATTCTGTCAGTGTATCCGCTTGTCGGTCGGTCCGCCCGACTACATGCAGCCATATGTGCGAGCTCTGCCTAACCACCATGACTGTGCCCAACACTCAAAGAGCAACATTAATCAGTGCTCCAACACCTCAGTGTTCTCCAGTCAAGCAGAGTAAATCAGGAAGAAGTTGGACAGAGAGAAAAGAGGAAATGGCTTTGATTTAATTTATGGCTTCTGCTTTCATGTCGCCACACGCCTGACTAAGTGTCAAAGTGGCATTTATGATGTATGAAATTAAATTATGGAGGAACACCACCACACACAAAAGCACAACACACCTGCGATGCGTTCTCACCTCGGCGGGCTTGCTGAAAAAGGCCCTTCGTTTCTCTGTTTGTAATAAGCCATTTATCTCTCAACCCCTATTTCTTCACCGTCTACAGAACATCATAAGAAAGCAAATCAAATCTTTATTAGGCTCGTAATCAAACAGAGTCGTATTTTTGGATCAACCTTGGCTCCGATTCAATGAGAGGTATCAGCTTGTGTGGGGGGAAATATCAAAATCTGGGAGATTTTACAGTTGATGTGATGCGATGGCGTTCCTTATGCTCGACAGCTGTTCAGCCGCCACCATCAAGAGTGCGCTATCATTAATATGGCCACAGTGACCATAAAAATCCTCACATTTATACCCTTCATTAGAACAAGACACACTTTCACTTGGAGTGGCTACAGTGGAGGAAAATATGATTATTCTTAATGTCAGTGACCAGTGTAACTCCGGAGTGAACAACTTGGAATATTTTGGGTACAGATGCTTTTTTTTGTCTCCACATCCCCTTCAAGTGTGAAGACAGACCCCAACCAAAACTGCTCCCAAAGGTTATAGAGACTTGGAACTTACCACATCAGTCAGGCTTGACCAGTCTGTCCAGTAGCTGCAATTGGTTGGCAGATGTTAATACTTGCATATGTAGCCGCTCTGGCCTGACGCTCTGGTTGCTACGCGTCTCTCTGCGTTGTGTTCATGGGGTTCCGTTGGAGACGTAGACAATCGCTGGTTTGCTCAGTTGGGGCGAGTTTAATGTTCCTGCATGCACACATTTCAATTAAGACAGAACTTCCACTGTAATCTGCGACACACACCTCTGCTCTCAGTGGCCGAAACCGAGTCAAGAGCTTCATCATCAATCAGTATTACAAAATACATTCTACTCAAATAAAATAATAATTACAGAAGAATATTTCTCTCACAAACCAACTGCAGCTTTTCCTCATAATTTCTGAATTAACATAAAAAAATCCAACAAAAGGGAATTCACATACCTGCATTCACTACCGCCGTAATCTGCGACATACACCTTAAAAAAAGGGGAAAGAGTATGAAGCCATACTGCATCAGGAACTGTCTCTACGCTCCAGTATTCTGTCATTTTCTGCTACCGATCAAAAATTGCTACTTTGTGGTTCTTTATGGCGCCCTACGTGATCATAATACGAGGTAGGTTAAGTTAAAGGGATAGTTTGGATTTTTTTACATGAAGTTGTATGAGATCCTCACCATCAGTGTCGTTCATCAGCAGTGATTTTTCCCCCACTGCGTCCCATGTGAGTTCTGGGCTGGTTTTGGTGTTGCAGAAAGTAGTTCCGTCTGGTTGCTGGGGTCACACGGATAAAGCATTTTGCTCCAAAAACAAGTGCCGAGTGATTGCGAGGTCAGACTTTTATGCGGCCAACAATTCGTGAAGCAAATGCATTACTCTTTTGAATGCATATTGATTTTTGGAGCAAAACGCTTTATTTCTGTGTCCCCACCAACTAGACAGAACTACTTTCTACAACACTGAAATTGGGCCGGAAATCTGCTCATAGGACGCAGTGGGGGAAAGTGACCATTGCCACAATAATAAGAATTGAATTCAGTTAAATTATATAAAAGCTCCCCCAAAATGTTTACAGAACCTGTTACACAAAACATGAACAACTATAAACATACAACAAATTAAATCAGACTTTTGGTGAAATATGTAACATTTCATACATCGGCTACACATACTCAACGACTGTGGGTACCCTTTTCATTTCATCCACTGTCAGAAGTTTACCTTTCTCCCTTAATTCCTTATATTATTCATGGCTTCATTGGTAAAAAGAAATAATTTAAATATGATGCACATCAGCAGTGGTGGGCGCCACTCGTAAATACACATGAAATTTCCCATGTTGTGGAGTTAGCGATCGTAAAAACACTGGCTGTTACTCCCAGCCCTCAGTTGTGATTTTGTTGCATCAAATCTCCCCCATCCACTCTCCCCTTTACTGATGATTTTACAACACAAATTACACTTAATGTAGCTCTATTACTGGGCATTCTACCTGATACATCTCTCTTATGTGTCTTTTCGCACTGCCAATCCCCACAACAACAGCATCTGCATCCATCTTCTTTGTTTATGTTGGCCTTAAGCACTTGAAAGCCTGGCCAGTCATAATTATGACTTCCAAAGTCTCGTGTATACGAGGAGCCCATGGAGGCGCAACCTGCCTTTCATGCCGACAGTGACAGACTGCTTTTGCTGGGCATAAATCGTTGACAAAGTCACTCGAACATATTAAATATTATGCTGCCATCAATTGACTGTCGGAAATAACAATATTACAGGATCTGAGATAAATATGAAGACAAACTTGATTTCCAACAAGCACACAATTACACAGGTGATTTATCTGCCACTGAACAGCATAGAATATGAGCATATTGTTGTAAATGTGTGACTAATTCTTGATTTTTAGACAAAAACAAGGTCAATGAGAAAGTTTACGAACAATTTTCCATTCACACTGCTATTGCTATTTGAGTACTGGATGATCATAATGAAACTTACAGTATGCTGTTGTTGTTTACTGCCACAAAACCGATGCCTTAAAAAAATAGTCTGTCAGGTGCCAACAACAACTCAGACCTCTGTGTACTAAAAGCAGAATGTAGCCAACTACTGTGCAGTCTGCATCAGATCAGCACACAAAGTCCAATACACAATCAATGTAGCCACACGGGCAACTCTGGCAGGACACTTCAGTTGACACTCATGCATGTAAAATGCGAGTAAAGTGCAAGCTGTTACACAGCGTGGTTTAGGCGCCCCACCGATCAGAAAAAGAGCATTTGTTCTAAAGGTCAAAAAACACCAATGAAGCACATCTGCACACATTCAGTACACACACACAAACACAAAGCAATTACATGGCTGCAGAGGAAATGTGTTGTAAGACAGTGGCAGAAAGTAAAAGTGGGCAATGTTTCAGCTGTGACTTTAATAAAATGTGTTATGTCAATCAAACCAATTGATCAATGCCAGTTGGCTGCGTGTACAATTGAGTAGTAATTGCTTTGATACCTCATTAAGTAGTTTTCACTTTTTGGTTTGTCTGCCTGTTGGCAGGAACTATGGAATAACGACCAGGCTGGTACTCAAAAGACAATTGTGAAAGTACCAAAGAAGAACCCATGACATTTTGGAAAAAATCAATATGTTTTGTTTTGTTGTTGTTTTAACTTTGGCTGCAGTTTACTGCTCTGCTGTGAGCATAATTCTAAACCCATCCACCCCCCAACTTAACCAAAATGAGTACAATGTACAAAGTTCGAAGGGTGAATGCTGTGCCAAGGAAGAAGCGAGAACATTCTGGACTAAATCTGATGATTTCTGTGAAATAATCAGAAAATATTATGAGCCAACACATCTCACAAGTACCATTTTAAATACAATTCACACTGTCACATACAAATGTATTATTCATTTTAAAATACTACCTGTTGTATTTGTGTTATTGTAAATGTGCAAGTACGTGAATAAGGCTTTTGTACATTTTACTGAATAATTTCCAACCGGTGCCTATGGATACAGACAGTTTGACCTATCATTTTGAATTTCATGCATCACTTAGCCATGACCAGAGGCGTTAATCTTCAGATAAAAATCATCCTGTACCTTCCGGTCTGAATAATGAGGTTATGTCTAATCCCCTACCTGCCAATACCTGCCCTCTTTTCCTTTGCACTCGCACTCGAACTTACCTTCCTCAATCTTGTGTCTGCCTCTTCTCACAGGCCGTGGCCTCCTTTTTTTTTTTTTTTTTTTTTATGGGGGCTGAAATTCTGCTGAGTAACTTCTCCCATCCGCCCCCTCCCTCCCCCTCACCCCCCGCTGGGCACCTACGGAAAAGTGATGTGAGGAAGTAGGGGGAGTGTGTGTGTGCGTGTGTGTGGGACGGGGGGGCTGCTGCTGCTGCTGCTGCTGACGTTACGCAGCTCACAGGACTTGCCCGTAAATGAACTCATTTTTCATCCTGCCTCTCTCCCTCCTCCCCCTCCTGTTAATGACTGGCACTTTCCTCATACGCCGGCCCTCTGAAGAGCCTGGCGAGTGACAGAGCACCATTCATCTCCTTGTGGAGGATGTGGGGGGGGGGGCAGGGTGAGAGCAGGAGGTAGGGCTGGCAGACGGACGTGCAGACAGATGCAGTGGGAGAAAGAGACAGAGACAGGTTGCAAGCTAGCCTAGATTAAGGAACACTTCTAACAGTGGAAGCAGGTAAGAGATAAAGGACTATAAGAAAGACGAACGGGCTGCCTCGGATGCGACAGGCACATGTCTCCCGTCTCTTTCTAATGTGCCAAAAAGCAAATGTCAAAAGAACCACGAGTAGACCAATAATCAGCGTGTTTTAGATTTTTTTAATGCCCTCCACTTTTGATCAATACAAGTCGCCCGGCCTTTACGCAGCTGATGAAAGTTTTCAGACCCAGTGTTCCAAACATTGCTTTTCTGGGGGGAATCCTTCAAGGTGCATTTTGTGTTTGCAGAAAAAGTGGCTGGAGTTTGTCTCACATAAATTTGATGCAGCTATCTGACATTTCCCTGCTATCAAACCCTTCTTCCATCATGTCAAGTTTTGAAGTAGAAAGGAAATCAGCCTTTTTAGGCTGACACATGCTGAGGTTTATACATTGGAGTTTGAGACTCAAAAAGCTGGGGGTTTCAGAGCGTCCAGCAGTCCCATTGAAGTCAGATCATCAGAATCTGAGCCTAATTAGTATATCGTCTGAGCCTTGTATCCATGCAGGGCCTTTGTAAAGCTCAACCAAGGCAGGAATGTTGCACTGATATTACACTTTACAACTTTGTATTGAAACACCCAGAGACTGAATTGGGAGGGGTCTGTCTTGTTCCACTGTCTGGCTCAGAGCAGCAGTGATAGAAAGATAAAAGGGACAGAAGGCACAGCAGAACAATGCGACACTAGATGCAGACGCTGTTGCGTTACACATCACCAATCTGATTATACAATGCTGCCAAGTGATCTAAAATCACAAATGTTGGCATTACGCCAGGTTCATTTGATTCAGTGTGAACAAATAAAGCTTCATAATAGGGGTCTCTTATCGATAGTGTTGCAGAATCTCTGTGCTTCTGCTCCCAAGAGTCCATACGAGTCCTCAACCTGAAGCCTAAAAGTAACCCTGCAAACTTAGGCATTGTAAAATACTTAGCAGCAGAAAAAGATAACACTTAAAGAATAAAAACAATGATAGTGCCAATCAGTCAGTCATACGCTGAGGTATTGAGTGTCTTGGGATTTTAGCAAATCATTAAATACAGTCAGACCCATCACGCCTGGTTACCAAAAAGTGTTACCCATCCTGCCGAAGGGTCAGCTTACATCTTTGGGTGCACTACTACTACTCAGGGACACACCTCACTTCTAGAACTACTATATTATATCAATTGTGAATAAAAACAAGGAAAATGTTATATCAACAATCATGTTGACATGACGTTGACGTTTCAGATAAGTTTAATGACCAGATATATATCAGAAACTGAGGTTACAGAAGACAAGTGAAGGTTTTGGCAGTTTTTTAAAATGATGGCCTCCATTTTTATTGCAGATATTGTCCCTCCCTTGTGCCTGATTCACCAAATTACCAAAGAACATTCAACCCCACTTGCGTTGTTTGGAAGCTGCACCTGCTTTACAAAAATATTAACCCCATATCTACACAATTTTTAACTGCAGGTGTTTGGTGATGGAGGACTGGAGAACCTTAACATTTATCGGCTACATTTTTTGGGGGGGAATAAAAGTACCAGAAAGAAACACTGGAACCACTATAAGATGATATGGTTTCGTATCATTGTTGCCTTAAGAAAGCAGGTTTTACAAATCCTGAAACAAGCAGGTTTTCCATTGCATAAAATATGTATTGTATATTGTGCATAATGCAATTGTACATAGACGGTATATATTTATAAAAGGAATCAATCTGACATACAGTAAGCCCTAAACCACATACCAAATATCAAATTACCAGAAGCGCATGGAAGATGTTTGTCTCTGGCAGACTAGAAAATCATCCCAAGCTTTTGATTAAGAGCACGGTGCAGATCAAATACACCCTCTCATTACATATAATTAAATAAAGTATGAATATGCATGAGTCAGTGATGAGTATCTCCATCTCTTGATCACTTTTAGGGGTCGACCTTTTGCTCTTTCGCAGTCTGCGGAACGCTCTGTCAAAGCAGGTGTTTTCCAAAATAGAACAACTGTGATTAAAAATTCAAGCGTGCGGTGGAGGAAAACACGCCCCACTGTTCAACACAAATCTAATTGCACTGCCTGTTTCCTCTACTATCATATTACCTGTTGGTGGGATGACGGATCGCTGAGCCTAAACAATACTATTAGGATAGGATGCCAGTGATTCAGATCCCAGGTTTGGTTTTGCAAGTGAACAACATTATTATGATACTGGAGAGTGTGATTAATTATGATTATGCAATTATGATTATAAAGCAGGCACTGCTATACTAATGCCTCAGAGAGCATGTGATATCTTGAATCCATATTCATAAATATATTAATGAAAAAATAACTGTGAAAATGCATCTACGAAATGTTGCCTATTTGATGGAATCTTTGTGCACTTATGTTACTGCAGAAACCATCTTCAAAATCTTTGCTTTCACTGGAGCTGAATGAAAGTCAGTGATGGAAACGCTGCATTTCTGTGTTCATATATGCAAGCACATATGATGCAATGATGGAATGAATACACAAAGTCTGGGTAAATTAATATTTGTACATATCTGTGTGCATGTGCACGTAGTGTGAAAAGCAGTTTGTTTTTGGATATTTTTTTTCCTTTTTTTTTTTT
>CAESWR010000926.1:1355518-1373363 GCA_903171835.1 Mullus surmuletus
TGCCTGCTGAGTGTGGCAGATGGAGTCAGGCTCAAAGTGACACAGCTATAAAGCAACACCTGGTGGAGATGGGCTGGTCACCACTACATCTGTGGCCATCAGGACGGAGTGTGAGTGTGCGTGTGTGTGTGTGTGTGTGCACGCGCGTGTGTGTATTGTGTATACACGTGTGTGTGTGTCCTACAGCGAGCAGAAGTGTTGGCACACCGTGGCCAGTGTGGGTGATGGTGCCAACTTGAATTCTCTGTGAGATGCGCCAAAAAAAGCAGGAAAACACATCAGCTTGGAGATGCAAAAGAAGAAAAAAAGATTCAGACAGCTGTGGAAATATTTGCTGTGTGGACTGCCAAATTTTGGGCTAGTTAAAAGTTTTTCATTTCCCTCTGTTTTTGTCTTAGTACTTTGCCCTGAAAGATTCTCAGCCACTGTATTAAGGCGCTGCACGGAATTGATATCCAATACAACAAAAGAAGACTGTCTTGTATACGAGACCATCGTTCATTATTGTCTGAAATAGTTTTTTATGAGAACCTACAAGCTGTGTCTCAGTTCATAGTCCAGTGAGGAAGAACCATGGGTTGTTAAACACAGATGAACTGGTCGATGGAGAGTTTCCTCTATGCATCTTTAGCTGTTTCTCCCTTAAATGGGCTGCTGAGCTCAAGGTGCTGTGTTTTATCACACATGAGTTTAACAATCAACTGTTGGGAGGTAGACATTTGTGGTTTGCGAGTTCACCAGGGGAATTCAATTCAGTGCAGGGGGATCCCCCCCAAGGGACTTCTTCCTGGCATCCAATTGCGCCCCGACGGGTGCATTTTCTCCGTGGTGGAACACTGTGACCAGCTCTGGGTAGGCCTGGAAAGACTCGGGGAAAAGGTGGCTCGCAGATCCACCGGCCAGCTTCAAAGCGCTCACTGCCCGGCCTTCGCCACTTCCCGGACTGCTGCTCAGTGTGGGATGCTGCCTATGTAACATTTATTTTTCTTCTTATTCTTATTATTTCTTCGCCAAATGAAAAAGACTCGAGTCAGATGGATGTGCATTGCCTTCTGGAAAAAAAATCTGTGAAATTCAGCACCCAAACTGCAATGCTATAGATTAAATCAAATAAAGACATAAAGACAGCAAAAAGTAACGGAGACAGATGTAGGTTGGTGTCTTTTTTGAGTCTAAATACGCTTAATTCAGCCATTAGGTGCGTGAGTTATTTTTTATCTTTCTCAAATTATTAACTTTCCTTTAATGATTTTTATTTTCTTTTATTTGTATCTTTCTATGTTAAAGAGGCAAAAGCAGTCATAAAAAATCCTAATCATAACTGGCATGTAGAGAATCACGGAAAGAATCTTTGAGCCTTGGAGGATCCTCCCTTTGGATTCCCAAAACTTAGGAAGTTTAGGCTTCAAAATAGGACAGACGTGTCATGCCGCTGTGACTCATTTGATCTTTAAATGCAGCCTTTGAAGAATGCTGTGCCTGAAATAGGCCACAGCTTCTTGATAAAATGAAATGAATCATTATCACCATCGTCCGTACTTGTGATGCGAGTTTTGACAAAGCTAAATTATTTGAAATTGCTGTCTTCTGCAGTTGTTTCACAGTGGAGAAATGTCTGGTTTGCCATCTAGTGTCTGCCACTTTTTATCATTTTTAGGGCGTCTTTGGTTAAAACAGCTCCACTTTAAACAGTTTTTGGAGGATAAAATATGAAGATTTCACCATTTACTGCATGAAAACATAGTAACTATGTGTCAAATCAAGGCCGGCTCCTTTACTAAATATTAATATATGTTTTATAAATTTTAGAAAAATTCCAAATTTTAAGCATGGTCGTCTGGAATGAAAAATAAAGTGTTACACCTTACGAGTGGGAGACACGATCAAAGATTAATGGTAACACAACCACATTCATTTTATGCAGCATTACACTCAGTAAAACAGTACAATCTTGCTTTCAGTTTATTCTCCTTGATAGAATTACTTACTTTGATTTTTTACATTCACTTTGATTATTCCTTATTGTGTTTGTAACCTATCCTGCATACCTTTTTAATTCACAGAGAAGCTAAGTTTGTCATCTGCTCAGAAAGCTTTTAAACAAACCACACTTTGTTTCTTTCCTGAAATAGTCCACCATGTCGGCTCCTTCTCTTTTCTCATTAATGCCTTTTGATGAAACCATGCACATTGACACACATGCAAGTTGCTGAGTGAAATTCTCCTGCACGCCGACGCTCCGTGGACTGCGCAGTGTTGCCTTCTACCTGTCTCTACCCACCTTGCTCCACAGTTAGCCATTCGGAGCCCCGTCCTGTCCCAGCAGCCCACAGCCCAGCCAGTCAGAAGTCATTACACCCACTATTAACTTCTGCTCGGCTTCATTAGGCATGCAAATTGAGGAGGGACAAAGACTTGAAAAACTTTACTCTGTCTGACACCCTCCTCTTCCCCTTTCTTCCTCCTTTCTCTCTCACGCTCTTTGTTGCTAAATCCCCATCTGTATTCAATCAAGCCTGAATTTGTATCGAATAAACCCGATGCAAGAATTGCTACCGTGTCTCCAAATATAGAGACTCTAATTAGAGAGCTACAAATGATTCAGACATGGTACAGCGTGACCTTAAGCTCTTGCAAATAGAGACCAAACGGTTTACTTCACCTTAGCATCCACAGACATCAACAAGAAGTGTACGTTTTCATATGCGTCACAATGCAGTAGTTTTACTGCACTGATGGCATGGTTTGTCTGATGTAATATTGTATTGATCAGTTACATTGTGATTCCGGCCTGACCACAGGGAAACAAATTAATATGTTGTGAATCGTTCATTTAATTTCCTTGTTTTTAATGGGGCAGTGCCCAAACGATCGGACTAAATGAATGAACAAAGAGTTAACAAACGGCCTCTAGTCAAAGGGGCTTGTTCTCAACACACTGGACCAATTTATCTACTGAAGAAAAGCAAATAATCACCTGCACTAAATGTAACATTTATTTAGAATGCTGAGAGAATTAATAAGCAGTGAAGAAAGAAATTGAAGTAAATCAATGAACCAAACATGAGTGAATCAAAGTTATCATATAGTGGAATTTCAGAATTGCTAATAACTCTAAAATTAAGGATTCTGTTTGATATCAACACATTATCATACAGTTCTAAGTTAAAGCAGCCTATGACGGAATCTTCCATCCGTCTGCTTTGCCCGACAGAAGAAATCAATATGATGTGTGAATAAGGTTCAAAACAAGGCATAAACATCAAAACTGTTGTAGAGGCAAAAGAAAGTAAGGGTTCAGAAATTCTGGCAAAAAAACAACACAATTTAAAAACTAAAAAACAACTGTTAGAGCTATGAGGCCGTTGCTAAAAAGGTGCTAAAGCCAAATAGCAGGTGGCTAGAGGTGATGTTTGGCACACCCACAATGCAATCCTGCAAAAGTTTCCTTTGTATCCACTGAAAAACAACTATTAACCTATTTTCATCCTGGCTTTCATCTAGGTTTTAGAATAATTCTGTGTTTAATGTAGTCTTTTTTGTGTGTTTTGGCATAGCCGTATCATATTATTTACCATCATATCAGCCTGAACAAAAATGTCAAGATCCCCCCTGCATTAATATACTGGCTTGCATTAATTCCCAGCATAGGAGGTTTCTCTTTTAATGCTGTGACCTCCATCCCTCTTTAGTAACCCTCTTTTTGTCCCCGCTGTCTCAAGCCACCAACATCAGAGGGGAGGCCAACATGGGTCATGGCCAATCCCTTGCTCTGACGGAGCATAAATGTATTACCAGCGGGGTGAAATTACCAAAGGATAACACGGTGTGTCGCACTGTGCCATTGTGCATCACACAACAGGTTCAAACAGGTGGAAAATGTATTCAGAGGAGAGGAATAAAATCACCCCCTGTCAGTTTGCTCGAGAAATGCACCTTTAACATAATTTCAATTCTACTGTATTCCAATGAGACCAAATGTGACCAGTGGTTCGAATCATAAAGACGAAATTTGCCTTCTAATATCATATAGGCCACATAGAAAGTGATGAAGCATTGAGAAATAATTAGTGGTACTCGAGAATAAGTGTTAAAGTCTAAGATAGTGTGTGGTTTTGCACTATTGATAAAATGTGTTCTTGAATCTTGATGTCTTTCTTCATAATTCAGAATCCACACTACACAGAATTTTTCTATATTAAGATCGGCAATACAGCTGCAGTAACCAGTATGCAGAGCAAGTTTTCTGTAGTAAACAGTGCCTTCCACTGATTCATAAAAGAACTACACTGACACGACTGTCATCCCGGTTTCTCCGGGAAAATGTGAGAAGTGATCAGCAGTGCCGCAAAGCTGTTATGGTCTTTATTTTTGTTCCAACAGTTTGTAAATCTCTAAACCCTTACGTGAATACAGATAAACACGGCATCTAATATTTTATCTTCAGCGATTCGCTAAAGAATATATGTTCGAATAAAAACGTGAATGAAAAGCGAGTAATTACATTTTGTCTCTGTGTTTTAAACAAAACTTCAACTTCCTCACCTTTCTCTAAGCAAAAACTGGATCCGTGCATCATTTGAGAGACCTTCCCTCAATCTGCTCCACGGTGACGAAGCATGTCTCAGTGAAAACCTGGCCAGTGCTAAATGGCGCTGTGACGTGGAAGGCCCGGAGGCCAAGGGCCAGCCGGAGGACAGGTGGCAAGCTAATCATGTGGAAAATGAGAGCCTGGAAGGCAAGTGTAGGGGTGGGGACAGGGGCTGATGAGGGGTGTCCACCTTGTGCTCGCAGGTCCTGGCCCAGCTGGGAACACGACCAGCACCGCGGTCCTCCATTCTGCCTTCCAGCCTTCCACCCAAAAATTCTCACAACTCTATTATCCATTCATTGTCTCTCACATTGTCACGTCAAGGCCGACCTGTTGCTTCACTCAGCCTATTCTTATCCTCATTAAACAAATCCCCAGGACAATAGCTGATTAAGTCGTTATGAAATAAAGAAGATGATTGATATTACAACCAGCCTGTCTGGTCAGTGTGAAATAGCATTCTCCCTGTTAATTATGCAAAACTAATAAAAAGTCATTACATGAAGCCCAAAACTACTCTGTGACAGACTGATCAACAGCACCCATGTTTAACCCGAAAGGTTCAGCCATTTGCCTCTGAACTCTTGTTGGATTGGATCTAATAGACAGCTGTGGCCCGAAAAAGTGGGCCGATGTAACTGTTCCTGTTCTGCTCTGTATATACAAAGAATATATTAAACTGTCTGTGCCCACCTGGCAGAGACGGTGCAAAACAACGTGTATAAACAAGTTGGCGTACTCACTAAAGTTGTAGCTACACCTACAGTAACACTAGGGCAGGAGGAGCCATAAAGTCAGTTTATTTTTATTTCCATGAAAGATAAATCAAGAAAATGAGTTTGGCTGGTAAAGGCTAAGTAACTCTGAGTTCACCGGCTCAAGTAATGATGTGTTGTATGTTATTTCATATTTGCCTTTCGCACCATACGCGCTATAATAGCTGATTGGCCGCTGCCCTCAGTATGGATTATTGTGGTTGCGCCTTGTGGTTTAATTAGTAAAAGCATATTTTACATATTCTAACTCAAACACAAAACTAAATCCCTGTTGATATAAATCTGTGCAGCGAGTAAATGATTACACCGCACATTTGAATTGATTGATTTGACCAGAGCAGCCATTGAAAATATTAATAATGTCAATAATTAGCCTTTTTCTTTGATCGTAGTGGCACGGAACAAATTAGAGATGGAGCACATTTTGATATTCACTCAGGAACATCGGTTTGAGTAGCCCTCCAAGAAAGAGCACTTTAAAGCTCCTTCAATTTTGGAAAACTTTTCACAAACCCCTGACTCAAGGGCATCAAGGCCAATGATGTATGAAGTATGAAGCGTGTATTTTCAGCACAACAGGTCATTTGCTTGTATGTGCCGTGACTCAGAGAAAAGCCCAGCAGGATGTCCACATATTCGCTCGCACACACACACACACACACACACATGCAGCTCACATCATTCATCAAGAATATCGACAGAGGAGTGCCAGCGGCGACATGTTTGGCAACATTAAAAAGGAGGCGTCGCCACATAAACCGTTCACACACCAGCAAAATCGGGGTGTGTGAAAGCAGAAATAGTCACTGGCAACTTATTAGCAATGATTCAAGGATCATCAACTGACCTCACAACAATCACAGTGACATATATAATCAGCTTCTACAGTGTAACACTAAATGAGCTCACTTTTTACACTGACATCCAGATAGTTTGGGGAAACAGTCAAATTAATGGTTGTGTCCCTCTTGGCACATCGCGGAGCGGGCGTCTGGGGGCGGTCTGTGCCTGGCCTGTGGCTGAAATAAACAGAATTTCCTTCTGCGAACAGAGGCTTTGATTCACTGTGATTTTAAAAACAGCTAAATGGTGCAATGTCAGCACCTGCCTGTGGATGCAATGTGCTGCTATAAAATGTTATGTTTATTGGTTGTGTAGTTTGATAATTAAAATGGTATTAATTAACCGCTATTCATTCAAAACCACGAGTGCTGCCCCCAAATCTTAATTGGCTCATCTGTGAGTATATGAACACTGGAATTATACATGGAAGTGTATCAAGCTCAATAACAACAATTGGTCATGTTCCACTTGCAAACAAACGTTCATTTTCAGTGAACACACTATATAGTAATTTAACCAAGGAAACTCAATCACAATTTGGTAGAATTTAAATCTTAACTCTCATGGTTTGAAAATACACTCACCATCTTCCTCTAACTGATGGTGCTGCTTCAAGTAACATGACTGATCAATTACAGACAGTGATCAAATTGTATGGAAGTTGGTGATTTGCTCCAATTTGGCAATGTATGACGAATTTGTTTTTTTGAAAGCTGTGAACAAACAAATAAAAAGACAAGTGCAAATGTAACCAGCTGAATCGGAACAAAGCTAACCAAATACAGGCCTGACTACACCCTTTATAAATCTTTGATATAAACTCAGCTGTGGGTCACAAGATTCAATCCGTTTCTTCTATGGTTTAAGGCATGATACAAAAAATAAAAGTTATTTCTCTTGAAAATTCATCCTTTACTTGTTGTGTACTTCTGCTGACAGACAAATGGTCTGTTATTACCTCCAAGGAGGTTTTGTGATTGGTTCAATCTCCTGTTTGATTCCCACCATCTGCCACAGATACAGTTGTGTGCATATCTCAAGAAAATCTCTCGCCGCTAAGCAAAAACAAAGACTTAAGCTGTGCTCAGACCATCATTAGGCCTGCATGGAAAATGTATTCATTGGACTATCGGTACGGGGATACAGTACAGTCGGGTATTAGAGTTGACCTTGCTGGTGCTATGTAGAGAAGTGCTGTGCTGGCCAATCAAATCCGCACAATTCTTGCTGAATTAATTTGTTTCAACATCGCCATTGGCTTATTTTCCGAGAGTGTAACATTCTGCCTGGACATTTCAAAGTGTTGCTCAGTATTTTGACGTCCGTTAAGACTTTAAATACATTGTCCCATTTCTCCGACTATATTTCCTGGGTTGTATTTCATTGTCTCATTGTTACGTTAAGCTGCATTAAGGGTTTTTTCCTGCACTGCTTCAACATGCGTCTGCTTGCAGTCTGAATTGTTTACCTTAGAGGTTTGCAAATTGCCGCTAGTTGACCTGGAGATCATGGCACAACCTCAAAAGCTTTCATGTGGCATCACAGTTTGAACCAATCACTGAGGTTTAAATGCCTGGGATGAGTGGCGAATTGTCTCTTACTCTGCAACAGCAGTCCTGTGGATAGGTTAATTGGAATGTGACACTGTGTGACAATGTACACCTCTTTTTTGAAAAGCATACATTGTCAAAGGCAAAACTCAGGGGTGTCATTTTACTCTTTTTTTTCTTTTGCTCTTACCTAGTAGATCACATCAGTCCCCTCATTGATCTGATTTATTTGAACTCCTAATCCTCCAACAGCAAAAACAGGGGTGTTTCTGTTAGTTGGAAGGCAATTTGGAAGAGCAAGAGCTAATCTGGTCCTCTTACATGTTTGATCAAATTTGGCAGCGAATTGGAGTAAAAAAAGTAGAAGTGAGGCAATTTTGCAAAACAGAGAGAGGCGAGAGACTGTGTAGTTGATATTTATTACATGGCCCTAATCCTTTGAAAATTAAATGACACAGGTATTGCAAGATCAATACCTTGGCATCGATCTGCCCATCATTACCTGCGAGCTCACACAAACCAATTGCACACCTCCTGCCCAGGTTGAAAGGACAGACGCACAAAGAAAACGACTTTAACTGTTGAAATTAGGGCATTTGCAGATAAGTGGGGACAGCAATTTTTTTTCCTTCAATGTCTCACTCGTGTAGGAGCGGTCTACCATGGGATTTAATTCCTGCAGTTTTCAGAGGAAAAGGTTTGCGATAACTTTTTGGTAACCAACCCACTGGGCAAAAAGCCTCTTTGGTTGCACAGAAACAATTTCAGAACCTCCAGAACACATCCTCAGATGGAGCGTCTTATGGAAAACTTTACTGGACATTGTTATGACTTCAGTTCTGTACATCCTGAATAGGAAATATTTTCACCCACTACACCTGGACAATATAGACTCGTTCCAGTCATCCATAGATGTCTAGATTTGGGTCAGGCTGGAGCTGTGGCCCAAAGCTGGATGTCATATTCTCGATATATAGACATTCAGATTATGGTCCGAACTGTCTGACATTGTCTGACATCAATTTATTTTGGACTTCCGTGGGTTGGAAAACCTGTCTCTGTCCAATACAAACGCTTTTCAGCTACTATCGTCATGGAGAAACTGAGCAGAAAATATCACTTAGCTTTAAACATTTTTCACTATGAATGATTGAGATCTGAACTCAACATCCTACGTTGTGTGTGATGGCCACACTCATAACAGTTTCTTTATTTTGATCGGCTTTTCACTAAATCCTACGAATTTAAGCGCCGTCTGCAATTTCAAACGTATTTGTACATTTGAAAGGTTCCCAACAAGCACAGGTGCAGCCAACATAAAGACAAAGACAGATTGACAAACAGCCTTGAGTAAAACATCCTCAAAGCCAGTTGCCCTGTATTTTCTCGAAAACTCTCTTAAATGTCAACAGTACAAAATGTATTGCTGAAGTGCGCAAAGGCTTTGAAGCAGCAGTGACAGAGAGTCATGGTGTTAGAGCCATAAAAGCCAGAAAACCTGCATAGAGCGGAGGGCCACAACAATGTCTGTCTCCTGGGTTAGCCCCACTTTGAGAAAATAAGAAGGGCTGCAGGGCAGGAAAAACAGGTCAATATCGCAGTGTTTTTCAGGAAGGAATATTGCTGTATGTGTGTTTGAATAACATCCTGAGGAGAGGTATCGATCAGCACTATGCAGCACGGAGGAGAAAGGTCCCCCTCTAGCCTCAAATTGTCCCAAAATTTCTGACTAATGAGTGCCATTCATTCGATTAGCAGCATTTAGACAAAGGAAGTGGAGGACATTTGCTTTTTTTTTTATCACACGATAACAAATGAGTTTTACTGTAAGATGCACTTACTACAGCTCTAGTCCAGCTCTTTGACACAATTAAAACATTGCCTTCATTCATAACCAGTTCGTGTTGTGATCATAGTGTGAAAATTAGCTTCATTTTTTATCATTTCTGTGATCAATATGACTATTTTCTTAGAAATCAATGTGATAGGCGACAACAGCAGCTCTGTTTTCATCTGCTCCCTGCTGGAAAGGAATAACAGCGCACAGCTGATGCTGGTGTGATGATACGAATTGCAATTTAGAGGTAGCTTTGCCCCCCGACTTGAGAAAGCAGGGGAAAATTAAATCCTGTAACTCCGGGATTCTTTTTCAGTGGAGGACCCAAATTAGAAATTTAGTCTCTCATCCTAGGATACAGACTCATTAATATTTATTGGTACTTTTACTTTGTGGGAAGACTCTAAAAGTAGAGCCTTGACCCATTTTGGGTCTGAACCATAGTTTAAGAATACATATTATGCTCTATTTTCGATGAGGAGAAAAATACACCAGTTTAAGAAATAGGAAAATCTGTAAAAGTAATGAAGTGTCTCAATGGCACGCATTCTTTATTAGTGGATATAGCATTAGCAGGAAGTCGGGAGAGATGCATGGAAACTAGCAGAAGAGCTGTTATAAAAATGCACACACAAAAAAAGTAATCACCTTCCCTATGCCTATCCATATGCTACCAGGGTGATGTTTGTTGCATGACATCCATTATGACTTCAGTCACCTACCCGTTGGAGGTTCCAGCGCTGCTCCCCCTTTCACGTCCATCTGGTCCACTGTTACTGGTGGCAGCTGGAAGACAAAACAGAAAGAAGACTGCAGAAGTACAGGTTGCCAAAATATGAGGAGATAGACTGTGCCCAGTAGGCCCTCTCCCTCTCAGCAGTAACACTGCCATCATTTCAGGAGGTATTTAGTTGTTATGAAGCATGTAAGGTGTTCTTTTGGAAATGAGGCGTAATGGCATATTCATTCACCCCGGCTAGATAGTGCTTGGCTGTACTCTAAGCAGCTCCCTGTCCGTTAAAGATAGATCAGCCGGCGAGACAAGGAAAGGAACAGCAGAGTAAGAAAGAGAAAAGCCATTTTGTCCCTGTCGCCCTATTAATTTGAAGAGAACTAGGAAATGCCAGCAGGATTAAATGTGTTACTCCCACGGCTTTTTTTCCACCTCTTATTCTTCCTCTCTCCAAGTTGAAATTAAAGGACGGTGTGTGGGGGTGGTGGGTGGGTGTGGGTGTTGGGTGGGGCAAGCAGAGAGGGTGGAAAAAGAGAAGAAAGGTGTTAATTGCTTGGCAATCGATAATTCTATAATTACTTTGTGACAAATGGCTGGCTTGTGGTGCTAGGGTAGGTTCAGACGAGGGTGGAGAGGAGGGTGCAATGGGTGGGGATGTTAAAAGGGATTGGCCGTGATCAGGAACGGAAATATTTGCTTTTGTGCCTACAAGCCTGGCTGCTCTGGGGATTTGTGACAGGGAATTTATGTCAGGTTTAAACGTGGAGCCAAGCCTCCCCGAGGGGGGAGCGTTGCCGGGCGGAGAGCACGTACGCACACTAAGATACGAGTGTATGTGATGATCACACTCCTACTGCACAAAGTAGTGTTTGCCTCAGCCTACTTCTACCTGATATTTGTCCTCAGGTTGAGCGAGCTACAAAATCCCCTGTATTCTGCCGTACACAAAAGCATTTTAAAGATAGGCTGGCAGATTATCATTTTTGCACCATTAAATTGTCAAACCAATTCAAAAGAAAAGTGAAAGGCTGTAAAAGGAAACCTGAAGCGAGTGGTTTGAAATTTGGCTCCAAGACTTTGAGTCTACCACTGCCTGTCACAGTTCACTATCTTCCAATCACAGTTTCATTATGCCAGCCAAGCATGAAGTGATGGGAGTCTCTTCTAGCCGTAGGGGGAGCTTCAGGGCAGACAGCAGGTGGGCTATCTGGAGACCCAAACAGGTCAGGGCACCATGACACCTGGCGCCCCCTAGCTGCTATGGCTGGGCGGGGGAGGGTCAGAGGGGCCAACAGGAGATTGATGGCCCACCTTCACTCATGTCAAATCACCTGTCAGCATGCCCCTGGCACTGAATCCATTTTGTTCCAAGCCACCATTAACCTTGGACCACTTGGATTCATTCCCCCTCTCCATGGACGAGGCCCTCGCAACCTTTGTCTACTACAGCTGCCAAACTAGTTACTGGCCTCAACTTTTATCATGTTCGCTGAGCTCCCATCAACAAGGCCGACTTTTAAACAGTAAACAAGCGGAAAGCTGACATTGAGCTCTGTCTCCTCAACAAGTGCTTTTTTGGGGGGGGGGCAAAATCACAAGGCTGCACATGTAAATATTGGGAAGCAATAAGATGACACACAGCATCAGGGATGCATCTTCCACTTTGGTTTTATTGATCCACGGCATTTTGCGAGCCTTACAAAGTCCACTGTTGATCCTGTTATTGATGTGATCTGCCTCAAGGCTGCTTATCCTCTCCATCGGCAGCAAGCGCAGCCTCGACCAACCATACGCGTTTCGGAGGGAGTGAAATTGTATTGTTACATCTTGTAGTGCGGGACGGAATCATGCAGGATTTGATATTGTATGTATAATCCGTCTATACGTGAAGCATGGTTATGAGCAGATGTTTGATCATTTCACAGGCCTATAAAAGGGCGATTGGGCTGCCAGTGGCCGCTGTAATATTGATTGATGGTGGGCAGGTGGGGGCCACAGTGCTGCCCTCAGACAGACTCTGTTTATTTATACAGTCTGCCGTCTGCCCACCTTACCCACCACAGGGCTACATTCACTGAATTTACAGTCGCCAAGAGAGAAAAAATATGCTAATGACGCCACATAGCCCTGAGGAGAAACAAAAACATTTTCAATCCAAACTTCTCACAGTCATCTCGGTTATATCAGGCTGAATCTCGCACACGTTTGCCACCAATATGGAGCATACAGTATCTCGGCTCTCCACAGCACCAATCCATTATTTGCTACTCTGTCCCCCGGGGCATACATAAATTGGATCCAATAATGAGAGGCAGTAATGATTGTCTTTGCACATTTGGTCTTGATTTTCAATTATATATTGCTGATATTATTGTTCTAGATGCTGTGCGACGTGGTATTAAATTGAACTTCTCCATAGAAATGGAAATAACATGCAAAGGAAACATTGTTTTCAGGCATGCTTTTTTTTCTCCGCGCCCAACCCCTCCAACAGGCTTATTCGCAACTGAGGTTGTTGTGAAATCTGTGTGACCGCTGAGCATATCGTCTACAAGGTGTCCCAGTGTCCTCCGCCACCTTTCTTGATCAAATGCTGGATGCCAAAAGTCACATAATGCAAAAATAAGAGGAAGCGTACATTCAATTTTGGTGGCACACATATACCTAGAGAGGTGGGGGGTGGGGGGAGGGCGGGGGTGAGAGGTGAGAGAGGGGGAAGATTGTCCTCTCCAGACCATTAAGGCTGCTGAATAGTGAAGTCCCTGTTCCATTCCAATTTTCTAAGCTTTGAAGGAGTCAGTGGTTGGATGTGGGCTGCCTCACAGAGCGTGTCTTCTGTTCCACTGAGCACACAGTAGCTTAGGGATCAGCCTGTGTCCCTGACAGGAATGTTTGCCACTGAGTGTTGGCCTGTCCACCGAACAGAGCTGCGAGCCTCAGATCAGTGGCATTGGCTGGCCTACGGGTTGTTCTTTATGGCTGTGTCGCTGAGTGGCTGGCTCTCCGCTGTGCACACGGCAGCCCTCCAGATGGATGCTGGGACAGCGGAGGCCACAGGGCTGAAAATCCCATCAAGCTGCAGTTCCAGGCCCTTGCACTGAGAAGATGAAGCGCCCCGGCACGCCAGGGGACACGGGCCAAACCCTCCTGCACCTCCATCACCCCCCAACCCCAATCCCTTCATGGCCCCCTCGCCTTCCTCTCTTCATCCCTCCGCTTCCCTTTTTTCTTCCGTCTACAGGAGAAGACTGCAAGCCCAACCAGCCAGAATATGGAGTATGGCCCTCGGGGTCTGTGGCCCTCGCTTGTTAAATAAAGGAGCTGACTGGCTGATTGATAGACCCTCACCAGTCCCTGCACCTCACATGTTTCCCGGTTCGCTGCCTTATATACGAATCCTTTGTTGCCCAGACCTGCGTTAGCTTTTGTTAAATGCGGTGTTTGATGGATGGCACCAATTTTCCTCCAAAACCCAGATGAGCAACCTAAGCACCTTTCCCCCTCCCCTGGTTTCTCCCCAGGTAAACCCCATGAGCATGCAGGGACAGGAGTGTTCTAAAACGGTATCAATCAAACAACCTTGTGCACGGCTGCGGCCGCAACGTAATGTTTCAATTATGCATCTGTTCCTCGGTGCCTGACTTTTTGTTCAACCTCTTCGCCCCACCAAGGCACAGAGGAAGCATCCTGGCTGTTGTCCCCTCCCCCAGTCCTTAATTTTAACATTTACTTGCATCTATCTCTTTTAGTACTCCAGATTCAAAGCAGCTTCATTGTAATCTTCGGTATGATGAAATTGCATCTGCAGAAAGCCTCAAAGTCAGAAAAATGATAAGTAATATAAGATAAAATTACCAGTGTTTAAAGAGAGACAGTAAGGGTGAAAGGAAAAGGAAGTAAAGAATGTTAACATTTTATAGATGTAATGTATGTTATAAAAGAGTACATTCAAACTGCACTTTGCAATCAAAACCATCCTTAAATGCCCAGTCAGAAAGTTAACAAATGCTCCTGCCAGCCAACTATCTCTGTCTCTGTAATGCCAGAGGCATGCTCTGAAATCCACAAGGGCTGCAGAGGAGTGTCATCCTGATGCAGTGCAGCGAACAGACAGGTGAAAAAGATAAACAGATGCGAGACCAGTCTCTGGGGTGTTGGGTTCATTTGTTACCTAGCGAGGACAGACATATTCCTGTCAGACAAGCCATGGCAGCACCAGATGCGAGGTCATTCTAGTTACGGAGAGAAAATCTTGGGTTAAGGACAAAAATTCTCACTTCACAAGAGACGACCATGGGGTTTTATTTCCCCTGAGGTCAGCTACAATAAATGTTCATTCCACATTTCCTCCAGAAATCCTTATTAATAAAATGGAAGGCTATTTATCATTGTTAGCCTGTTCATTTCCGTCTACATTTGAGATCTCTCTGATAATTTATTCAGCAGTTTAGTCATTTGCAATCATTATCATCACAATCAGACAATCATACAGTGTACGTAAGAAATAATTTCTTTTTGTATATATACCTCCCACTAATTTTCCTATTTCTAGCAGTTGTTAATTAAAATCATTTTGAATTAGCTGTGCAGATGTAATTTTTTTTACACTTGAACACATATCATATCGTTCGCTTTCTATTCATTCTTGATATTAGTAATAATTAATTAATAGTTACTTCCAATTATGGAGGGCATTTGTTTATAAAATTGAATTTGCAATCGTTTTTTTAACGCTTTATGTTGTTTTCTTCACGTTACTCTCCTCATCAGCACGTCTCCCTTTCATTATAATATATATGCCATACTGAGGAAGACAGGTAACATACAGGCTCATGGAAGGAGGATATGGGAAGGTACTTGAGACACACTGGCTCCTAACCAGAACAACTGGCGTCTCCCTTCTGCAGATGGACACACAGGTGGGCTCACAGGTGGGGAAGGAAGGGGGAAGTGCTCTGCCAGTTTTTTGTGCTTCTAGTTGTGAGTGTGTGTGTGCGCGCGTAAATGTAACATCTGGACCATGGTCCACTGTCGTGTCAGAGAAAAAGAGAAGAAGAATTCATCAATGAAGCTACACTGCACCCTCCTGGAGGCACGCAGCACCACACGGCCGGGACGGGCGTAGGTTGCCGTCGTTTGGTTTTATCTTGAGCAATTCTACCTGAGCATGTTCATGAATATTCGCTTTACGGCATACATCTCTAATCCTCACCCGTAGTTAATTTCACTTAGAATTTGCTACCAACGGCTAAAAATGCACTTCACTGATTTAATGTTTTATTCAGATGAGGAGAATGAAATATACACACACAACAGGTGCTAATTCAGTGCTTGTTCTTTAAATGCCTGTTTTGTTTTCAAGCTCTCTTCCCAGACATCTCACAGTTCCTCTTAAAGCCGCTGCATATATTATTTGTCCATGAAAAGATGTGTATGAGCCAAACAATATGATTGCAGAAGGCAAACCAACAAATATTATTGATCCTTGCAACACAGAGACAGCTAATCAATGAATGTATGTCCTCCCCGCACAGGCTGCAAGTCCAGATCAATTTTGAAGAAAGATGAGGCATTGGCAAATAAAGTGAAGTAGTTCTGAAGCATATCCCGCTGTTGTGTAATGGAATAAATTCCACAAACATATGAAGGATCGACTGCGGCTATAAGAAATGCCCCAGCCATGCCATGCTCCTCGCAAAGAGCAATCATGCTTAATGCTGTAATTCAAATAAATATTATCACCTACAATGCAAGTTTATTTTTTTTTATTCTTTGTGTCTAGTCATGCGCTTTTATATCAGTTGCTCTCTGGCCTCACATCATGAACCACCAGATGATTTATTGATCTGAACACAGCCTCCAAATAACCTGCACAATTGTTTCATCACTTTGTCATTATTGCCCTGTGATGAGCTGGGCGTCAAAAAGTTGGAAAAGTCCCTCAAGGGCATATCTTTCAATACTGAATTGATAGGCACATTAGTTTTCATATATTGCAGACTCATAAAAGGTTACAGGTTTTTATTGGCTCACTGATTGCATGGTCAGTTTACTGACCTGAATGTCATATCCTTGTTTTTTTTGTTTCCCCACGTTTTAGTGTTTTGCTGTGTGTAATGCCAGAGAATTTGCAGTCATGTATCTGTCAATGACTACGAAAACGCAGTAATTGAGCTTCATGTACCATGTGACATCTACTTTTAAAACAAAGGTTAATGTGTTTTATGAGAATTTAGCTGAGAGGTAGACAAAAAATGCTTTTCTTTTTAATACAGCCACATAAAATGAATTAAACATGAACTCTTTGTTGAAATACACACTGCCATTTATTCACATAACAGGACCAAGAAGCATAGAAACATTCAACCTAAGATACAAGCACTCAGGTTTGTCATGGAGTAAGACCATCTGAGACAGAAATAGCTGCAGAGTTTGGCCCGGCCCAGATGCTGAGTGAGAGCTACTATTAATAGGTGGTGGTGTTATGACAGAACTATGTCAAAGGTGCAAACCCACTGAGGTCAATGCCACATGTTAAAGCCACATGTTAAAGCACACAGCCGGCACAGGACTGTCATGAAAGGCAGATAAAAAGCTGCAATGTGAGAAAACTGCACCATTAGTGGACATTGCCAGATACTTGTAAGACACGTTGCTCCATCTCAAAAACAATCAGAATTTATTTGGATTGAAAAATGTTCAAAGCTAAGAAGAACGACAGGAAGTTATAATTGAACTACCTGTGGTTCAGTTAGTTACCGTAACTTAAGATATAACTTAATATATACACAGGTCCTTTGAGTCAAAAAGAACGAAAAGAAACTGAGCAACAAGAAAAAAACAAAACAAATATTAATCATTTTGGTCAAGATTTTGTACCGAAGCGTCATACCGAATCTATGCAGAAGTAAATAATGTTTCCGAGAGAAATATGCTTGCTGCCTCATCCAAATCAAAATGTAGTTCGATATCAGTTTCATCTCCAGAATAAACAAGTCCCACCTTCAAGTGTGAGAATTTAGATTTTTATAGATCTTGGCGAACCTTTCTTAAAGAAAATATTATAATTTTAGAAATTCTGTAGCATTTGTTGAATACTATGCTTAAAAACTGTGGCAACAACATAAAAATAAGCAATGCCAGCAAAGAAAAAAAAACATATCAAAACATACCAAATCACAGATTGTGACAATAATTATTTGCAGACAAGTTAGAGCGATTGTTGCAGTTACAAAATGTTCACATTTAAAAAGTATGACAAAATGAAAAGCACCACTAAATAAAAAAAAGAAATAGCTGCATTTTTAGTCTTCCACATTGCAGTATAATACAGAGATCAAGAAATAAGACCCAAATTATTCAGATTATTTGCCTTAGATTATTAAACACTCAAAACACATCTGTGATATTGGAAGTGGCCAATGAGTTACACATTTTATCAATAATCTGTATAAAGCTGCATGTGAAGTCAGCAAAGCAGAATGAAAACAGTTATCAGTCACTTCAATATCTCCT
>CAESWR010000926.1:1382507-1400263 GCA_903171835.1 Mullus surmuletus
GGGAAGTACACAATAATGCATCAACAAACCTGGATTGCATAGTACACGATCCCCAAATACGCAGCGATGCAGCCACCCAGGAAGAGATCAAAGGCTGCAGGTTTCACCCTGAAAAAATGTGTAGAAGTTTTTTTTCTTTCTTTCATTTTACTTGCAAAAACTGGAGGAAAAAAAACATGTAAATATTTACCTGTACATCACTACGGGTTGGTTCATTTGATCAAAAAACGTCATATCTGGGTCCCTGTGTAGAACATTGAGTATAGTTAAAGAAAAATGCAGTTCACGCACAGATGAGCGTATGGAAGGTGTTGCTGCTTCTGTTGCTGAATGCTACCTCTTGTCCTGTCGGAAGGTGTGTCTGTGGACCTGCTGTAAGTAGTGCTTGAATTCGTGCTCCAGCGAGTTGACAAGCAGGATTTGCGCCGGCTCCTTATCCAGCAGCTGTGTGGCCCGAGGGACTGACGTGAGGGAAGACATCAGGCTGAACATCCTGCTGTCCTGGAAGTCCTGTCAAGATGTCAGACGAGAGCATGGAAATTGAAAAGTGGCTGCCTTTGCTCTCTCAGTCAGTTTGGAAAATGCCAAATCTCCAATCTGCACTATTTTGTCATAATGAATGAAACAAATAGAAAAACCTATATTCATAAATGTGTATATAACCATTAAAACTCAACAAATGCATTTTCACACAAATGGCAGGGTTTTCTTCATACCCCCAAGCCCAAACAAATCAAATTAAGACATGTGTAATGACTACAAACAAACAGCAGAGGGCACTATGTTACTTTCTGAACTGTCCAACTGGCTGAGACCATCATGAGCTCACCAATTGGCCCTTGAAAAGTTGCACATCCTTTGGTGAACCCTTATGAAAGATAACACAAGACAAGAACACATTATTGTCCAATGCAGAAGGGGTGGGGGAAATGTTTGTCGTCATTTTAATGACTGATCTACTTCAATTTGTTCTTACTTTGTCTGAAAGATTGTACATATATCGAGCCAGTGCTTCTGCTATGATGATGCCATTACGTTTCATCTTCCTGTAGTCCACTTGTGACCTGTTAAGATATGGTCAGTTCTGTATCAGGAATTCATAGCCCAGCATTTTTCTTCATATCATCCCACCACAAAAAGTACATTTCTAATAACAGAACCTCAAACTCACAGGGTGTCGAGCAAAGACCCACGGAGCTCAGATTTGGGGTCTTCCAGGTGAGACAGAGTGAAGCCTGGGATCCTTCGCAGGCTGTAGCGCTCGTGCTCCCAGGCCACCGTGGACTCCACAAGGTTGATCTTCTTATGGACCAGTCCGGTCTTCACCCAGGGGAATCGGGAGGAGACCACCTGGAAAAGATCCCAAAATTGAGCAAATGAAAAAGGCCCAGAGGAGTGAAATCCACATCCTCTCCTCTCTGAACGAGACTGTTTACCTCCTCCAGCTGCTGAATGAAGGCGTGCATGGGAGTGTCGGATTTAGGCGGGCGGGACACGTGCATGAAGAGGTCGTCACCGTTGGCCAACGTATCCAGACATAAAACAAAATCAACGTTATCATGTAGAAGGCTGGACTCTGGGGAGAGAAAACATTGAAAAGATATCAAATGATTTAAAGGGACATTTCAACTAAAGATAAAAATCCACCCATTATCCAGCAGTGCTTAGCAAATGATTCCATTATTTGTGTTTTCCGGACTTGTGGACAATGTCGCTCACCCCTCCAATGACAAAGTGGTTAGTCGATAATGCTGGAATATTAATTTTTCTGTTCCCTTCAAGTGCCACTCATGATTGTAATGTGTTGAGTAGTCTCCAACCAAAGCCCCCTATACTCACCAGCATGGTCCAGATTCTCCTCAATCCATCTCTTTGTGCCCAGGAAATTTTGTTTCCCTCCCCCAGTGAGGGTGAACATTAGATGAAATCTGAAAAGAAACCCCAAATATGAAAATAGGGCTTGAGTTTATATTTTACAGGCTTTGGGGAAGATACTCATTCCATGTCTTTTCATTTTTGTTTTTTGTTTTTTCTTCTGATACTGGGGACTCACGGTGGTCTTGTGCTCGGTCTACTATAGAGCTTCTGGAAGAGACGTGCCAGTTCCAGCAGGAGGACGACCCCACTGCCATTGGAGTCGGCTCCGTAAGACAACCACTGTGTGGGAAGAGAAGAAATATTTGAATGAGCAAAGTGCTTAACCGAAGAATATTGGAACCTTCATGACATACAGTATCTTCTCATTTGCATGGCTTACCGGTGCTAGTCCATAGGTATCATAGTGGGCAGTGATCACAATGGTGGGTATATCTCCACCCGCCCCAGGAAGGACTCCCTATTGCACAACAAAGGAATAAATCCCAAGACAAACAGTCTTCACAACTGACATTCAAGATGATCATAATGACAGCAAAAGGCAATATTCCCAAATGCTACCAAATCTATATCAATAATATTTACAAGACTACATGTAGGCCTGTCACAATAGATAAATCAATTAATCGCACAATATGACGAATGATAACGAACCCGATAATTTTGCCCTCCTCAATATATTGCCATGTGATTGTGTGTTTGTTTTCCTCGTCTCACGCTACCAAACAGGCCGGATGTCAAGAGGTTTCACTCTGTGCATTGTTCTCAGCACCTGGGCCCGTTGGTTGCATAGCGGAATGAATGGAGTGAACCCTCCTGTCAGTCATCCAGACTCTTTGTGTCATTGGAGGGAGGCAGGGGGGCCGCTAGCATACACACACACTGAGCCTCGTGAGAAGTTTTTGACATTCCAATTACAATGTTGGTACTCTTGAGAAATTATATTTTATTGCTTTTTAAAGAGTGTATTTGCATTATTATGCCATATTATCATAACATTAGTTAAATAATGATCTCAAAGTAATGTTGACAATAAATCGCTTATTGGCAATAATTTGTGGGACAATATATCGTCCAGCAAATGTGTTATTGTGACAGGCCTAACTACGTGGCAAGCTCACCTCCAGGGAGACTATGGTGTTGTCGGTGATGGGCTTGATAGGGACGTTGTTGACCACTAAGATCTGAAATGCCGTGGCTGTGACCATGCTTCGAAGCACTGCCAACAAATAGTGAAGCATTCACTTACAATTTAGAATTATAGCCAGAATTCCTTTACTGTCCCACAATGGGGGAGGCAGCAGAGTGAAGCGCACACAGCAAACAATAAATAAAATACGGGGAAAAAAGTGAACTAAGCAACTAATGAATAGATATGGGCAAAATCTCTTTCCGCAACTTTTCCTCCCAAGATTCATCCTCTGCAGCCTTTTATTAAAACGCTCTGACCTCTCTTGATTCTTCCCCATCTCGCACAGAGTACAGCCATATATCATCTTGTATCGCTCACCCCGGATGAATATAGATGAGGTTCGGATGGCTGCGGCCTGCTTGACCTCTTCGTACATGTATAGCAGCTGCTCGTCCTCGGGCGCCACATAGACGGGCATGAGGGTCTCCTTCATCAAAGCCTCGCTCTCGCTTACCATGAAGGTCTGGGGGGGGGAGAGTGATTCGTTGATGAAATGAGGCTGTTTAAGAGGCACTTAGTATCTTCCTGAATTATTTTTCATGAGCACATACAGCAATTGTATGTAGAAAGTTATTATTATATAGTGCAAATCACTGCAATAAAACAAAAACGATTTTTATGATGGCAGTCTGTAGTCTTTCACCTGAGACCCTGGAGCACTAACATAAAATCATGTTAGAGAATATATCCTTGTAATATCTGCTCAAAAAAAAGAGCTGTAATTCTTTTGTTGTTTCGTTTAGTTGCCTCGCGGCTTAACCCGGAGCAGTGAGAACACAAAGAATTGCTGAACACAGGCGTCACCTGCAAAGTTTCAAGCGGAATCCCGGAGATATTTTTAGGGAGCAGGATCAGAATGGAAGCGGCGTTTTGTCTCTGTGCTTCGAGGTATTTTTCCGAGGTGAAATCCGGGACCCTCATGATGACGCAGCGACGGGTCAGCACCGGTTCCTCGGCCGAGCGGGCCTCCGCCACGACAATGGCCCCACGGCAACCTCAGCATCCACAAAAAGGAAGGGAACAATTAATTTTAATGACGAGAACTTCATAATTGCAAACTTTCATTGATCTTTTTATGATAATGTGCCTCCCTCCATTATGTACCCCATGAGAAAATACAGACCCCTTCACCCATGCTCAGATGCAAATCACCTGAATATATAAACTTTTTTATCATTTTCTCAAACACTATAGTGTAGAATCTAAATCTGTATTAGATTCTGAATTTACATAGAAAACCACAAACTGATTCAGCTATGCGACAGCTTCTGAGGGTTTTTACAGATACTGTAAAAACTTACTTTAGATGATTACACCCATTTCAAATCATTTGAAAGCACAAAATAGACATGAAAAGAGCTGCACGTGCAACCTCAGAAATAAATGAGATTAGCTCCTGTGAATACAAAAGAGGAGCCCATGATCGGCCACGAACACTTGGGATGGTTTGAATATTTGGTACAGAATTACCTGCTTGACAGATAGATAGATAGATAGATAGATAGATAGATAGATAGATAGATAGATAGATAGATAGATAGATAGATGAACACGGTGACGCTCACCATGCTTGTGCTGGGCCAGGTTGTACTGCTGCATCCTGTAGGCGGTGAACTCATAGGACGACGCAGCAGGAAGAGCAGAGCCATGCAGAGATTGGACAGAAAGCTGCAGCAGCAGAACGGCGGCAACGCTCAAGTCCCTCAGAAACATGATGTCAGAGTCCTGCTTGGGGTTCTCGTTAAGGTGTCGACCTGCAAGGCGAGGATGAGGTCATACCTCAAAGCTTCATTAGCACCATGTACACATACACCAAACATTCCACAACAAAATGTCAATACCGGTAAGTTAAGATCAGTGAGTGATATATTTAAATGTTCCTCACCTGTCCTCCTCCTCCCGGCGAGTCCGTATCATGAGTGTTCTTACTAGGTAACCCCTCCCGTCCAGAGCGACCCCCTGACACGAACTGCCTCCTCGGACTGGAGACGTCTAGGTAAGCTACCATTCACCATCTGCTCCCAAGGGATCAACCCAGGGCTAATCACAAACACCCAACCCCCCACCACTGCACACTCACCGCTCCACGGCCTGTCCATCCCGGCTCCCCTTCCCATAACACCCGGCCACGTCAGTTCGCCCAGCAGAAACTGTGTGTGAGCCAATTGTTTTATACATTAGCCACGTGTTTCATCTCCTGGCTGTGTGACAGAGGGAGGTTTAGGCTCATTTTTATGTCATTTTATTCTTATATTTGGATTTTGAATTTGTTCTGCTGTATTGGGTATACAGTATGTAGTTTCGAGGGAGGGTATTAGATTATTTGAATTTGCTCTAATTTTATCATACTTTTTATCATTTTCTATTTTATCATTTTTTTAATACTGTTTTGCTCTGCAAAGTTGATGTACTGTATATTACATTTTTTGTCATCTCTTTCGATTGGGAGTTGTTTGCAACAGGATAAATGAAGTAGTTCTGATTCTGAGAACAAGTCATTCAGGAGATGACTCAAAGTCAAAGCAGGGAAACTGAAATTGAAGACCTGATCTGTATCATTTTTACATATTTTGATGAGTTTCTATGCTGGTGCAACAGAATTGGAAACTGAGTGAATATTAATCTGAGTTTTTCTCCATTGAATGACCCCTATGACCCTAGAGAAATATGCGAGGAAATCGTAAAATGCAAGAGAAGACCAGACCAGGTGTTAAGAATATGAGACACTCCAGCCCTTACAATAATTCAGACAGAACATTTCAGATGACTAGTATTTATTTATTTTTTTACATTTCGCACTATACACATAACTTTTAACACTGTTAAAATCTAAATGGAGCCAGTTAACAATCATCATAATAAGATGTCTGACGAATAAAATAAAATATAAAAAAAAAAAACAACAACAAAAAAAAAACAGCACTTGTCTATGAATGAAATATTTCACATACCTGAAAAATAATTTAAAACACACAACTGCAAATAAATATTTTCGGTTACATTGCATTACTCCGGACTAAACTCAAGACGTTAGTGAAGCTACACCCGAAATGAAATGGCATTAAGTAGTGATAGTGCACTCAGTAGAAGAGCAATGTGATGTGTGTTTTTGGTGAATTAAAAAAAAAAACCAGCACCATATACAGTCACACAGTCAGCCCCTAAATGGAAATGTTAGCTGTACACAGCTACTTGGATGCGTTACATGACAGTACGTACTAATGCTTAGTGTCTTTTTCAACTTAATGCATTTTATTATCTACTGTACACACATGGCACCTTATTTTTAAAATTAATGCATTTTTACCTTTTTTTTCCCCTTCTCTTTTTTAATGCTTGCTCACTCTCAAATTAAACGCAGGAGAACTTTATCAGGGATGCTTTGTTCCTCCATAACTAGACTATCTAGAACTTACTAAAATTACATTTTCTCTTTCCAAAATGACAGACATTTGAAGATCCAATATGCTGTCATACTCTACAAAGTGTGTGTAATATGTGATAATATGACCGTTTCGGCTCTGGCTGTCATAAAAGGTTTGAACAAAGGATGTCAGTCATGAAGGATTATTTCAGGGTTTCCCAGAAACATAGCAATGATATGCTGACCCAAAATTGCATCTTCACATACAGATAAAAGATCCCTCCATGCATGAGTCAACCAAATATTATTTTCCTCGAGAGCCAACTGCATCACAGTGTGTAAACAAAAATGTCATATTTCCTGTAAACTGTCAAGAGCTTACCAACGGTTAAATCTAGCATTGTGAGAAGGTGTCAAATTGTGGCAAAAATTAAATATCTCTAATCCTTTAACTGTTTTTGAGAAGCCCTGCTTGATCTTCAAAGGCAGATTGCCCTTAAAGTGTCATCGCATAGCCGAACACAGCAGAAGACAGAGTGCTACACACGTCTTTCGAGCGATGTAAACATGAAAAATGGATTACAGGAGCTGAACTCGTGTGAGCAGTAAGAACAAGCTCCTTTTCACCGCAATGGAAAACACACATTAGCATAAAGTATCGACAATACACAGCTGTGGCAGTTGCTACATTTACAGAACTTGTCCCAAATCAAACAATGGGGGAGGAGTGTGTGCAAATATATGGACATACAAAACAAAACACAAACAAAAATTAGAAACAAATGAAAGCGTTTTTTCCCTCCCTTGATATGCATATGGTGCGTTTTTACAAAATAAAATAAAATAAAATAAAATAAATTCATTCTTATCCAAGCAATGGGATCACACTTTTTATACATTCGTCTGAATCCACATGACAAAATGCATGAGCAAATTGAACAGTTCTACTCATTTGCGCTCCTGAACTCCGCCATATAGTTTCATGGATACACAAAGGAAGGATGCATTTTATTCACAAAATGCTCTGCTGTTATTTCTAAACAATAGTTCTCCTATATCGACTGATATTACAGTAGGTGATTCTTCGTATTACTAGTGTGTTTTTAAAAGTTGTACCTCACATAATGTTTCACTGGCACAAAGATGTGATTGGGGGTCAATAAAAACTGTTTATCTGCACAGGCTGCACATAGTGTTAACAGGCAACATGCAAAACTATTTGTTTTCACTTTCTTTGAACTGAATTTCAAACTATAAGCGGTACAATCTTGATGTAACAGGTAGAAATGACAAAAGAAATTTATATTTGACCACCTTAGTGTTGCGTCTATGCATTTTTGTCTTTAGCGGCTTGATGATTTTCTTTCCTGGATATATTCAGACACGCTCGTACCATTTTAATGTTTGACACATATACACAGGAAGACAAAGCAGATTGGCTGAAAGAAAACCTGAAAGAAAAAATGGCCACTGCGAAGCTCCCCATCTCCAATCCATCTTGTCCTCTGAATCCGCCCAAGAACGACGCGCAAGCAGAGGAAATGGATTCTGGGATGGCACGCAGTCTCGACACTTCATCATTGTTGACCGGTATTTGGTCGAGTTCCCGCCACCCCGTTCCGCTCTTCCGCGACGTCGTGCAATCCCTCAGGGTCTTTGTAAACCAAAAATATCCACAATCATGAGATGAAAGTCAAGCGAAGAAGAAGCAAACGTAACAGGTTTTTCCTTGGAGGTAATGTTTCTGCCATCAGTCGAGCCGCCATAGAACCAACAATGCAGAAGTACGATGCACAGATCCAACCATAGGAGGAACGTGCACAGGATACTATACATAGTGACCCTCCTCGAGACTTCACCTATTTCTGTCGCTTCCTGTAACATTCTCGTTCTTTTTTTTTCTCTTTCTGCCAGGGCAAGCTGATAGTTTTTTCCGACTCCTTCTCGCTCCCGCTCTGGTAGGATGTTTGCCTCAGTGCGGGTGGCAGACTTTTTTTTTTCTCTTTTTTTTGTTACGTAGTGGTCCTACTGGATTTGACACGCTGTGGAGGGAGCAGACTGGCAGCACATGCAAGTAGGGTTGACTGCTTTGGGGGGGATCAGATCGAGGTCCTCGTCGTCCGGGATCTCATCGAGCCGGTAGCCGTCCTTCAGCAGCTGGATGTTGAGGTCCTGGTTGATCTGCTGTAAAGGCAAACGAGAAAAGATACACTATCGACACGGCCTCGGGACAATTTCGTCAAGACCAAAAACGGATAATATCCTTGTTCGTTCTATATTTAAAGGATAATAACATTATCTTATTTTCCTGTCTTTGTGTGTCGAAGCTACAAAAGGGACTATTATCATTTCTATATTGCTAAATCTGTCAAAGGTGTCTGATAATTTCATGGAAAGACCATATTTTTCTTGGAACATTCAACACTACTGGCTTACTGAGTATTTGGGCTGAGTTCGTAATCGATTCATAGAATTTAAAAAAAGTAGTTTTTTTCTTCCTTGGACATGCAGAGAAGCAGCCTTTGGTGTCAACCCAGCTAGTCTCGCGTGATCAGTGATTAGATCATTTATTTGTGTTGTCAGGTGTCATGTTTGAATAAAAGTATATGATTAATGTAACTGGTTCGGGTTCAATTCTTAATCTAAAAACAATTTTTAATAACGTACCAGGTCAAAAGGTTCCTGTTAAATTTACAGCTTTGTTTTAACTGAAATATCCCTGATTGAATCGATATGGAATCAAATCAAATTGGGAGCTTGTAATATCGAATTGAATCGATCTGGAAAATCTAAATCAATAGCCAGCCCTACTGAAGATCATGTTTATGAAAAAAGATACGGGGTCAGCTAATAAATACTCCTCTCGGAACAGCTGTTATTCAGGATTTATGTGCTTTAGTCTAGGATCTCTTCACCTATTTGACAGCAAACACTTTGGTCTCCACAGTGTGCATTCGCCCCTTTCTGATGCATTACAGCATTTATCTCAACCAAAATTGAAAGTTATGCAAATATTTTTTTCGGCCCTATTAACGATTTAAACTTCAAAATGAAAAAACAACACGGCTGGGTTTGAATATATTGAAATATATAACGCATAGCCGATTATAAAATTGTTCATCACAGATGGTGAAGCCAATTGACTGAAAGAGAAATTAACAACACAGATTATAACCAGGGGATTGACGGTGACAGGGTGAGACACGAGGCAAAACCAAACAGGAAAGACTCTGAAGGGACTCATAGAACACCAAGCAACCTGTTTGGGACGACAAATTATGGAAATATCGTTACAGATGACTGTCAGTGAATACAAAGACTCGGGAGTGTCACTACATCGTTGAATGGGTGCACGTACGTATACCTGGAGGGACAGACGTGACGATGGGGTTGGATGGTCGGTGGTTGTGCCAAATGACGCCGTAAACAGGGTGACACTAAAAACTACAATATAACGTGTGAATAGATACCTGGTCCCTCAGACATCTCACCTCGGCTGAGGAGTATCCTGATGACGAGTATCTGGACATGTCGAAGTCATCATCGCTGTTGGACATAGACTCACATAGTTAGACTAAAGCATTTCAACAAGTCGCCAAGGCAACATTTGTATGATTGGAGGTCTGTTTACAAACAGGCTCAATCATCCTTCACAACGAAAAATGTCCCCTCCCTAAAAACTACTTAACATATTAGTATTTTTTCAACTTTAAATGAGTCAGTCTTTGTAATCAACTTCTGCCTAAAATATTTATGTCAAATATCAATCATTTGTGGGGATTATAACCTTCTAAATGCCAGTTCGTTTGCATAACTCCACAGAATTTTGATCAAAATTTGGGGGGAATAATTTCCATAAAATGCAATTCAAGGAGGACTTCATTATTATCATTATCATTATTATCATTATTAATATTATAGTTAGATCCCAAGATGGGTCAATGATTAGCAGCAACATTGAATTTGAGACATTCTTATTTTTCGGCAATGACAGATTTTAATAGCAAACTATCTTATTAGTTCCTGGGGACAAAAAGTGTCTCCTCCAAAAGAGTGCTGTAAAAATTATAATAATATATTTTCCAACTTTAAATAAATTAGTCTTGTTAATCAGCTTCTGCCTGAAAGATACATATCAAATATCAAATACTTTTAGGGATTTTGACCCTGTAAATGGTTAAAAGACGTCTAGACAGAAAAAAACTTCCCCAGGAACTGTTAAAGGTTAAAATTGTGGATTTTAAGATTTACAAAGTTTCAATTTAACGTTTCTGTGTGAAGTAACAATCAACTGTCCTCTCTTTGTTCCTTGAGAAATTGAAAACTTCAGTAATGAGCGGACAGATGGGCTGTGACAAACACCAACAGGTTTTTGGTTTCAAATCCGAACAAAAGGCATGAAAAGTTTCACGTTAATTGATCTTATTATCTTGCCTTTCGTGTAGTGTGAGCAAACACAGAGACACTGTGCGAAGTGTGAGCATGTGAATCTGCAGTGAGAACAATAAACCCATTTGTGTATCTGTGACTCAGACAGCTTGATGGGGGGAAAAACTATATGACGCACCAGCTGACGCAAGCTTGTCCGGCTACCAGGGGGCTCATTTCACATCAGAGTTCCCCCTCATGTCACGGCACGTGGAGGGTGCAAAGGGCGGGACTTATCTGTGTCAAATACAAACGCGCTGATACAGGGTGGATGCAGGCACTCCCTCTGAGCCGCTTTTCCTTCTCCAAATCCTCACCCCGCTATCCTCTAATCCCAGGCCCAGAGAGAGGCTTTACCCCTTTTTTAGGTTCCCTTCTGTTAGGAACTCTCTGAAGTTGCCTGATGGATTAATGTACCACAGTGCCAGAATGAAACTTACAAAACTACAGACTTGGCCAATTTGCTCTTCTCCCTAATTTCGGGTTCATGTGGTGGCCTTTTAATCATGTCAACATTTTGTGTCACGGAACTTGATGCGAGTGGGGGAGAAAAAACATAGCGCACAAACCTGTCGGTGTCCAGTGCTACGAGGGGCTTCTCATCCGGGCTCTGGTCTAAAGAAGAGTAGCCCTTATTTGGCACCACCAGCCTGCAGAAGAGCATGAAAAACAAAGTGTCTTTAATAGTAGCATGAGTCAAGTTGCGGAGAAGCAACGTGGGTGTCATTTTAGTTAATCATGCTTGGTTATTGGATTTTTTTTCTTTAATTCACATGCTTTGAAGAAATATGTCACCATGCTTTGCTTCTATCTCTACCGCTGTTTAAAGACTCCATGGACGTTTGTAATGCTGGCAGAGAGTTTTAAGACGACTGTAAATCCAATGCACTGTATTCATCTCTCAGGTTTAAACTAAATCTGGTTCTTGTCATTTTTCCCCTTAAATCCCTTGAGACTGTGAAGGCTATTTGCGCGAGGGAGTGGTGGGCCCCTCCATGAACAATTAAAACCATTACTCAGGAAACAACTGAATGCAAATACATCACCCTACACAACGCACAACTACAATGTATTTACAACATGGGGTTGGGAGGAGCCACTTCAAAAAGAGCATAACAGGACAATCCCTGGGTATGGCGCTCTTGTAAAGGCCACAGAAAGACAAAAACTGGGGCAAATGTGTAGTCTTAGATTATCATTCTGCTTCGGTCCAGTCAGTAGCCTGTCATATATTTCCACTAATCCAGAGGGGAGTGGGATTAGACAGATGAGGCAGTTGTCAATACTGTTAGTTGCACTGGGTTTATTCAGAGTACTTTGACTTTGTTATCGCCACTTGCACCCAAAAACCCCACATTCTCTCATATTTTGCATTCTTCTTTGTTTGGTTGCAGCATTGGAACGTCTGATTGTATCCACCAGAGGGCCAGCAGCATTTAAAGCCCCCAGTAATGAGTCGTGCCCTCCTCGTCTTTAGTGATTTGCAGGATTTTGCACTGAATGGAGGGAGGAAGCTATAAAAGACATATTGCTTGTGATGCTAATTAATGCAAAGTATGACATTTGTGGTTGACATGGTCAACAGAAAGGAAACAAACGGGCAGTTGAGAGTTGTTACCTTGTCCTGGCATTCTTCTTGGGCTGTTGATTGACAGGGCTGCCCACTGTGCCATTCTTCACTGATCCCTTCCTGGCAAGGTCCCTCTGTTTCTCTGGGCAACCAAAGGATGAGGAGTCAATCACCAGTAAAACAAAAACATGTTTCACTACCATCATAGATTCACGTCATTTTGTTTCTTGAAAACCAGGCAAACGGGCAGGCATGTTTAAATGAAGGACAGCCATGGGGAGTGGAGTGTATGGTAGCACAAGACTTTCCACTTTAAGCTATTCAAAAGCTGACCTTTAAAGCTACAATATATAATTTCTTTCAGTAAGTGTCTTTCACCAAACAGAAATGAAAATAATTTAACAAGACTATCTACGAAGAGTTAGGCGGATGACGTTGTAAATTAGCCTTATAGATTATGGAATTTATTCACATTATGATCCATCATGTTGAAGTTCCACCCATTTGTGTTTTAATTTTATTCTAATGAAAGAGCTGAATGTTCCAATAGAGCTTTAATTTCAGAAGGTGTCCCGGACTACACAGTCCAAATATCTCAGGGCAACATAAGAATGTGGATTTCTACCACATAGGATCTGTTTTATTGTTTTTATCTTTTTGGTGCATGCTCATGTGATGTAGTGATATGCAGTTCCTCTGTCATAAATGATACCTATTTGGACTTGCAGTGGTGAGGGTTTGTAGTTCATGGCCACAGTCTCTCCCTTGCTGTCAGGGTCAGCCTCTGAGGTGGAGGAGGCTGCTGGGTCCTATAAAACGGAACACAGAACAGAGTATTTTTAGTTTGGATTTGACCAGACCACAAAAGTAAGTCAAAAACACAAAATTGTATCTTATTTTAATATAATTCAACCCCATATTCGTATTTAACCCCCAGGCCACTGGAATGAATCAACAACCACAGAAACAGCTCTCTTTTACGGCTGGCTTTGTGGCTTGTTTCCAACTGCCCCGGCGATATTTCCCGTGCCCGTGGACTACTATAGCTGCCCAGATTGCAGCATCAATAGCCTTGAATGTTCTGCCTATGTCGCTGGCTGTGTCTCCTTTATGTGTGAGCACCGACGGCATGGAGAGCAGGCCGTGGGAGAACAGAGGGTGTTGCTGTTTCGGCCGTGCTTTCCCCAAGATTGAGAGAGGGGAGCTGGGCCGTGCTTGGCCTGCTCCGTCCGACAGAGCTGCACATTATGTTCATGCAACAGGCCACCGCTTGTTGCTTTCTTAGGGACTCCACAGGCCACATGGATGAGGGCTACCAGGCAAATGGCTTTCAATAACCCTGTAGCCCCCATAGATATTGTCTTTGAAGAATCTTCTGAGCAGCTGTATGACTGAGGCTGGCTGGTGCATGAATTTCAGTGAACATTACAATACATGACTAAGGAGACTCATCTCTGAAACAAATACCCTCCGTTTTGGCTGAACAAAATTGTGAAAATTCACTGGCAGCCACTGGAACAACCTTTGTTTGGCCATAAACAATGAGAGTGTTAATGTTGTTGTAGAAGAGGAAGAGTATAGATGTCGTTCAAGCGCTCCAGTGGCTTGTCCCGGCCCTGTTGGACACTGACAGCCAAGCTTTACTGGCCTTTTTCTTCAAGTTTGGCAACAAACACACCCGCATCTGTTGATGTGCAGACTCATTTATTTTCTCAAGAGTTATTCATGATTTTTCTTGTTGTCTAAAATCGCTACCAAAAGACACACCGAACGTTTGCATGCTGAAAAAGAGGAACAGGCGGGATGCTGTGGCAATTTTGAAAGTCTAAAGATATGTTTGATGTGTTTGGTACCAAGCAATTGTTGCCAGGCTGGAAACATGTCAGGTGACTTTGATGTTAAAGCCACCAGATGAGCAGAAACACCTTGAAGGGACACTTGATCATTGACAGAATAGTGCACCGAAACAAAGCTTTTACAGACCAGTGAGGAGGTATCACTCACAGAACTACATGGAAGAGGAATAATAAGACAGTACGGTATTTATACGTGCCATTTATGATTTATGACAACAGCTTGGTTGGTAGCTCAGCAGGGTTAGATGTAGCAGGCTGTAATAACCGTGGTGACAAAAGTGTGGGCGTCATTTGGTTCAGAAGACCTCACCTAATGAAGTGAGCAGGGAAATAGTGAGACGGTACCAAAGACCTGATGTGCTCACAGCCTAGAGACCAATGCCAGCCACAAACGTAAACACATCAAAGTCAGCTGATGTAAGAACTTTCTTGATGCTTTTTAAATCAGAGTTTGGTTACTTGCATTGCGACCTACCTCAAACTGCATGAAATCTCAAAAACTGCAGAATGATATTTGTATCGATTTGAAAAAAAATTAAATAAAGAAATTTGTTGAATGTACTGTACTTGCTGCTTAACCTTTAACCTAAAAGGATAAGGTTTATCAATTTTATTGATTTCAATCAATCAATTTTAGGAATTGAATTAATGAGATCATTTTTCTTTGAAAATCATGGTACGCGTGTGGCCATCTGGGGAGCTCTTTATTTTGATTGACATCTCGTCTTTTCTCATGGATTCATTTTGCACGTATGTGTCTGTCATTCAAAGTGGCCACAACGAAAGCAAAACCACTCTGTGTGCATGTGCTCGTGCACATGCATGGGAATCCATGGAAGCTTATTAAGCATGTTATCATCAGCTATGTGTGACGAATTCCGTGTCTAACATTCAACTAGCAAGAAATCTTGTGACTTTTAAGTTTTATTGGCTCAAGTCTGAGATGGGCCGCCGAGATGTTTAACATTTAGTCTTTTTCCTTTCTAATTTCAACTCGCTAAAATTACTCAAATCACCACCAAAAGGTCATGGTACTCTTATTCCGGAAATGGTGGCTGAGGAAGAAGAATTCATTTCAAATCGTATGAGACATATCTAGATATCTGAGCAATTTGTCATACATCCTCTTCTGTTGTATCCAGATATGTCTGTTAGAATAAAAGAGGATGTATGACACATTGCACAGACGGAACATAATTAGTCTTTACACAATCATGTCTGACTCTTTCTATGAGATATCGTCATGGTATTAAACCTCAACACAACAGACATTCAGGCCAATTCTAATTCCATGATTTAATCAATCTTAACAGCGCACGAGGAAAAAAATTATTTTGCAAGACTACTGGTAATTGATTTCCAAGTTGTGCTTAAAAACAACCGCACGGATACTGTTTGTTTGGATACATGTACAGCATGTGTCGTTAACCTATATGGTGTCATGTTCATTGTGGGTGTATGTCAGTGTCCAAACATTGGACTCTCTCAACAGAAAAGAGTAAGTGAGAGAGTTTTTGCAGTCTTACCCCCATTTACAAGTGATGTCATTAAACACTGAGGTGTTCCCACCAGCACAAACATAAGCCGCCCCTGTTCTGTGGCCTCCCTGGCATCATTAGGGTTAGCTACTGGATGGGTTTGTTTTGGGCCCCCCACCCCTCATTTCCACAGTGGAAAGATACTGTGATGATGAAGAGGCAGGGTCACACTGTAAAAATACATCCCCTTGGAATTGTATGCAAAACGTATCTGTGAATAATGAAAGGCAGCAAAGATGAAACAGCAGATATGCAACAGAATTCTCCGCCAAGTCTTAAGTTAAATACAAGAACGACTGCTGAGAGCGTTACTGAAATATTACAGATTCAATATTTTTGACCAATGACCAAGTGAGACGCAATTTAAAGTTCCCAACACATGAAAACTGAGCAGAAAAAAAGCTGTAAAGCTTTATGGGTTACTGTGAGTGTGTACACTGAGGGCATCATGGGAAGTCAGCTAGAGCGTTTAAAACAGACTCTCCCCATATTTCTGGTGTCACATCATGTGCTGGCAGTGGCTAACAAATGATTCAGGCGCGACCTCTGACATAAAAGGTGACGCGCAGATCCTTATATATTAAAATCACAACACGGCCTGTTGCCCTGACCTTCAACACACGCCCGTGTGTACACACACACAAACATAAATGAAATGACCTCTCTGTATATCGGTTTCATCATCCTGTCCTCCTTTTAGCGAGTTCTTCCTTTACTGCCTCTGATGATGAAGAGCCACAAGGTTGCTGACACAGCACCGGTGCCAAGTGATTGGTAGGATTATACATCACAGCCTCGCGCCGGCCAATAGCAAGGACAGCTGGTACATCAGGTGACCAATACAACACTTGCAAGTGGACTATATTGCATCTTTATGTCACGTCGTTCAACCTGTCAAAATATTTACCACCACATTTATTTCTAGGTCTGTCTCACATCAGCTTTGTAATAATTTTAATTAAAACTCACTGGCGTGTTTATTTCAATCTGAAGAGCCTTTAAATGTAAACAAAGACCCACTCGCTTAGAATGACTCAAAATTCTGTTTAAAGCCGTGATATTTGTGTGAAATTGAGCCCAGGCGTGGAAGCAGGTGCCACGCCAATTCATGTGGTTTGGGAATTACAATTAGCATTAAAATGCACAGCCATGTGTGCCACGGCGACCGCGGCCCCGAGACAATCAGGTGTGGAATAAAACGCAGAACGAGGACTGGAGGGCAACGCCGAAGAACTCTGGCAGATACTAATCGCACGGCGGGACGGAAGAACAGAACGGCACGGCTTTACGTGCTGCAGCCACTGGCTTTCTAACGGTGTGGGCTCGGGTTTCAGCAAAGATCCCTGCAGATGAAACAAGAGAGCCGGTTGATCAAATCTTCATGGGGAGCAGCAATTGAAGCAGCATAATGAGGCGGGCCGGAGAAAGTGTGCTCCTCGCATGTGTTTCTTTTGGTGGAGTGCGGCCTCGGGGGGGGTTACAGGGCTGGTCCGGCGTGGGTTCATTGAATATGTGGAGGACTTAAAAAAAGAGAGAGGGGGGGGGGCAGCTGTTTGAGGCTGCTTTGTTTGTGTAACGTGGATGAAAGGGGCCTCTGGATAATAATCAACCACACTGACCACACTGATGTGGAACCTCAGATGAATGCGGGGGATTATTGCCTTTTTTGGGTGTCAGATCTCCACAGTGTCAGGATCATAATAAATAAATAAATAAAAATTTAAAAAACTGAAGAACACAGCACATCCACAGGAACCATTGATGTGCGGTCAGTGCAGGCAAGGAGCAGCCCTCGTCACGTGACAGCCCGTGGAAGATGCTCCACGCGTGGGCCTGCTCCTCTGGCGTGGACAGAGCCGCTATTCACGCGATCCTTCCACCCAAATAACACGTCACCAAATGACGAGATGTTTAATAAAAAAAAAAAAAAATA
>CAESWR010000926.1:1407317-1419815 GCA_903171835.1 Mullus surmuletus
CCAGGATTTCTCCACATCAAATGAATATTCAAGATAGTTTACAAAGAAAGCGGCCATGGCTGTGAAGTTGCCTCGCCCACCGATCTCTAATGTGGACAGACACCAAAGAAATACGTCACGTCTTGTCATCTCAGGGTTTCGCACAGACATCCCTGGCAGGCAAAGATGAATTTAGAATCCCTCACCTTGCTGCTGCTGGTCAGCAATCAACTGTCAGTGCCTCAAAACACAGCAGCTGTCTTCAACCGTAACAAATGTATCCCTGCTTTCTGACTGCAGTATGAATTGTAAGAAATTACGAGTGCTCAGATGGACAAAATATTTTAGAATTAGTTGTACACAATTGATGATGACAATTTTCAAAACACCTCAACCCAGCCTGAGAAAAAATAATTTTGTTCCATTTTCTGTAAAAAAAAAAAATTTAATGTTGTTTGCTGAAAAATATTTGGAAGCTTCAATATGAAAACCGTCAGTTTGTGCCAGCTCCTTTGCCTCAAGTCAAGACTTTGCTCTCGTTGCCCAGTGCTCCAAGACTTACTCCAGCCAGTTTCTGGAGATCTACGACGCCCACAGAATGGCAGTGGATGCAATACAGTGGAACCACTTCCACCCGGATGTTTTCATCTCCTGCAGTTCAGATTGGACCGTCAAGATCTGGGACCACATGATCAAGTAAGACCAGTGATGGATGACAGAGGGGAGACACGCAGCTAGATATGATAATATATTGGGTAATGTAGAGAGAGAGAGAGACGTATTACAGCAAATGGGTGAACTCAGACTTATTCGAAGTTGATTTCCAGTAACACTCTGTTTTTGCTTTAAGACCAGTACTAGTTGTCAGTGTGTAACAGTTTGACTTAAAATAGATGGGAGGGTTAAATTGAAATTGAGGTCAAAGGAAGTAAACTCCAGTTTTATACTGTACATATAGTAACACGATTAAATGCATTACGACTGCTCTATGCACAGCTTTATTTCTTACATTCACTGTAGAAAAGGCAAAGTAATCAGCTTTTTTGATAATCTTTTCATGAGAATACAGTATATTAATCTTTGTTACGTTCTCTGGATCCAGTATTCCCTTGGTTTATTTGCCTAACCCACGTTGCATCCTACTTCTTGTCAGCGCGGGCAGCTTGACTGAATAATGATAGTAATCATCCACCCATTATGAGAGACGGGCTTTCAAGACTGATCCATAACATCCTATAGATACAGGACATTTTAATTCTGGAGAGGCCCAGGCTGGATCAAACACTTTTTTTTCCATAAACCCGTTCACAGGGTTGGAGCGGTGTTACAGCTCACTTTGGAAACTCTTCTTTCGCTTGATGCCTGCGGTCCTGTATCCTATAAAACCTGCCAATGTTAGCCGGTGGTAAAAACAGAGCCAAGGGGCTTTTAGTCTTAGAGCAGAGGTGCATCAAGTCGATTAATCACCAAAAAAGGTTAGCTTGACGAATTTCCACCTAGTACCAGTCATAACTGGGACACAATTTATGAATCCCAATTACTCTGAATCTGGATTTACAGTATGTGCACTGTCATTCTGCTATAAAAACCCCTCTCCTCAAAGGCCCCGGGCCAGATTTATTAGCCTTTGGTGTCTAATTTCAGATGTATTTTGCACCCACCGGTTGGCATGTTATTTATCAGAACTGACGCACCAGCATGGAAGCACACTTTGTCATCCGAGGCAAATCATTCATCTTGAAAAAGCGCAAATAATGGCAAGCGTTACAAGAAGAAGAGGGCTGACCCCTGTGTTCTTGGGAGTTTACAGAGGTCTTTGTAGTTTTGTGACTCAAATTCTTTACCTGGTTTGCACATTTATTCATATAATAAAAGTAGGTTTGGTGGGTTAGTATGGAATTCAACACAGTACAATACAGACCTCAGTGATGGCAACTGGAGTGTGAGCCAACCCCAAAGAGATTGAGAGGTAAAACAGTCCCAGAACAATAAATAAGAAATAAAAAGGGATGTAATGAGTGTCCAATCAAAACAAGGTGGCAAAGGAGGTAGAGGATGCGCGTTTGTTTGCCGAGCGCACCTATAAACCCGTCTTAAGATGTTGATTGCACACCTAGTAGCTGCCTTCGTAAATTAAACTGTAATTACCGGCAAATCGCTTTGATATATGAACATTTCTATGTATCCACAGCTCGCCTGCAACACAAACACACCCTTCCCCTCTCATATTTGAAGAAGGCCTGCGTGCGCTTGCACCTAGCTCTCAGAAATATTTCATATCTTCCGTCTCGCTTCTGGCGATGTTTTGAAAGTTAATAATGTGGAGAAACTGCAGGAGCGGTTCTGTCTGATGTCGGCATGTTTCATCTGCCGGACGTTTTTTAACTGACGGCTGCGGACAGGAGGCTAAAAGACGGTTCTCCGCCGCTGCGAAGTTGAAACAAATCACACATCTAACCAAGGGCCTCGGCTATTAAAACAGCGTGCCGTGACAGATATCCCATACACACAGGGTTTCTTACAGTTAATGAACTCTTCCAGATTGAATGGCTCACCTTGTATGTGTGTGTGTGTGTGTGTTTTCCCAGCACTCCGATGTTCACCTTTGACCTGAATGGCACTGTGGGTGATGTTGCCTGGTCTCCATACTCATCCACAGTATTTGGTGCTACCACCTCAGATGGAAGGGTAAGCTCTTGACATTTTTTTTAATACCTCCACCAATTAGTGTATCGTTATGCTATGTTTGTTTCAAGAGAAATATCACTAAAATACCCTTTCTATACCTCAAACCAGGATTACACTAAAACTAATAGTTAGTGAACGGGATTTCAATTTTTTCTTCTGGGCTCTGTTGGGGGTTGTTATAATTCGGCCATTTGTATTGTATTTTAAAGGCTATGTATAATGTTTTACCACTAGGTGTCGCTTTAAACACCAGCATTTCAGATGAAAACAAGGGCTGATGTTTCAACTAGCATGACGTTTAACTTTCTCCTTAGCAGCTGGTGGGGCTCTCCATGCCAAACCAGTGTTGACTCTTGGCTTCTGTCTTTCTTTATTGGAACTCGTTTTGGTGATGGAATGTTTATCTTGGTTGGAACACTCCGGCTGTGTCTGAAATTGCTCCCAACTCCCTATGTAGAGCCCTGTATAGTCAGTAACCATTTTGTAGTGGTGTCTGAATGTAAGATAAGAATTGTTATACCACATAGTGCACTGAAAATGTCCCACACAACGCATTGTGAAGTGCAATTGATGGTGCACAGACGAATACGCCAAATAATGACGATATTATTAAAGGTATTCAGAGCTCTTAAACACTTTTAACAAAGTAAGGTCTCTCACAAAGGAAAGTTGTATTTTTGATGTCTGATGTACTTATGATAGACATATTTAGTTTCAGTACAAGTTTCGGTAAAAAAAACGCTGGAATAATTTTTAAAAAATCTTTTTATTCATTTGATGTGTACCAGTCATATTTGTTTACACTTTTTCAATTTTTATGGGATAGGTGAAAGTCATCCTTTAGTAAAACTCTACATAGTGATGAGGAAGGAGGCAATGAGTCAATGATTTCGGAGCCACTGCCCTCAGAATGCCGAGCTATGTAGTGCCTCTATCCAGCTCTGTTTGATGCTAAATTACAGTTTGAAATATCTTATGGAGCACATTTGAATTACTTTGACCTCATATCAAGACGTCATTGTAAACTTTTCACACCCACCTAAGTTTGGCTTGATAGATGTAGCATGACATCTGAAGTTAGATGTTTTTAAAGGTCTAGGTGATGCACGCCTCATACTCAATCTTTTATATGAGGATATGTTTGTTTACTGTCAGAGATTCTGATTACCCCCACACATGTGCAGTGTCCCCGCGTTAATGAGAACAACATTCACCTGACATATTAAATGAAATGATGAACAGATGCGTCGTCGACCACCTGCCGTCTGTGGTAATTATGACAGCCTGACTGTCTGAGTCTCAAGGAACATGAACACTTGAGCTTCTGCTCGTTTTGTTTTTTTCAGCATGGGAAGCTTCCCACTCAGCCAGCGGTTATCGATTCCAGACAAAAGTCATTTCAGGCAGATGCCGCGTCGCTTATCTCTACATATTTTTTTTAGTATGACTGCAAGCTGTTCCCATCTGTTCACTGTCGCACCAGCCGGCACCAGACTGCAAGAGTCCAGAGTGTTGTGTCTGACACGTATCCAAAGTGACAAAATAGGAAATGAGACAAGAGCAATTTGAGAGCCACCTTATGTGATGGCGTGTGTGTATGTGCGTGTTCAATCACCGCTCACAGAATAGAGGACACGACATTACGCAGGTGATTGCGAGGCCAAACATCAATCTTTTTTGGAGACAGAAGCGGAGAAATATCAAATTTCCCAACCAGTTCACATCACTGACAGTTTCTGTCAATATGTTATGTTGAATCATTTGTTAGTCACATGGATGTATGATATCTAATAACGTCGCTCCACAAAACTTTGTCGCTGTCGGCTTTAGAACCCCCCTGCGCTCCCCCCGCTTTATACCTTGTTATCATTTAACTATTTTAAATATGTCTCCCATGCCCATCAGATCTTGCCGTTTTTCTTCTTTCTGAAAAACTCATAAAATGGGCTTCACACAAAGCTCCACTGCTCCCTGAATTTAAGCCTTCTTCTTTATCTCCTGTCCATCATTACTGGACACACTGATTAATCCAGGTGCTTCTGCTACTTGACTCCTCTAATCAGGCACATCTGCATTCATTTGTGTGTCCAATAATGACAGACATGAAATAAAGGAGGAGGATTAAATCCAGGAAGAAGTAGAGCTGTGTGTGAAGCCTTTTCCGGCTTGCCTACATTTCACCAGACATCACATAACAGAGCCCTGCTGGCCGACTACACAGCATATTGTCGATTTCAATAAATCATTTAAACTTTGAGTGAAATACACGGTCATTTTTTTGCTAATTGTACATAGCGTTATCTTACCCCAAAAAACACAGTCAAGTGAAATGACTTTGCTCGAAAGCGTATTAGCTCCCGTGTGTATTGTAATTTATTCTCTGAAACTGGATCAAAAGCCGTTTTCAGCAGCTATTAGAAACTCATTAAAAGCTCATCAGTTGGCACATATTTCACAAGCTTTTTATCCTCTCCCTTCCTAACATAGCGACGGGGAAAATGCTCAACTGGAGCAGACCACGGCCAGCGTGGCTGGTTTTCTTAAAAGTGCCGTCTTCAAAATTGAGCCATCATCGTGTGCCTGGGTGAAATGAATTTGCACTGTCAGAGCAGAGGCCAGGGATTGAATATCAGTACACTCCAGTATTATGAAATGTAGATTTCATAACTTGAGAATATGCAAATGCTACCTGTAAACACAGCACAGACGTGCAGAATTAACTGGATACACAAAACTCTCTCTGAGACAGTTGGTTGTTGCCAGATTGCGACAGAATATTGATGGAGCTCCCACCGTGACAGGTTTGCACGCTGTTAATCGGCACCGTCTCTCCATGGTTAGCAGATTCTGTGATAGAGTTTGAGTTTGAGTGCTGCGCTCCTTGACGTGTATTTGCTTTGGGATGACAAGCCGGCCCGCCACACAGCAAAATGTCATAAAGACATGTGCGTATGTGTGCGTTTATGTATGTGCTCATACGGATGACGACTCAGCGGTCCATCCGAGGTGTAAAAACTAACCCGAGTTGTGCGGCACGTTCAAATCTCTCTCACGTGGAACTCTCCCTGCCTCTACATCTGAGCTGACTATTGAGGAGCAGAAGTGTCAAGATGAAATAGCTACAGAGCCAGGCGTATCCCCGAGTGATCGGTCTGCGTTTCCATTCCCTTTGCTCTGTGTGCATCTCTTCATTACCCTCTGCTTTTCTGCCGCATACCCAATTTAATACACCTGCAGCAGCTCATACCAGACTCTTAGCTTTAAAAGGCATTGAAACACTTGACATAGACTTTACAAGATTTGTGGACAAACATATTTATAGAATAATGATGATTGCAAGCAAGAAAACACTTATCAGAGAGTGGATGAAGAATTAGGTACCTAGGGTTGATGAGTGGGTTGAGTTCATGAGAAAAGTTCAGGAAGTCTGAGGAAGAGCGCCATGATTTTTTTAAAGATAATGTTTTGGGAGGGGGAAAAAATAGGCTAAGTCATTGTGTAGTAGTGTGTGTATGCAGAATGTATGCTTAAATGCTTCAATGAAATGAAAATTAAAGGAGAAAAAAAAGTCATTGAAACATTGAAAAACGAATATGTAGAGTCTTTTCGCCTGGAGGTAATAATAGAACATAATTATCTTGATCACTTCAATTCAATTCAAAGCAACTTTATTGATCCTATAGGCCCATTAAGTTTCGCGGTTCACCGGGCCGTACATATAGTACATGTACTGCGGTGATGAAGATTGTAAAAAGCTATAAAGCTGGTTGAATCTGCTGAGTAGCTTCAAGGAACGCTGCTTTGTGTTGTGCTTGCAGTGTGTGAACCCGTGCGGCCCAGGAACAGTCATCAGTCATGCGCTTTGCAGTGGGATTATTCATTGTCTGTTATATTCTCCCAGTATGTACAGTACATGTACAGTACTTAATGCAAATATGGACACAGATTCGGCCTCATAGGGCGATCAGTGAGAAGGATCTTTTATCTTGAGTGTGTCTTTTTGCCACATTTGATACTGAAATTCTTCTTTTCAGGTCCACGTGTTTGACCTCAGCATCAATAAATACGAAGCCCTCTGCCAGCAGAGTGTGGTCCCCAAAAAGAAGACCAGGCTGACTCACATTGAGTTCAATCCCGTCTACCCGATCATCATAGTGGGCGACGACCGTGGCTACGTCACCAGCTTGAAACTCTCCCCAAACCTCCGAAAGAAACCGAAGGTGAGAAAACGCAGCTGTTTGTACAGTTTGGAATACAACTGCTTCATCTCAGCCCAGTGTGAAGAAAAAAAACCAAGCCTCTGCCATCAATTGCTGGAGTGCTATGACTGATCACACTCCACTCGTCCAGCCCATTGTGTTGTTTCAGCTCACATGCCATGTCAGCCGTGTGTGGATGTCCAGCAACAGTGACAGCAGACGGGATGAATCACACACGGCTAATTTCACTTAAGAACAATAGATCGACGCCCGCTTTGCTCCCTCTCTCCTCAGCAGCTTACTGTCACCACCTGTTTTTATCTCTTCCTTTTCTTCCACAGACGAGCTAACAATTGAAGTTGTTTGACCAAAAAAATAGAAACAGCAGAAACACCTATTCACAATTAACTAGTTGTTTATTAGCATGCAAGTTGTGACAAATTGGCTCTGTTACTCATCATAAGGTACTTATTAATGCCTTATTCTGCATGGCCATATACAAAACTGTGCCTTTTTAAAACAACTTTTGAAAAAGAACTACACAGCTCAGCATGACCTTGCTCCTCTTAAACAAAACTGCATTTGTCAAGAATGTATAGAAGAAATGAACTGGACAACAATCTATATGTACTATTAATAAACAGTAATCCATAGGTTATTGTGGGAAAACCCTTAGAGAATGCAGAATAAGGCGTTAATATGTACCTTATAATGAGTAACACAGAGCCAATTTGTGACTAAGCTGCACGCTCATAAACAACTTGTTAATGGTGAATAGGTGTAGCTTAATATACAGTGTTACCGAATATTTTGTTGACAATTTAGTTGAAGTTAGTTGTGCAGACCCGCTGGTTTCAAAAGCCGAACGCACAGCTCGAGGATAAGACACAAATCAACAAATCGCTTCCTTCTTTTTTTGGGCCGTTCACAATTGATGAAACACCGAAGGCCCCGCTCATGACAGTGGTTAATAAGCTGTGGAGTAATCACAGCGTCCTCATTAAACACAGGAGGGAAGCAAATGGCACTCAGAGTCACAACACTTTAATCAGTGCCCATTTAAACCGCAACTTCACCACTCTCCTTTGTTTTATTTAAGTCGGCGCGTGTAAACCAGATGAGACGTTAATGTCCCTGGTATTACTTATTATGTCTTCCCAATGTGGTTTTGTGTGCATTCGGTATGAAATAATTGAGCCGCAAGCAGCGACGCGCGTGCACACCTCATTAGCGATCAAAGGCCTCGGTACCGGAGAGTACGATTGGGAAATAATTGCACAGTTCAGCACTACCGACAGCGCTTGGAGCCCCCTGGAAGCCAATGTGGCAAACAAGCAGCAGAAACAAACACCTCACCGCAAATATTATCAGTCACCGGTCCGGCGAGATTGATGCGAAGGCCCATTAACTCCTCAAAAACGACGGCAGAGCGGCCTTGCGGTGTTTGCGCTTGCTCGTTTTGCGCGGAGCAAAGTGCAGAGATCAAAAAAAAGTAATTCATTGCAGGTTGCCGAGGTGGCTTTTGTAACACCGCCAGCGCTGCCGTTGTTGAGCTTCTTTTGTGTTTGTAAGCGGTTACAGCCACTAATGAGGTAATTGCTTATTGAACCGCGCAGGCCTCTGGCTGTGCTGCGTGGACAAGTCACTTACCAACAAAACCGCACTCACAAAAATTGTTGAAAAGTCTACATTTCAACAAAGTCATTCATCGCCGTCTGTGTCATAATTGGGCGAATCGTGTTTTGTTGTCTAAAAATGGCACATAATACCTAATGTACTTTAGACACGCACTCCAAAAATGCATCACTCTTCTCTTTCGAGTGAGCGCAGCATGAATTTGTTTGTGTCAAACGTTCATTTTTCAGTGCTCTCCTTCTTTATTGCCCGCAAATCACAAGTGGCAGTTGAAATAGCGAAGCAGCGTTATGCAAGATTTTGCGATTGCTTGTTTTTCAGCCGTCACCCCCGACTTCTATCGCAGCATTTTCTATTTGAGTGCCACATAATGAGCAGGAATAAAAACTCCCCATATGCATGTATTATTTTTATTCAGGAGAGGCCTACAGGTATAACAGGTGGAGGAGGGGGACGGGTGGGCTACTGCTGCTGTAAACAATCTAGCGGGGAGAAACAGGAAATTAGAAGTTAAAGGAGAACCCACGTTGGCATGCTGAGATGTAATGAATTTATATGGCTGCTTTCTTGTTTGTGCTCGGTCAGCCTTTCCCTTTCTACTGCTCGGGAGGCTTTATTGAGCCATTGATCATGACAGAGAGATTTCTATGTGTTGCGTCAATGTCTGAGGCTCGTTGGCTTCGCCCTCCCGCTGCAACCATTTCCAGTGATCTCATACAAAATAGACAAAAGTGGTGTTTGTCGGTTATTTAAGCATTTACATCTTTCATTTCAAAGGAGGCGCCCTTGTACACGATTGACTAATTTTAAAAGGGTTTGACAGTGTAAAGAATATTTTGCCTTTCAGATATACAAAGGGTGCTCTCAGGAGTCCTACTAAACCAAAAGGGGTTCAACTGATGAAAAACAGTGTTTTTTCTATCTGAGCTCAATTATTCTTGTTGATCTCTCAAGAACCCTGATTGCACACATTCTGTTTTAATTTATGCCTTTTAGATTTGAATTTAGAATTTATTCAAATTGAGCAATTTTTCAGGCTCTTAAACAAACATGAATTACCGTAACAAGACATAATTGATATTACTTTTTCCTACTTGAGTTATGTAGCTGTCCACGAAAAACATCGTGAGCTAATTGATGATTCCTTTTGAGACATTAGTGTTCTGATAAAAGTGGGATATGCGCTAGTAAAAGAGAGCTTTTCAGAATTTCGCGTTGTAAGTTTGTTTAACCAATGAGCATTTCAGTAATGGCCCAAGAAAATGTACTATAATTTTTTTAAAGACATCTCTATCGTTGGCCTGTAATGTCCTGACGGAAATGGGCTAAAAGTGTCACGGCTTTGTTGCTCTTACAAAATTGCATCAGGCTGCATTAATCAGAGTTCACTTCAATGAGAAAATCCTGTAAATGCCTGTAAAGAAGAGAGGCCTCTTAAACATCCACTCTCCGGAGGCTCAGTGAGTTGCAGGAAAGACAAACAAATTTGCCTTTTGCTGTCTGCAGTGCTGCCCGGTGGCTCCACATTGACCTCGCCTCCATTTCAAATCGGACTTTTATCGCGCCTGCTGGGTCTGCGGCCCGCCTCCCTGCTTGTAAACATAATGTCAAGCAATTGCTGTGTTTGTCTAAATTTCCGTGTGTGTGTGTGTGTGTCTGTGTGTGTGTAGGGCAAGAAGGGTCAGGACGTACCAGAGGGCCCAGAGGTGGAAGTAGAAAAAATGGAGAAGCTACTCAATCTGCTTAGGGAACCAGACAAAACGCCAACGTAAAACCGCCACCGTGCTCCATCGCGCCAACGAATGTGTACATCTTTATCAAAAAATGTCTTCCTCTGCTCTCTTCAGATGCTAATAAATTATCCATACTCATTTCATATTGCATTTTGTTTATTACCGCAGCACTTGATACATGTTCGACAGGCAGCGTTAGCATTCCACTCTCCAGCGAGGATTTATTAAACCCATTCCATGTGTATTTTACAAGTTGATTAAGCCTAAAAGTAGGGGAGAGAAAGTTACTGCGAGTGAACAGGAAGATAAATTAGCGTAATAGATTGAGCATTTATGGAGCATATCTAGATGACTTGTCTTGGCTGGCACATGCAGTCCTGGGCAGCCGTCCAAGGATGAACTCTGAGCCTTTTAATATCCCATCGAGAGGAGCCTCGCTTTGACTCATGGTGGTGTCAATCTTTATTTCACCTTTTTTTTTCCCCTTCTCCATCCCTGTCCGTTGTAATGCTCGTCCTCTTGTAAAGCACCACCCTGTACTGCTTCGCCGTATCGAAGTCGTACGCTGCTACAGTGTCCAGAGTTGTTTTGCTTTGGTCCGAAGAGACTCCCTGCCCTTCACATCTTCCCAAGGCACTCTCTCCATTAGCTGTGATTCATGGCTTCATCTCCAAGAGTCGGGCCGCTCCATCACACTGTTTCCACTAACGAGTGAGCGCGGCCGCGGGGCAGCGAAGGCATCGCCACCGCGGCGGTTGCTTCATTACTGCGGCAATTGGAAGCCCACTTCAAGGATGAATAAGCTGTTTGTGTCTGTGCCGTTCTTGTCGCCAGGCATATCTAATTTCTGTTGAAATGAGATATGGAAGAAAGCCAGAAATTAGCTTTTTTTAGCAGAAGGTGCAAACGCAGGTCAAGATTTCATCAAGTGCAAAACTCATCCTCTAATGTAAGTTAAGTGCGTTTTTCGAGTTCTTTTGTAATTATTTGTTGACATCTTCCTCAGGGTTTTCTACAATTGCTGACAAATGTTGCAATAAAATCAAGGGAAAACCCATTTGGAAAAGTAATTCACTTCTTTTTTTCTTTTTTTTTTAATCAAACAGCCGGCACAGAAAGGGACGACTCCCTTGTCGTACGTCTTTATGCACCATTCTGCCTATTTTACCTCATCATCCTTTGTGTTTCCCACCATCCACTCGGAAAATACTCCCCTGCCCTACACACACAAACACACACCCTTCAGCCAGCAGGAGAATAGTATTTGATTTTAAACCAACCTTGTTAAATGACTTGTTAAATCTTGTCCCTGGCCAGTGTCTATTATGGATTGCGCTGGAAATTATTCTGATGATTTAACAGTGCTCACAGTTCTCAGTGCCGCTAAGTTCTCACAAAGAAACCACTTATTATTGTCATTGTCTATGAAAAGTATGAACTAATTTTTAACAGCAGGTAAGAAATAGAAGCATATCTTACTGAGATAACATAACTGTGTGATGTCTCACTTTTTAATGAAGATCAAGGCACCTGTTTTATCACTTGTTTGGTTTTGAATTTATTTGGGAACCCCCCCCCCCCCCACACACACACACACACTTCCTAATGAGCATATCAAGGTAACCAACTTTTTGGAACATGGGGGAATGCTTGTAACAGTGCTTAATTATAATTATTCTCGAACTCCCTGTTTTAAAACTTTTTTACCTAATCTATTAAATCCACAGCATGCTTTGATAAATCCGAAGTCGAAGAACCAGCATTGGCATTTCAAAATTGTGATCCGGATGATTCCTCTCGCGTACAAGCTTCCCGTTCTTCCAGTCCGGCGTGAGTGGACTCGTGAGCAGCTGTCAGTGCGAGGGCCGTGCCACAGAAGACACAAATCTCAGCTAAGCCCATCTCGTCCTTATGCAACGCCCTCACCAAGGCGTTATGCCTCACAGATCACTGGTATTTATGAGTGACAGCGACACACACACACACACACACACACTCACAGGCTCAAGTTCTCAGCTGTAGACTGGTTCTCTTCTTTTTTTTTTCTTTCCCAGCAGTATGAAATGAGACGATATATTTAGAAACCTCCAACAACAGGCCAGCCTTTCTTTGTGTACCAAATACTGTGTTCTGTCTTTATTGCAGTCTGTGTCTGTCCTTATCGCCAGGCGGTGTGTGTGCCGAGCAAATGTGTGCCTTTGCGGCGGCACACGTCCACAGGCTTCGCCACCAACCAAGGCCGTCTTGTTTTCATCATCGCTGTG
>CAESWR010000926.1:1483927-1495079 GCA_903171835.1 Mullus surmuletus
AATTGTACAAAATGCCTTTCACATTATTTTACCAATCACTGATTGTCTCAAGAAAAGCTACTTAGCACTTTAAGAATTATAATGACCGTCCACCCAGTACATCTTAACAATAGAATGCATCTAACTGTAGTAAGAGGGGCAAGGGAATTCCTTTTGTTTTCTTTCACAATTTGCCTTACGTTTTGAATAATGAGACTTAAATATATATTTTATTAAAATGCACAGCCTGGTGTGAGAATCTTTGACGAATGTTTGTATGCGAAAAGGGCATGTTTGAAAGCGTGTTTTGTCGACCACCTGAAAAATCCCTTGATCTTCTGAGACCATTTTAAGTGCCTGTATTTTTAATGTACAAAAAGACCACCATCAAGACACTTTTGATCAGTATGTGAATGATGGAAAACATTTTATTAAAACATTTTTCTATGAATGCAGTTGAGTGTGTGTGGATTTGAGGAGAACTTGCACTGCACATTGCTCACATTGCACACATTGACACATGAACACTGCTGTGAAAATACCAAGAGACAATCTGCAATCTGAGGAAAAGTTTGAAAAATGTGAGAATGTGCAAATACTTTGGATGGAAGACAAAAGGAAAGAACCGGGAGGAAGACAGAGTGGAGAGCAAGGTAGCTGGGTGGGGCCAATACTGCTGAGTGAGACTGATCTCTGCTCATTCTCTTGGCTGGCAGTCAGTGCATGTGCCCACTATAGGATCATGGTCAGGATGGCAGCATGGGCCGAGCCGGGCAGCGTTTGCCAGTTTGCCACGGATAGTGGGCAAGCCTATTGAGAAGCAGTGTGATGGACACAATGGGTGCGACAGACTTGCTGCATCAACAGGCTTTTTGCTGCTGTGGCCAGAAATAAACCATAAATACCCCCCTGGCTTCCACCGATTGCTCGCCAGGCCTCCACACCCACACACCCTCACACTGAGACAGACAGAAAAGAGAGGGAAAAGAAAAAGGAAAGACGGCTTGTACGTGGTGCAGTGAAGCACAAGCCATCCAGGTAACCAAAAAAAATTGGATGTCAGAACTTTCAACTTTACTCGTATTGAAATGCTTACTTCTTATTCGTGTTATGTAGCCTATAAATGCAAAAACATATTTGCTACATATAAAATGTGGATTCAAGTGGTGTGTGCAGGAAGCCTCAGTAATAGAATTGTGAGCAAGAAAATCCAAATTGTCTTTGTAACTGTTTGAAATCTGTAACCAGATTTTAGAAGCTAATGTTTTTACATATATAGAAAAAATGGATAAAACCCAGTAGATTTTTTACAAAGTATTTATCGTCACCATTTTGAGCACAGGAAAATGACAGATCAACAAGGAACCCCAGACCAGCTGCCTGCAGAGAAGGGCCAAGGAGGGGCAGGAGCCACATACAAGGTATCTAACTGAGCGAGAACATATCCAGTGATGACGTATGACAAAATACACATTTGGTACCTGTTTTTGTCTTCCAGTTGGCCATTTTTGAGTATGAGAATTTCCGTGGGAAGAAAGTGGAGCTGTCTGGTGAATGTAAAGACGTGTTAGAGAAGACACAAAGAGTTGGCTCGGTCATTGTTGAGTCAGGACCGTGAGTGATCAGCCACATCATCAGTCACACATCAATGATTCTGACTTCTCAGTGTCCTGTTTGATTTGGATGAATATACTTCTGTTTTCCACACTTCAGATGGGTGGGTTTTGAGCGTCCAGGTTTTGCAGGAGAGCAGTTTGTTTTGGAGAAAGGAGAGTTTCCTCGCTGGAGCACCTGGACCAGCTGCCAGAGTACCTACAGTATGAGTTCTTTCAAGCCCTTGAAAGTGGTCAGTATTTGTGATCCTTGCTGATAATTACATTTTTTGCATCACATCGCATCATAGAAAGCAGAGAAAGCAGAGGTAACACTGCATAGATGTATAAACTTGACATTTCTCTCTTCAGGACAGTGCAGAACACAAACTGCAGCTGTTTGAGAATGCAGGCTTTGAAGGCAGAAAGATGGAGATCATTGATGACGATCTTCCCAGTCTGTGGGCTTATGGTTTCCAGGACCGTGTGGCCAGTGTTAAGGCCATCAATGGAACGTAAGCCATGACCTCTCATTTCAAAATCAAAGTCACAACAATTAACTGTTATGTTTGTCATGTGACCACAAAGTCAAGATAACAATGAAGAAACTTTTTTGACATGCTTTTAATCCCTCTGTACCATATTTCTGAAGGTGGGTGGGATACTTGTATCCAGGCTACAGAGGAAACCAGTATGTGTTTGAGCATGGAGACTTCAAGCACTGGAACGATTGGGGAGCCACTGCACCTCTGATCCAGTCCGTCCGACGAGTGCGGGACATGCAGTGGCACAAGAGGGGATGCTTCATCGCCCCTGCGCCAACTCCTACACCTGATCCCAATCCCAACCCCAATCCAACTCCCAATCCTAACCCCAACCCCACCCCAAACCCCAATCCCAATCCCAATCCTACTCCCAACCCCAAATCCCAAAATCAACCCCAACCTTAATGTCACAACTCCAGCACCTCCGACTGCAACTGCGACGAGCTGATGGCGACTGGTCTTTCCTTCCATGCCCACTGTTAGTCTAGTTGATCTGACCATAAAATAAACTGGAACTGACAATCATGACGCTTGCACCATTGTTGAAAATAAAGTTTTAGCCCTGCGTTTGGTTGGTTGTAGCTGCTTGTATGCATAAAAGGGTCGTAATTAGTGATATTGAGGGTATAATTTTGATTCAATTGTTGAAGTGGCACTCCACTGATTATATGTCAAAAATGTGTATACTTACAAGACAACAAGACAAAGGATTGGATAATATCTTTCTCTTGGTGAGACGTCTGAAAAAACGGGTTGGCTTTGGTGATTTGCTTAGAGAAATCATCGCATTTTTAGTACTTGCCTTAAACTGAGGGTAAATAAAATGGCACTTACTGTACGTACAAAATATTGGAGAAAATACAACTACAACAACAACACTCACAATGCTACAATCTCAAAATGCATGAGGAAACATGGTATATATTTTTCCAAACAAAACTACATTAAGAAATGAGGAGAGAATGAGACAAAAATAAATAAGAACACAACACTACAGTTCACAAAGTGTAAATAAGGTTCTTTTCTCTGTGTCAAAAAACATCTTTGCACAATTTAATATTGGACAGATGTGCAGAAGAATGAAGCGAATGTGGTGAAAGAAGAGACAAGATATGACCTTCACGTGTCGACCCAAAATGTAGTAAAAAATATCTATCCCATTTTTTTGATTCTTTTGTTTTTGTTCGATTGTTTTGTAAATTGTCTGTTGTGTACGTTTGTCTTTTTGTTGGGATTGTAGTTTTTTTGAGTGCTGTTTGCTTTGAAGCAGCATTTTTTTATGTAATAAAACAGCATATATTCCCTTCATCAGTCATTACAAAATAGAAAACATTCGGAATAGCACAACACAATTCAAAATAAAATCCAAACAATGCAATTCGACAGGGATTTTCTTTTGAAAGAGCGTTGTCGTTTCCTGTGCGGGAGACTGTAAATCCAGGAAGCGCTCCTTGCCGACGTGCCTGTACGGGTTTAAACAACCAGCCATTGGTTGAATGCCATATATGCACCCGCCCAAAAAACTCTGACTAACCAATCAGACGCCAGCTTGATTGAGCAGTCTCGCGAAGGGGGGCGGAGAACGCGCAAAAATTTGAAAGTTCTCCGGAAGCAACGTTGACTGATAGGAAAACATTGCAATGTCTCCTCGTACGTTATAAGAACATTCTTAGAAGCTGTGTGGCAGCCTGGTGAGTATTTGAACACGACACGTAAGAAAGACGTATACGTACGCAATGATAACGTTTGTGTGGATTTTCGACGTTAGCAAGTAAACGTTAGCCAACGTCAACTTAGCATGCTAAGCCAACGTATTGTTGACACTGTAACTCGTTCCGTCTATGACGTCACAAAGTGTTACTGTATCTGCAGCTAATAGCGTGACCAGTTGCGTTCAAATAACACGTTGTGTCGTTGGCTCAGGTTATTAGTCGTTAGGGAATAATGCTGAAGTTCAAATACGCGAGTCAGGGGAGCCTGAGGTCGCTGCCCACCGCCTCGGACCCCATCACCAGCAGGAGCTCACGACTCAACCAGCTTCTTCAGGTGAGGACTTCTCAACATCTGTGTCACCTGTGGATTTATGTATGCAACACCAGCCATAGTAACACTTCCCTTTCCCCCCCTGTGTGTGTGTGTGTGTGTGTGTGTGTGTGTGTGTGTGTGTTGGACCGCCCAGGGCCGAGTCAGCCTGAGTGGGCAGCAGGGAGGATGCTCTGTGGGTCGGGAGGAGCTTCTGGAGTCGCTGCTGCTTCTGTACCAGGAGTGCAGCTCTCCGGAGCTCATGAAGATCCAGCATGTGGCCACTTTTGTCAATAAGTGTAAGCATACATGTTGCACGCGTGTGTGTGTGTTTGTTTTCAGCCCGTCTGGTATTTTCTGTAATGACAGGTACAGTGTGAGTGAGGTGAAGCCACTTGATAGACGTGATGACACGTCAACCGTGTTTACAGTAGATTTTTCATGGTGAATGTGACTTTTTGTGATACCTTTTTACCCTGTTTATTATAAGATGTACATTATTGTTTTTCTTCCTCCTTTTTTTACATGTTATAAGGCGTATACGGCGTATAAGTAGCAAAGGATAATTATGGAGTCATCAAGACTTGGCTTGTTTGTGGTTGTTGGATGTAAGAGGACATTTTTCTTGATGCCTGAAGGAAAATTCATAACTTCTTGTCGTACTTTGGTCCACATAAACTATTTAGTTAAATTGAGCCCAGGTGTAAAGATAATTGGGATTACTCTTTGATGTAAAATGCCTGCCAATATTTTTTGGCATTTTTCAATCTGAGTTGAAGGGCTGTGCGCAGAGCAAGGTCAATAGTTTTTTTGGGGGCACTTCAAAATCCTACATTTTTCACCGGACCTGGCGTGCCTGCAAAATTTCTCCGCTTTTCAAGCTCATTCAGGGGGTCAAAGTGGAGTTACAAGATCGGCGAGAATAATAAAAATATTAGTAATCGAGAACCCCAATCCATAGGGCTTCGCCTGCTGCTTTGCAGCACGGGGCTTGGGCCCTCATAAAGAAAATGATATTTTTATGAGAGTTTTAGAATATTCTTGATATGTAGGTTGCAACTATTGGCAAATATCAACCAACATAAACATTGTTTATATTCTAAAAAAACATTTTTGCTTCATTTGTAAAAAAAAAAAAAAAAAAAGTATGTTAAAAATTGTTTTGAAAATCCTGTGTTTTTATTTCTCTGCAACAGTTTCTGAAGTGGTTGCAGAGCTGCAGGCGTTGCAGCCTGGGCTTCAAGACTTTGAAGTTCGTGCAGTTGTGGGTCGCGGCCGCTTTGGTAAAGTCCAAGTTGTGCGGGAGAAGGCTACTGGTGATGTTTTCGCATTGAAAGTCATGGATAAGACAGTCTTGCGCACTCAACAAAATGTAAGACTCCTGCTTAAATCATGTTACATTAAAATCATGTAATAAGATTTGGCATGTAGAGAGGGAATAGTGTGAATAGTGGGAATAGAAAGTGGTTGTTGCTAATGTTATGGCTCAAAACAAACTATATGTTAGTTTTATTTAAAAAATATGTTATTGTGAATATCATTCATCTATTTGGTGTGTAGGCCAAACCCCTCTTATGGTCCTTTTGTTCAATAGTTGTAGTCAGAGAATGCTCCACTGGGGGGTGCTATGGTTGCTAACAACGAAGCAAAATCTGAAAACACCTTTTTCACACAGTGGTGCTCCTTGGCTCGTGACTAATCCACCAGACTTCAGACAGAATAGTACATGAGCTGCGACAGGAAGAAATCTGCTCTGAGACAAGAAAATCTTTGCCCATGGCACCTCTGACTATTGTTGAATAGTTATTAAATCCTGAATGTAAAACCAGAAACAATGTTTGAAGCTAAGGGAAGCCGTAGTCACCTCTTATAAAGTTTCTGATTTCCTTTCAGACATCTTTACGTTTTCGTAAAATAATAAATCTTAGGATCACATTTAAAGTCTTTTGAATGTAATTATATATACTGCATTGTATACCTACAGACTGCACTGTTTGTATCCCATTGCATTAAAAATGTAAACAATTTCAGGTGGTGTTTCATGAAGAGGAGCGGAAAATTCTGTCTTCCAACAGCAGTCCCTGGATCCCTCCGCTTCTCTATGCTTTCCAGGACAAAGACAATGTCTACTTGGTGAGACTGTTTTTTGTTGCGGAATCCGTTTTGTGTCAATATGCAATAACAGTAAAATCAAACTTATATCAGTCAAAACTAATTTTGTTTCCAATTTCATTGACTTAGAAATGCTACATTTGAATGTTTTTGGAGTTCCCCTTGCAATGGGGGGTAACACACTTTAGCATCAACTATGTTATAATTCTACAATTTTACTAGAAAGAATGACATTTTCTTTACAAAAACAGATAAATGATATGGATCAGTAGTGGGTTCGAGACCTTCTGGTGAAAATCTGATTTCATAAATAAATATCCACTTACATTATCCCCATTAATATTCATAATCTACATACAGTATGTTTGCACATTATCACAATCATGTTATATTTTTAATATATGTTTAATTTGTACTTAGTCTCCATTCCAGATTAACGGTAAAAAGATTACAGGTTAGCCTCCAAAACTCACATCAGTAGTTTCTGTGTTGCTCATCAGTAGCTTCAATACATGAGATAATATACAAAATGACATAAACAGCACTGCAACCCTTTTTATTTACATGTAAAGCAGTGTACTGGAAGCCCCTGGACTTCAGTGAATATATCATATTTTCCATTTTCTTTAACAGTTGTAGTTTCCTCAATGTGACCATTAAAGCAGCAGGATCAGTTTGAACAGTATACGAGCTGCTCCAGCAAGATGGGCAATGAAAAAAACAGTTTCTGAAAAAGAGGCAATAGGTAGGCTTTAGAATGAATTTAACTGCACCAACAAGAAAAGGCCTATAAGAGTCATCCGGATTTTAGTTAGATAAATCAACAATGTCTAAAGGTGCCATGATCCGGACTGCTATGGAAATAACCCCACTGCAGTAGCATACTGCTTTTGTGTTTCATGCAAGAGAGCATGTCTGTGAGGCTGCTGAGAAGATTTACAACAATGACAACAGGGTTAATGGGTTTTACCGTGCTTAGTGTTTCAAAGGTAAAACACCCCCTGGATCTCCTGATTCCTGAATGGGCAATAGATAGAACTGATCTATATTGGATTCTGGTTCGTAAGCACTCATGCATTCTGTATTCTAAAACATTAGTGCTCATTTAAGAGTCAAAGCTGTCCCAATTTTCTCCCCAAAGAAAAAAAAAAACGTCCAGTTTAAATGCGTCAAAGGCTGTTAACCCGGCAAAGAATCAAGATGACCTGTAAGCGTCGCACCGTGGAAACGGCATTTCCTACCTAGCCAGCCCTCGTGTTTATTTAACCGTGTAATGCCCTTTGTTATCTTTCACACGTTCTCCCTGTGCATTTGTGCACTTTCCTTCATGTCCTCTTTTATGTCTGCCTCCATTCTTCCTCCTCTCCTCTCACTCCCCCTCTGTCTCACCGAGCTCCCTAACTGAGCATGGAGGAAAATACAAAGCATCCATCTTTATCCGTGTGTCAGAGAGGCAACCAGTCTCCCTGTTGCTAGGTAACACTGGAAAATGCTCCCGTTCATTCAGACTCGCCGACCATTCATGCACCAGGGGCTCTCATCTGTTATGGCTTTGCGGCTGCCACCGTATAGCTCAAATCGGCCTGACCAATGCCCTTTCACGTCAGGCTGCAGACAACGGGGGGGAGAAAATGAAACTCGAGTGTGACTAATTTTGATTTGTGTTCCAAAACTTTAAGAAGATTGAATCTGTTTTGTTTTAAATCTATTTTGTTTGTCGGGGGGGGGGGCGGGGTGTTGTTGGTTTGTTTTTGTCGAAGCCTGTGTTTTGTCAGGCAACACGTGCTCGCCTATTGCTCTTGATTACCAACAGACTGCACATCCTTGCAGTTAGTGCTGGTGTATTTTTAGGCATTGAAGACCAATCGCTTGACTGCAGTATCACAGATAAATCTGCAACAGTATCTGGTGTTACATAACTGAATCCATAATGAGAATCACCCTATAATCTTAAACTGAATAGGGATTTGATATAAACCCGTAACACATGTGATCCGACACTTTCTGCTCATTTGGAATTTAAAAATAGACCTGCTTTTGGGCATTCATTAATGTTTCATCAGCATACGGAACCTGTTTACTTTAATCATATTCAAACACATTCATTCTGACTCCGAGTCATGGCTGTGATTTTTACGTTGCCTCTTCCTGGCTGCAAATGTGTCTTTAGGCGATGGAGTACTTACCAGGGGGAGACCTTTTGTCTCTGCTAAACCGATATGAGGACCAGTTTGATGAGTCCATGGCTCAGTTCTATTTGGCTGAGCTGGTCGAGGCCATTCACGCCGTGCACCAGCTGGGCTACGTCCACAGGTGAGAAACCAACTTCTAAACCCTTCATTGATGTCTGCGGGCAAACACAAATGAGAATATAATAGAATCAGATGCATTAACTCTCAGGTCCACGATAAATGAATCCTTCTTTGCTGTTCGTTTTCCCAGAGCATCCACATGCATATTATTCACGAAAACGCACATTGGACATGAGAAATGTAGAATTGTGAAGCCAGAGTGTAATGTTATGTAATATAAAACGCTGTCATTATCAGGACAGTAGAGATGACAATACTCAGACAACAAACAGCTCTAAAAGCACCATCAAACCTCTTTCTAAAATATCCACTTGCAGAGATGTCAAACCAGAGAACGTTCTCATCGATCGGACCGGTCACATTAAGCTGGCAGACTTTGGATCGGCTGCCAGGCTGAATGGTAACAAAACAGTAAGTAGATTTCAGAGTTTTCTCTGTCTGTCAAATCCAGCATTTTTGACGGGGACATTATTGCGTTTGATTTTTTTTTTTACTTTTTAAACTTTAATCATTTATTTTTGCTTGATTCCCAGGTGGCTGCTCCCACGGTGCCCGTCGGGACCCAGGACTTCCTCTCCCCCGAGATTCTGGCAGCCATGAACGAGGGCTCTCAATGCACCTATGGGGCTGAATGTGACTGGTGGTCCCTTGGAGTTATAGCATATGAGATGATTTATGGCAGGTCACCTTTTTCTGATGGCACTTCTGCCAGGACTGTCCACAACATCCTTAACTTCCAGGTACATGGAGTGTATTTTGGTTATTCTGTAACAGGTATTGTGACGTATTTTACAAATCCTTTGGCCGAGAAAATGATCTACTTAGCATCGCCAGCATAGTCTACGCAATATATCAGACGTACAACTTAATTAGCCTTGCCCGTGTTGTTTGCCTGCAGCGATTTCTGAAGATTCCAGAGGAGCCGCGGGCCAGCAAGCAGTTTGTAGACCTGGTGCAGAGCTTGCTGTGTGGAGCTAAAGAGCGACTGGGATTTCAGGGACTCCGGTGTCACTCGTTTTTTTCCAGCGTGGACTGGAACAACTTGAGACAAGGTGAGGAGATCCCGCTTCCCATCAAGCTATTTCCCTCTCAGCAGTGAAGATGCTCAGTCTGCCTTGAAATGACACTGCCACTGTGAAATTTTAAACGGTGTCTGCTATGGTGACATTTCGTTCACCTAACTGACGCTCATAACACTATTTCATGCATTTATATTGCTGCAAATTTACCTATTTTTCTCAGAATTTCATTCACTGATTGTTGTGACTTAGACACATGGTGCCAACTCTGCACATTTGGGGCATTAAGGGGTTCAGAGTCTCGGTCACCGACTCCCCATCATGAACGTGATAGGCTGAGGTCTCAAGCCAGTAACCCTCTGATTATAGTCTATTGAGCCATGCCGCGTCACATTATCGAACGGATGATATAGGAGTTGTCATCAAATATTAATCTTTATAATTTATTTAAGTGTACTGTGTGTGTGTGCGTGTGTGTGTATGTGCATGTGTGCATGTGTGCGGTTGCACATGGACAACAAACAGCAATTGCGTCGCCAGTGTTGTTGTGAGTAGTAAAATAATGAGATTCTGTGCAATGCTGGCAGCGAGCCAGCTCTCTCCCGCGGAGGAGAACAGGAGGGAGGCGCAGACGAGAAGCGAGGCAGACTGAATAAAGATCCGCAACTAACTCCTCTCCTCCTCGGTAGCTGCAGCGCAAATCTTTCATGCTAGCGACGGCAGACACACACACTGTGACAGAGCAGCACGTGTTTGCGGAGCCGTCATTGTTGCCGTCGACTGCGCGGCTACATTGAACGGCGGAGACTGACATTGAAGAGTTTGACATTTTCACCTGACCAGCTGTGGGAAGAATCGCACCATACCATTCAAATTAATGGGCATTTTCAGTGAAGCATGGCCACATTAGAGCTGCAGCTCTGCAGCGGTTCTGTTATTCGCACATGCAGCTGCAGGGGTGATGAGTGTTTATTTTGCCGTACAGAATAGCCTGTGTTGTCAGAGGAATTAACACATATTTCTTTATCAAACAATGTTCTGATGGTCCTTTCTCTGAGCTTTTATACTGCTCTAATATTCCTTTCAACACTGACTATTAATGAACGTGTTTGCTCAAAATCCACACTGTCATCAGTAGCCTGTGATTCAGAGCTGGTGTACCCATAGAGGGAACACTCATTGTTTTTTTCCAGAATGTTAATTGGTCTATTGATAGATAATGTTTGAGTGATAAATAGGAAATCAGAAGAAATGCGAATGTAAAATACCACTATGTTTGTTGATAATTTGACACAGATCAAGCTTTCTGCTCCGGCTCCAGCTGAGTAGCTCGCTCTGCTGCATTGAGGGAGAGCGAGTGAGCATATATATATATGTGTGTGTGTGTGTGTGTGCGCATGTGTGTGCAAGGGAGAAAGCGAGCAAGAGCAAAAGGAGAGACGGAGGGAGGAACAGAGGCAGCATGTGCATCAACGTGCGACTTACCGCACTCTAGGCTCCCTCTCCTCCGCTCTCCGTTCCTCCTCCCTTCCTTTTCTCTCCCCCTTTTCTCCTTGTTTTTCTTTTTTTTT
>CAESWR010000926.1:1495104-1517081 GCA_903171835.1 Mullus surmuletus
CCCCCCCCCCCCCTTCCCATCACTCTCTCCCCTTATCCTTTCTCCTGCAGTTCTCCCGCCTTTCGTTCCTGCGTTGCACGCTGAAGATGACACCTCTAATTTTGAGGAGCCGGAGCAGGCAGCCCCCCGGCCAGCCTCAGCAGCCCAGCGAGGAGCTCCCCCAGTGGGCTTCCAGGGCCGGGATTTGCCTTTTCTAGGCTGGTTCTTCAGCAGAGCGTTGACAACACTGGCCAAAACTGAGTAAGTGCTACCTGTTAACTATGCATTGTCTTGTTATTTTTTTTTTTTTCCATAGATAGCCCATGTTTTTTTCCAGTAGACCCCTCTCATACACCTCTGCAACACACCTTTGTCGGTTAATGACCCCATGCTATCATTGGCTGTTGTTCTGCCATTACACCGCTCATTACCACGGCAACAAATTCCAGGTAGCCTTGTTTCAGGTGACCTGCCGCGCTGCCCTGGGCAGTTAGCGTTGCGTCCCTGTCATTAGTGTCGTGGCTGTTGTGACTAAAATGGATTTGGCCATATGCTGTGTCAGACAAGGAGCGAAGGATGGGAGGGGATCCACCTGTTCCCTGGTGCACTCCTCCCCCGATTGTTCTTTTTGCTCCTTTTTGAGATCAGTTGATTTGATGCATAGACAGATCAAGTGAACAGACCAGAGGCTGCCAGCCGGCATTATCTTGCCATCGGTGCTGATTGGTATGCAGCTGAGTGTGTCAATGAGGTTTGCTGAGAGGTGGAACCCCACACACAGACACACTCCCACCCTCCTCTGCTGTTATTATGCCGCCTCTGTTACTGTGCGGCATAACGGGCTCCTGACTTTAGCATAGGTTTTTTTGGGACTGTAATTATCCCTAATAGTGTTTGGCTTCTTAACCTCTGATAATAATGCAAGAGGATGGGTTTCATTTCTATAGCCCCGTGGCGGTGCTCTCGCAGGTTAATGGTGCCGGAGACTGCGGCTCATGGCAGCAGCAGCAGCAGCAGAAACAGAAAGGCAAGAAAAAGCGTTAGCTGATTAGACAGGGAAAGGGATGAGAGCTCAGATTGGGGGGGGGGATCTATTTCTATGGTAACTAACGTGATGTGGGTTTTTTTTTTTCTCCCTAGTCCCAACCCCCATCTTTTACTCTTCTCATCACCTCTTATTTCACCGCTTTCTCGCATCTCCTGGCTCGACCGTCACACCAATCTTCTTATGTTTTTTAGGCTGCACAAATCATTTTGTTTGCTGCGTTCAATTAAGAGCGGATTGACACTCTGAGGATGTGTCAAGTGTGTGAGGCCGCATACATATGTGTACTTCGTTTCAACGCCAAAAAAAGAGAGGGGGAAATGAACCCAAAGCCAGGCATAATGAAATGCTAATTATGTGTTTTGGGGGGTTCTTAGTATTCTTTTTTTTCCCTCCTTATTCTTGTGTGAACTTGCCTGTCTGACTTCTTTTTAGTAGAACTCGGCAACAAAATCCCCTTAACAGCTCGCCTCACATTTGTGAGATGTCGCGCATTTAGTGAATTAATCTTCCCAATGTGGCTCAGCTAGTAAATGTATCTGCCTTTTTGAAAAATTGTAAGGATGCATATAAATTCTGAAAACTTGTGAGTGTATCTGTTTTGATTTTTTTGCAATCTGATGAATGGAAATCAAGACAACAGTGTGCTCGGTCAATGGTCTGATTACTCATCCAACAATTTAGTCGAGAGGCAACGAGCTGGACAAATGAGTGAATGCTGCCAGATGGCAGTGATATGAATATTCATAAGCCCCAGAAAATAGGTCCTGGTGATTTAGGTGACCAACTGACTTTTTTGATGCATCCGCTCTCCATTTCTCCACAACAAGGTGCCTAAATATCCTCTCTTGAAATGGATGGTCTTTGAGGGATAATTAGATATGCTTTAACAGCACCTTGACCTTTCCACCAATGACACCAAAATAGCCAGCGTATTCAGGATATATCTTTAAAAAAAAAAAAACAACAACGTAATGGCCAAGTTCCACTGAAAAACTGCTGAGTGTATACTTGGTATCCTCCACAGCAGATAAATCTGTATTAGGTTTCAATAAGCCACCACCTTTCCTATAATGGCACACACCTCCTGAACGACTCATTGGAACAAAGACTTTAGCAAACATGATCTTACTTTTCCCCAAATCCTTTTTTTCCCCTCATTGAAATACCATTTAATGGCAAAAATGGCATCACGAATGACAAAAATACAGCAGTATAGGGGACCTGTCTGCCAAACTAGACATTGAATTAAACTACAGTGCTTTCTTTGGGTTGTGGCTTTGTGTTAGTTCTTTTTTATTTGTTTTGCGTCCATGTTCTTCTGCATTCTTGTGCGTTTTCTTCACATGCAGGTTACTGTGTGGTCTTTTCCATTTGTGTCAGTGCTGCTAAGCCTTTGACTTTTCCCGAGTCCCCGGCTTTCTTTGATTCTCTCTCGCTAATGCAGTCAGCACAAGCTGCTCATTTATTTTCCATCTACAGGAAGAGACACAACAATCATTTCTCAGCTCGGAAAACAACAGTGGCCTGGCATTTTCTGTCCTCTAAAAATTTTTATTTTTTTCTACGCTGCCCACATAATGACCGCAACAATTAAAATACCACCACGTGTCTTTTAAAAGACTACTAATATTCTCTCCGAGTCACTGTTTAAAGGGTACCCGGCAGGGGATTGGGGGACGTCACTAGAAGGGGGCTGATAACAAATCAATTCTTTGTATTTACTTATCCTGATTAAGGTTATGAGAGGATTTCAGTCTTAGAGGCCTGAAACAAATGTAAACAGATTAAAATTAATTTACATGTGCAGCTTCTTTTTATAATTCTCAATGTATTTCAAATAATGTAAGAAAGACCAGTAATAGAAGAAACCATGCAAGGGATCTTTTAAATTACCATGTTATCTGAACAGTTAAAGTGTCTCCCTGAACTATTAATCTAGGCACCAGAGAACTTTATGAATTTTGATGTCCGACATCAATTTTTAATTGCTAAAAAATTTAGCAGGCTGGAAATCTTCTTCTTGTTTAATCTTTCTTCCTGTGAAAAGCCCGCTTGGGGTGTTGCTGTTTTTATTAGTTATGTGAGCTGTGCGTGTGTGTGTGTGTATATATTCTCTGCATACTGTATGAGCAAGTGTATTTTTAGGGATGTTTTTTTGATGCAGAGAGGCGAAAGGGAGCAGTGCTCACTTTCGTGATTATTTTTAACACCATGACTCAGTGTGAGTCAACTTTATTACGGATCCCTCTGCTGTATTTGTGAACTCATTCATACATGGTCATTCATTTATTGAGGGAATTTCTATTTGGGGGTCCCTTTTTCCCCTGGTCAGAGGATGAATGACAATTTACTCATGCTCAAAATTATAAGAAAATGAAAATACACAAAATACACCAGGACATCAACTTGCATGAATAAATGACTGAATTTTGCCACATCAGAGCAACCACAAACAAAACATTGCCCAAATTGTCTCGCTACATTATTTTGTCCTGGCAAACAGCAAATACTCCCAGGTCTTCAAGGCTGTTTTGCTCATGTCGCTTGTTTTGTCCCGAATAAACAACGATGAATAAAATATACCGCCCTCTTCTCCGAGTTCAGAGATGTTCTTTGGAATGTGCCACTGATCGTTATCAGGAGCCTAGCAGTTATAAGCACATATCTTTTTTTTCTTCCTGTGAAAAAGGATACACATTTTTATGCCTTTTGTTTTTGTTGCTCATTGCATTTTAACAAGCCTCGTTACACTCCTGTTAAGGCTTGCTGTTGCGTGGTGCGTAGGTTTTTGTCATAATATGGGACTCATCGATCAATGTATGTGACATTCCAATTCAGATATTTCTTACGCAATAGAGGGACATTGAAAATAACTGCATTGGAGCTAGATTTCCATGGTCACTGCACAAAATGTATCTAAACTTTTGCCGTACCTCACCCTACACTCAAAGCATATTTCTCCTTGGCTTAATAAAACATACAGATCTTTTACATTTGTTGTTTCCCCCTAGGTCGGTGTCTGCAGGCCTCAACTCTCCTGCGAAGACTAATTCCATGGAAAAGAAACTTCACCTTAAAAGCAAAGAATTACAAGAAACCCAAGACAAATGTCACAAGGTGAGGGTTGGTTTGTTATTCATGTCCAGACGATACGACAAAGAGGAATTCTATAAAGCGTGCCAAGAGACTGCTTGTGTAAAACCACCATTGGCTGACTGTAAACTGCGAAATTGTCGTTTTTTTGTTTTTCCATATTGAGGAACATTGTACTGGAGAGAAATGATTCCATCATGGGTTTTACTACCAGATGTCCGTTGTTTATTCTGGTTGTTCGGCTTAACACTGATCAAGCAAGCTTCTGTTGGTGCTTTAATTAGTGAAGCTTTCTATGTGCATTGCTCTGCAGCTACATTTATTTATTTATTTATGTATTAATTAATTAATTTATTGATTTATTCATTTATGAACGTGAAAAGACAGAAACATCTGCGATTGCCTGAACTTGTGGCTGAACCAGAATGCGTTTGATTAGTTTGGTTAGTCTTATAGGTGGAGTCATCTTCAAGCTCAATTTGGGCTTTCACTAAAGTTAGACCAAGGAGATGGAATCACTGACCGGATCAAATAACAGGTTGCGGTTTGTTTATATTCAGATGGAGCAGGAGATCTCCAGGTTTCAGCGTAAAATGACTGACCTGGAGTCGGTGCTCCACCAGAAGGATGTGGAGCTGAAGGCCTCTGAGACTCAAAGAGGCATCCTCGAACAAGACCTTGCCACCTACATCACAGAGTGCAGTGTGAGTGATACAACTGTGTGTGTCTGTGTGTGTAGAAGTGACAGATCCCCTCCAGACATATTGGGAAACAATAATATAAAAACTCTGCTTTGCATAATAAACGTATCATTAAGAGTCCTTACAATTACACACTATTCTACATCGAGAAGTCCAGAAATCATGAATATGCAAATCTTTATATATTCTACACAAAGAAAAGGTAATTCTTATTATTTGTGCACTGAATGCTTTAAGTTTCAATACCAATTCCCCACATGGACAGGTTTGCTTTCAAGCAAGTTTTATTGTGATAAACCATAATTGCCATTCTGTAGAGTCAAACTCAACTGCTTATAAAACATTTTTTTGAGTAAATGGAGACTCTAGATTAAATATTTGAAATAAAATTGTGCTTTTTTTCTATTTGTCACATATGACTGCACTTGCTGGTGTGGCATCAAGGCCTGTCAAAAGTCCATCTGGACTTGTGGTACTGGTTTGCTTGATCTTCTGTGTATCTCCCTGGTCTGCAGAGCCTGAAGCGGAGCCTGGAAGAGGCACGCGTGGAAGTCTCCAGAGAGGATGACAAGGCTATGCAGCTGCTGCACGACATCCGTGAACAGAGCAACAAGCTTCAGGAAATTAAAGAGCAAGTATGTAAATGATCCTCTGTCTCCTCCTCTGATGAGAATGTGGGCTGTTTTAGTTTTTTGTCCAAACACGGAAAGGAATTTTTAATAAAGGCTGTGTTGTGAAAAAGACAAAAAAAAACACCACGCTGTATCCACAGTCATCATAGTGTTTGAGAAGATGATACTACTCTCTCTGCAGTTTCATCTTTTTACTATCACAGCCAATAATGGAGTTGCTGAACAGGCGTGAGATTATACTCTGCCTCAGTGTGTTCCTATTACACAGGCAGGGTTTCCCCTCTGAGGACTCCCTTGTCCTCAGTACTCAAAGGTCATCCCTGCAGATGGTATCCCTGCAAGGTGCAAAACTGGAAGAGACTCTGGTCATTACTGAAAATACTCACACTACCAAAGGAATGATGAGCAATACACGTTCATCCCGTTTTTTTTTTCTTCTTTTTTTGTATACATTTTAAAATCAGAGCAGATTTTTGTGTCAATCCAGAGTTCCAAAGACTTCAGCAGCTATTTTTTTGTGTGTAGTGCAAGACTACACCTCGAGAAGTGTTCATCCTTGTGTGCAGTGTTGTCTTTGATTTTGACACTATTGGTGATGAATGGTCATTACTGCGGTACACTGCAGTTTCTATAGATCACTGCACAATGAAACAGTGTCAGCATATCTGTGAACTGTATATCTTTGTCTCTGTGGCAATGGAGCAGTCCAGTTCTTCTGTTCAGGCTTCACAAACAAAGTTTCTTCCCACTCCCTCTGTTGCCTCCGTCTAATTGATTTTTTTTCCCAAATTCAGAGCTGCGCTTTCTGGAAAATGCACAAAAGCAATTGATAGTGATTTTGACTGCAGTGGTAGCAGCTACATTTTGTCCATGAAATTTGTTAAATGAGCCTTTCTGAGATGACTCCTGTTGACTGTCAATTGAGTATCAGCCATGTTAACCACTATGGATTTGTGAACAGAATATAGACCGTTAGGAGATTTCTATACGTCATCGATGACCAATGTTGTGCTGTCTGTGGATTAAGGAGTACCATGCCCAGCTCGAGGAGATGCAAGTTACCATCAGGCAGCTGGAGGAGGACCTGTCAGCTGCCCGACGCCGCAGCGATCTCTACGAAGCTGAACTCCGAGACTCCAGACAAACAAGTGAGGATCTCAAGAGAAAGGCTGTGGAGTACCAGCAGCGGATCCAGAAGGTATGTTTCCACCAGAGATACTCGGTGGCGTGTGGTAATCGAATCATACCAAGCTTTATAGAGCACCTTTCTAATAACAATAATAATTTTAAATGCTAATGAGCTTCTGGTAAACTGGAAAATGTTGCATTCAGAGACTAATGTACATTAAAAAACACCTAAAAGACACAAAAACCCATAATTGAAGACAGTTAAGATGAATAGTTAAAACAATTCAACTTATAATGTAGTATAGAATAGTAATTAGTATAGATTGAATACTTATTTGCAAAATCACAGACACCTTTTTTTCCATTCATAAGAATATTGACAGATCATCTGGGAGGCTGTTCCATCATCTGGCAGTGTCATGGCAGCACAGCCAAAAATGTGGGCCGCATCTAGTGCTGCAGCATGTAGTGCCTTATGATCTAAAAAAGGAATCTAAAAATCAATGTCATACTAACAAGGGACCACTGTATAGAATTTAAAATGGCACTCTCCTTTTGGCCTTAGTCAGCATTCATACAGCAGAATTGTTGATTAATTGTGCCTGAATTATTGTGGACTTCAGCAGACCTGAAAGTAAAGTGGTGTGACGCAGGCGGTCATAAATAGCAGAGCCAGTCTCTGTTCACTTCTAGCCTTTAAAACTTCTGACACAAAACAGTCGGTAAACACAGATGTTACTGATCACTTTGATGCTTTCGTTCGAGAATGTATAGACCCTTAATTAGCAACACCTGGCTGTGCTTGCTGACTTTTTTGTGGTATCTACTAATGACTGCTGTCCAAACCGTGGCAGGGTTTTCACAGTCAGTAGCCAAAGTTGAGACACTTTATGTTTTAGAAAGAAAAAAGAAAAATCCTTGTCTCGCAAATTGCCTCGTTTTTCGTATTGTGTCAAAAATATTGATGACCTAGCAAGATGACATGTATGCTAGAATAGATGAAAAATGGTTTTGTGGGTAAATCCCGGGCACCTCTGAACCATGTGCAGGCAGATTTACAGTTCGATGCTCTCATATCATTTAGGTCCTTCAAAAAGGTTTATGAAGGAAGATTAAATTAGAACGTAACTGCTCTCATAAATTAAAAAGGTTCTCCTCTCTTCTTAGGCTCATTATTCTGTAACTGGCTACTGTACTGTCCTCTTAAGTACATTACTCTGGCAGTTTAATGGACTTAAAATGCAAAGTATTTTCATAAAATGTTATCTACATGTATACAGTCTTGCATTATAATTTTAAGTGCTTGAAAACGAATTCATATTAATTTCCTTCAAAACTGTCCTATACAGCGTGCCAGGGGCAAAATGAATTGCAAGTAAAAGCTGAATACTTTTGGGAACAATGCGGTCTGTGGTAATTTTGTATATGAATGAAATGTGACTCAAGTGCGAGTTGCCTCCACAATGGAGGCAGCTGTCAGCTTCATTTGAAGAATTAAATTGCTGTGTGGGTAAGGGCCTCGGATGGAGCTCTTTTTTTTATTTTTTTATTGTCGTTGAAGAGCACCTGAATACAAGGAAAGTCTACGGAAATTGTCCGTTATCACTACAATCTTCTTGAAAGAGGATTGGATGTACTTTTTTGATTAGTCTGTTCTTCATTTTTCAGGCGAAGGAGCAGGGTAAAGTAGAGGTGGAGGAGCTTCTTTCTAAACTTGAGAAGGTAAAGAAGGGAACAGGCTGTTCTGCGCACGTCTTCATGAGTGCCTCTAATCAAGTATGTGACGGTGCCTCCTTTCATTATTTTCCTCAAGACAAATTCTGAGCAACAGGTGAAAATTCAAGAGCTGCAGGACAAACTTTCGAAGGTAAATTCACTCTTGAATTTCTGTTCTTACAGACTGTTAAAGACTAAATTTATTGTATGTATGTTTTTGTATCTTTATTAAGCAATAAACTAAACTAAACAGTTGCCCCTTGAAGTAGCTGCATTTTCGATCCCTCTCTGCGAAAGAACTGCTTTGGCTTATCGGGAAATGTCTCCTGAGATCCACTAACAGCCTTTGACCTCCTGACCTCCCCCAGGCAGTGAAAGCAAGCACAGAAGCCACAGAACTGCTGCAGAATGTCCGACAGGCCAAAGAGCGACTTGAGCGAGACCTGGAACGCCTGCGGAGCAAAACTGACTCCAGCGACACACTCAAACGCCGCCTGAGAGAGACGGAGGTATCAGACTGAACAAAAGATGCTAAACTGCAAATGTCTTAGACACACCATATTTTTTACATATTGTCATACTAATCGATGGATTAGTTGTGCATAGCCTTATCTTAACCTCTTTGCGGTGTAAGCAGGAGGGCAGGAAGACCCTGGAGAACCAGGTAAAGAGGCTCGAGATGGTCGAGCGGCGGGAGAATAAGCTGAAAGATGACATTCAGACCAAATCCCAGCAGATCCAGCAGATGGCTGAAAAGATCCTGGTGAGAGAGCTACAGATAAGACTTGCTAATACTCTACAGCACCCCTCCCCTAATTTCACCCCCTGCTCACAACGCCTATTCATCCAGTCCTCTTCCAGTTATCCTCATCACTTGTTATCTCGGAGCACAAACATGCACGCTCCATGCACTTGCCTTTGGAAAGCTCCTCACTGCTTTAGCTCTCTCAAATGGCTTACAGTCAAGTAGTGTCAGTCCTTCATAGACTCTAACATCTAACCGGTGTCAGCATGAAAAGACACAGCTACAGCCGTCTCTTGGATTTCCAGCTTTTCAGTGCAAGTTTCCAAATCTCTTATTTAATGAATTTTGCACAGTAAGTGTCAATTTAAACAATTGACATTTTAATGCTATTTGTGAACTTATTCTCTGCAGGAACTGGAAGACAACCTGAGAGATGCCCAGTCAACAGCACAGAGGATGGAAACCCAACTGGTTCAAAAGGAGAGGCTTTATGAAGACAAAATCAAGGTAACGGATAAAGTAACACATCAGAGTTTGCTGGTAATTATGTTGATTTTTCTGTGTGGTTAAGGACAAAGCAGCATTCTACATTAGATATTTCCTGGTATTTGATTATAACTATGACAACTCACAGCTCGCATTAAGAATAGTATTGCTGTATAGAAAAGCAGAGCTGTCACACACTTCATAACTACTGCATTTGACACTATAATTACTGTTTTTACACAAGTCTCTACATATGCAAAGATGCTGTGACATATTTTGTGTCTATGATAGTGACCACTAGCTGACTGTGTGTAGGTGCTTTACTAACAACTGGCTTGTCTAATATGAATCAACTTGTAATTGATTTAGATTCTTGAGGCGCAGATGAAGGCAGACATGGCTGATAAGGAAAACCTTGAGGCCAAAAGGGCCCAACAGGAGGAAGAGTCCAGAGAGAACTGCAAACTTATCAGCGAACAGAAAGCAGTAAGGAGAGCTTTTTAAAAATGATATCCATGCTTGTATTTCTTGAGGATTATTCATTAGCTAAAAGCTTCATTTAAACCATCTGAAGGATTGAGGGCATCTGAGCTTATTTATTTAACTGATGCAATTATGAAAAGAATCTTATTAAATTATTTATGAGAATAGAATGCACAGTAAGTGTCAACGCAAGAATGGCGTATACATGTGCAATTTTGATTGAGTCCTTCAGTAGTATTCTGCAAGTTCAATTGCTCTCTCACAATGGGTGAAAGTTGTACTTTATATTAACTGCTTCATTTATATGTATTCAATTCTGATGGGTGGACACCGAGATTACATTTATGTTTACTTTTTTTTTCTATTAATCTCGTACAGTTGTTGGAACGTTTTGGACGGTACATTTGGAAGACTGATTAAATTGCAGCAAACATCATGTTGCTCTATAAAGCCGGGGCTCAATCCCTAATCTGGTTAATGTGGTAGAATTGAGGCAGCTAAGAAGCTTTTGGAGGCAGTCATCTGACATTGACAGTAGAAGATTCAGGCAACACCTTAAGGGATTGTAATAGGATTTTTGCTTGAGTGAAACCTTCCGGTTCTTATGAAAATTGCACTGCTCAAATGTCAGTATACTGTGATTCTTGGTAGAATTTTGCAGAAGTTTGTGTGGTTTGTTTATTTCCACCGTCTGATTGCACCCAACCCTCCTGCAGACCATTAACGCCATGGATTCTAAGATGAAGAACCTGGAGCAGCGCATTGCCGAGCTGTCAGAGGCTAACAAGCTGGCCGCTAACAGCAGCATCTACACCCAGAAGAATATGTGAGTTTAACAAGACCTTCTGCCCACATTGTGCTTTCATTAGTGCCCCCACCCACACAGACTATATCCTTGGGCACCCAATTGCTTCATTAGTGTGCACCTTCAGTAAGTGTCTGTGCATCATGGGCAAACTCTCCCCCGATGTGTAATCTATGCGTCAACTCTCAGGGTAAATCCAAAAAAGGCCGCTTTAGTTGATCTAAATTTAGAAATTTGATGTGCAAAATAGGGAATGGATGGAAGATGGATACGCAAAAGATAGATACATTTGCCTTTGAGCATAATATCAATCAGCTAATAATGAATTGGATTTGTCTTAAGTTTGTAATTCAGTTCTAGATGACCAGCTGGGTAGGTGTATCATATATGAGATATGATATGAAAGATTTTGTGAAAGTTATAATCGGCATGTGTGTGTATATGTTTTGCTCAGGAAAGCCCAAGAGGAGATGATCTCCGAGCTTCGGCAGCAAAAGTTTTATTTGGAGTCGCAGGCAGGAAAGCTCGAGGCCCAGAATGCCAAACTGGAGGAGCACCTTGAGAAGATGAGCCAGCAGGAGCAGACCAAGAGGACTCGTCTTCTGGAGCTGGAGAGTAGGCTGCGGGAGGTGAGGCAGCAGCTAGCGGACGCAAATTGCTAAATCTTTGAGCTCAAGATTAGCTAATTCACTTTAAGTAGCGTACATTGTAGCTTTACATTATTACGATCTCCAAAAAAGGATTAAGAAAGGAAATTATCAGCGAGTGAGCTCAGATCCTTTTTAGATAAACTGCTAATTATATCATGCAGGCTTATGAAGGCACCTCGCTGAATTTACAATAGGACCTATAGATAAAACTGCAACCACTTGTCACTTGATGTCAGTGAAATTGTTTCATTTGGACAGAAGATGAGAGAAGATTTAATGAGACACTGCAGGGCTTTGTTGATTCCTCAATTAAAAGACCACTCGCTGATAATAATCCCACATGCACAAATTTCTTTGGCAATTTTATCATAATCAACTCTGATCTGTGCTGGTGCCGTCTCTGACTTCCCTGTGGTATCTGCATAAAATAATTATGTAGCTTTCAGATGCACATTCACTGTGATATATCAGAATTCATCACAGAAGGGGAAAAATGTGTTTCTGCAGCATTTGTTTGCTGCCAAAATACTCAGATGTAGAGACATTTCTTAAAAGAAATCTTCAGTAAAAATTAAAGCTTAACTTTGTGCTTTTCCACAAAGAAAATCTATCCAAGGTGTGAGGACCACAATTAGTTAATTGATTTTGATGACTTGATAATTAGTTCATCATCTGGATACCATTTTTGATTAGTTTTGATTATAATCTTTGCCATATTTTGAAGTATTCAAGTTATGGAGGACAAAACCATGGGCTCTTAAAGCTTTGAGAGCTCTGACCCCTTCATGTGCTCTCAGCTGATGTTATTTGCAGAAAACCCGCTGACTGGCTGTCATATCTCTACCTCCACACTCTTCCCCACTGAGAAGTGATGCAAAGTGTGGCACTAATTGCTGACCCCCGTCCATCCTGACATACAACCACATGCTGTCCTCGAAAAACAAAATCTGCATTCAAAGACAATGTTGTATTCCATCTCTCTAATAGCCATAACTTGAAATGTCCACTTTATTTTTTAAGGTTTTCTTCTTTATTTCTTTTACAGACTGTATGCATCTGTTGTAAAAAGAATTCTGTCTTATTATCGTTGTATGTGATCATTCGGACTGACAAAAATAGAAATGTTGTTTGCCTTATAGGCAGATGGACTCCTTTTGATTTGAATGTAGTACAGAATTATTGCCTCATACTTTGGATGCATGTATTTTCAATATGAATGCTATGACTGAAAATACCTTCAATAATATTAGAACATGTGACAATTATATTTATTGCATTACACGAAGACAAAAATGAGCCAACACAGTCTTGAGCTGTACTGGTGTTTTACCATTTCAAGACAGATTTCTAATTCTATTAATTATTTATATGCAAACACAATGATTTTCAGGGTATTTACCTTTGTGTCGTTTTCTTACCAGATGGGCCTCGAACATGAAGAGGAGAAGCTGGAGATCAAGAGACAGGTGTCAGAGTTGACCCTCTCCCTCCAGGAGCGTGAGTCCCAGATAAGCAGCCTGCAGGCTGCACGTCTTGCCTTGGAGAGCCAGCTGCAGCAGGCAAAGACAGAGCTGGAGGAGACCACTGCTGAGGCTGAGGAAGAGATCACCGCCCTCAGGGTGAGACAATAGATTAAGTCCACATGTGTGCAATTATATTTGTTTACAGAAACACAGGTGCACATTCATTCAGTCAAGTGTTCTACATGCCTTAAGAAAATGGAAAATTTCACAAAACCAACTGACGCAATCCACAGGTATACCAAAACATGCATGCAGTTCTCAACTGAGACAAACAAAGACAAAAACAGGCTCACATTTGTAATCCATGATTTAGATAACACTGCATTTGTGCCAATTTTCTGAAATTGTTTGTATTTTCCTCTTTTTTCCCCCCACAGAATCACAGAGATGAAATCCAACGGAAGTTTGATGCCCTGAGAGACAGCTGCTCAGTAAGTCCTGCCACAGCCTTTGGAAAGCATTCTACAATTTCTATCTCAAGTTCAGATTCATAATGAGCACCCAACGCCAAATGAACTGGGTCTTTGCCACCATAGCACTGGCTTTAATTGCACTTTTCAAGACAAAAATAATCTGGTCTCAAGAATTTACATTTTCTGTTGAAATGTGCTCATCACTCCTCCTTTGCACAGCTGCATGCTACAAGGATAGGCCCTGCTTTTGCCGTTTGTCTTCACAATAAAAGGGGTATATTGAGACTTTGTGTATTTTTCCATACACATTGTATGGAATAGCATATGGATAACACCTACAACAAATACAAATCCTAATGAAGATTGTTGACCTGCAATGATTCTTTTCACCTGGAGTTAATGACAAAGCCTAATCCGTTTACCTCGATTTGCATGGCTTTAACCCTGGTTACTTGTCTTGCCACAGGTGATCACTGACCTGGAGGAGCAACTCACGCAGCTGAGTCAGGAGAACGCTGAGTTGAACCGCCAGAACTTCTACTTGTCCAAACAACTGGACGAAGCGTCAGATGAGAGGGAGGACCAACTGCAGCTCAGCCAGGAAGTGGACCGGCTGAGGAGGGAGGTAGCCGACCGTGAGATGCACCTCAACAACCAGAAACAGGTAACACAGACAAACACATGCTCAGTCATCTGCTTATCTCACATTGTGAAATTTGTGGACAAGTGAGATTTTTGCGAAACATTTAAATATTCAGTGTGAAAAATCAAGGTGCCAGACATGAGTGACTGAAAATATTAGCAGTCCTTGCAGAGAGGATGTGCTGTTATTAAAAACACAGGTGACAGTATTCAGGTAGCACAAATTCTTAAAGCTGTTCTCAGTCAGTACTCTGATTTGTCCTCCAAGAACATTGAGACCCTGAAGACCACATGCAGCATGCTGGAGGAACAGGTGGTGGAGCTGGAGTCTCTAAATGACGAGTTGCTAGAGAAAGAGCGTCAGTGGGAAGCTTGGAGAGGGGCCCTGGAGGATGAAAAGAGCCAAGCTGAGAGACGCACCAGGGACCTGCAGAGACTGCTGGACAACGAGAAGCAAAACAGGTGACGCTCACATATTTTTGAATTTCCATAGACCGAGTAAATGAGAAATGTCATTCCATATCTGCAGTTGAAAAGTGCAACTCTTGTAAAGTTTATTGCTGTGCTTGTCACAGGCTCCGTGCTGACCAGCGCAGCACTGAATCACGCCAAGCAGTCGAACTGGCAGTCAAAGAGCACAAGGCAGAGATTCTGGCTTTGCAGCAGGCGCTGAAAGAGCAAAGACTGAAGGCCGAGAGTCTGTCTGACACCGTGAGTCACCAGAGCTGGATTGTATATATGTCTAATCAAATTTGAATGTCATCCCTCCCGGTTGAACCTTTGGACTAACCACCTCAGTGGTTTTAGATTGATGAAACGATGAAATCAATATTGTGAAAATGAATTTAAGACGCATCTTCTCACAGCTCAACGACCTGGAGAAGAAGCATGCCATGCTGGAGATGAACGCCCGCAGCCTGCAGCAGAAACTGGAGACTGAGAGAGAACTCAAACAGAGGCTGATGGAAGAGGTAGAATCACAAATACACCACCACATAACTGCCGGCTAACCTTATACCGATTAGTTTTAATAATGCCCAATGGTTCGGTACATGTCTGTGGCCTGCCTGTGACACATCTCTCAAATCTAATTTCATGTTTGGGAAATGCAGCCAATTTCAAATCACCTCATTTGAATATCTCGCTCCCTGTGTCTCCACAGCAAGGAAAGCTGCAGCAGCAGATGGACCTCCAGAAGAGTCACATTTTCCGTCTGACTCAGGGCCTGCAGGAGGCCTTAGACCAGACTGACATGCTCAAGACGGAGCGGACTGATCTTGAATACCAGCTGGAAAACATACAGGTGCTCAATGCAAAACCCTTTTCACTTTGCTGGAACGTATTCATCTCTGGGGAGAAACCCTCCAAGTTATGTATTTGGTAATATATTAGAATATATTGCGTCTGATCCTTGTTTAAAAACTTCTGTCAGGGGACTTCGAGGGTACAAATACCCTAACGAAGTGAAGTGCCATTGTCTTCAGAGGTGTTAAGCTCTTTGTGCTTCTGGTTTCCTGCAGGCTGTATATTCCCATGAGAAGGTGAAGATGGAGGGGACCATTTCCCAACAGACCAAGCTCATTGACTTCCTTCAGGCCAAAATGGACCAGCCTACCAAGAAAAAGAAGGTATGTGGGAAATACTTTATTATGCCTATACGTTATAATGGATTCGAGCTGTATGCTTTGTGTATTTTTCACCTGTAGTCACACATTTGATGTGATGATAGAAGCTGTGAGAATTTGGCAGTTATTTTAGTACAAGGAGTCGTATCAAAAATATCAACTATTCAAACATCAACCTGTCCAACCAGGGTATATTTGGGCGTCGGCGGGAAGACGTAGGCACCACAACGAATGGGGCAATAGCTCCCCAGTCCCAGCCCACCGTTCCCTTGCAGTACGGCGACATGAAACTGGCTTTGGAGAAGGAGCGCTCGAGGTGCTCCGATCTGGAAGAGGCTCTTCAGAAGATGAGGATAGAGCTGCGATCCCTCAGAGAAGAGGGTAAGTCATAGCCACCATGCTCCTTCTGATGCTTCAACAGTGCTTTATCTGTTGCTGTGAAAGAAAGAGCCAGGAAAAGGAATTACATCAGCCAACATTATAAGTACTCCCAATCTGTGTATTTAAATCACTGCGACAGAGAGGGTGTGTGTCTGACATCTGAGATTAAAAATAACAAACACAGCCATGTTTGGTCCGCATTGTTCCGCCAGCCATAGTTGTGAGGAGACAGTTACCATGGCAGCATCTTGCTCCATTACCTACAGCTGCCAGGTCCTATGAAATTAATTTTGAGATCTATTCATTTCGGTAGTGGAGACAATAATTTCCAGCTTCATAACCACCACTGATCTAATACTGTGTCGTATTACTTGTGTCTGGTAATACAGCGGCTCATTTCAAAGCGCAGGATCACGTCGCCCCCTCCACGCCAGCACAGGCCCGCCATCAAATCCTAATGTCGGCCATCGTCAAATCCCCGGAGCATCAACCCAACCCCTGCAGCCTGCTCAACCCTTCAACCCGCTGCAAGGAGACCTCCACACCAGAGGGTGAGTCAAAGCTGCGTATACACATGGGCAAGGAGGCAAACATCTAGCCTAAAATGGACCCCTTGGACCCCGGATTTGAATCCTTCACCCCTCAAGAAAAATGGACACCTCCATATGCTTGTTTTGTTTATGTGATGTGTCTATGTGTTTGCTCTTTCTGTGTCCCTATGTTCCAGAGCAGGATTATGACGTTAGATATAGTTGGATGACTACGTTTAGGACACATTAATCCAGAAATACCTTACAAACCAGGAACATGTGATGCAGAGGAAAAGTGCCGTTTCGGGGTTTTAGCCGTTGTGCTTTTATCCAGCTAATCCTGCCCGGGCCTGTCTCACAATGCAAGATTAGTGGATTAACCAAGAAAAACTGGATTTAAACAGAGACTATAAATTAATCGATGGAGTCTCTGGGTCTGAAAAGGGAGGGCAGCGAGGAAGCTCTCTGCAATATTTTCCCAATGGTCAGCAGAGGACCACTTCACTATCAGAAATTAAACTGCTTGTAAGAAGCCTGAGAAAATACAAGCCCGATTCTCATTTGATTTGTTCAGGCTCAGCTGTTGTCAAGTCTTCGTCAAGACGTTCTATTCATTTTGTGCATTATTGTCCCATCTATACACAGATTGATGACAAAGCAGGAAATGGACCCTCTAATTACAGCAGTGCGGAAAACCTGACAGACCGCTGAGCAATATGATCACAGACCACCATTACCTCGGAGTAATTACTTAAGAATATGATACCATAACTTACACCATTATGCCTGTTATGACTACACATTTGGAATCAGCAAACAAACGTGAACTTGCTTTGTGATCTTGTATCTGTGTATCATTTGTTTATTCGTTTTTCAAAACCAAAACTAAATGAAATAAGAACCTGTGTGTTCAATATTTGTTTCTAGTACCAACATTTAAAAAAAGAAAAGAAAAAGGATAATGATCCGAGTTCGGATTTTTTTTTTTTTTTTTTTTTGCAGAAGAGTCGTCTTTTCATTTTGGTTCTGGCAACAAATATTGGAAAGGGGAGGGTTTTTTTAATCATAATTTTGTTTTGGAAAAATAAGAATGAACAAATGATCCATGGATTATCTAGGCCCCAAACTTTGTGTTTTTTGCATTTATTTATTTAGCTCTTGTTAGATAGCTTTCTCCTTTCTGTCTCTTTCCTCTTGCTCCTTGCAGAAAAGAGGAGGGTCACCTTTGAAAGTAAGTTAGCAGTCGCCCATCCCTTTGTCTCGCCCGTCTTTGCACATGCATGGGCTCCTCTACATGCATGTTTGCTTGTCGACATGTTGAACTTTACATCTGTCCTGCTGTTTGTAAAGGCCAGTGACTGGACCTGTCAAATTGGTCATGTCACCATTTTCCCCCAAGAATTTTGGTCGTATTCTGAAGAGATTTCAGGCTTTCACACAGATATACTTTTATGCATCCCACACTCATTGGCATGTATATGAGCCATTAAAGGGTACTTGTAGATTGCTGTGTTTTTACTTTCATGCATTTGAATTGTTCCAAGCTGCTTGGAAATTTTTGGTTACTTCTGAAAGACAAGAGTGACAACAGCATGATGGTCTCTCAGTTGACTAACTCCGATCCTTATTCACTCCTCCTTTCATATTTGTCTTGCAGAATTTGGCCGTCGAGTGAAGGAGAGAATGCACCACAACATTCCCCATCGCTTCACTGTGGGCCTCAACATGAGGGCCGCCAAATGTGCCGTCTGCCTGGACACTGTGCATTTTGGACGGCAAGCTGCCACTTGTCTAGGTCTGCATCCTGCACTCAAACTGGGCATGCATTGTGAAGATATTTCAGAAGATGAATCATTGGCCAGCCTGAACACAACCACTAACACTTAGAAATCGCAGCCACCACATTAGTATCACATGGTGGAAATAGATTAGCCTAGACTTGGCAGTGCGTTACTGAACGCTTTTGTTGTTATGAGGCCCAGAAAAATAAAATAAGCTATTTTAATACTTGTGCCTTAGTAGGACTGCAGTAACTTCAACCAACCTAATCCTGACAGAGGAACCACACTGAAGTATTGTTAACTCCTTTTTTTATTCCTACCTTGTTCTGGGGAAGGTTTAGTCAGCTCTTCACCCCATGCTGGGCCAATTTGAACTCTAACCCATATTAGGATCACCTTAAAGGGCATCTTGCATCTTGTTAGTGGATTACACCAGCGTCACTACCCACCATGTTGACTTGCAGCTGTCTCAGAGAAATCTCCTACAGTTGCACTAAGGAGTTTTTCCTTTTTTTTTTTCTTTTAACAATTCCTTCTCTTTCTGTAGAGTGCCACACCCTATGCCATCCCAAATGCTCCCCATGTCTCCCGGCAACCTGCGGCTTGCCAGCTGAGTATGCTACTCACTTCTCTGAAGCTTTGTGCAGAGAGAAGGCAAACTCTCCCGCACTGCAGGTCAAAGAAGCTAGTGGGCACGTCCGCTTGGAGGGATGGATGAAGCAGCCCAGGTAACAAATTCACTTCACTGTAATGCTGAATGACCAAGGGCAGTATTTTGGACACACATCAGTTGTGGTTATCTTCATATTTGTCCACACAGAAATGGCAAGCGTGGCCAGCAGGGCTGGGAGAGGAAATACGTGGTCTTAGATGGAACCAAGGTATCCATCTATGATAGTGAGCCCAGAGAAGGTTGGTCATTTGTGTTAGAATGAAAGTTGAATGTTTTAAATCTTTTTACTCTTTGTTACTATGTAGGCCAAAACAACACAACCCACTAAAAAATAATGTGCCGTTTTCTTTGCAGACTGTATAAGAGCTGAGGATGAATTTGAACTCTGTCTCCCTGATGGAGAGGTGACTGTTCATGGAGCTGTCGGAGCCTCTGAGCTCATCAACACTGCAAAGTCAGGTACTGGACTGTTTCAGGACTTGCTATTCCGAGATCTGGTGTCATTGTCTCCCTGCACCTCAATGCGATGCTCTTTGAAAGATATTCCAATCTATCTGTCAATCTTTCTTTTAGACATCCCATATGTTCTGAAGCTGGAGTCACATCCTCACACCACCTGTTGGCCGGGCCAATCCCTCTACTTTATGGCACCCAGTTTCCCTGACAAGCAGCGCTGGGTTGCTGTACTGGAGTCTGTGGTGGCTGGTAGCCGCGGATCGAAAGACAAAGTGGATGCTGATGCTGTGAGTACTGTGAGTGTGTCTGTGTGTTCCTGTGTGCGTCAGACCGCGTTGAGTTCTGATTGGATTTTCCTGTAATCTATCTGAAGTGTAAAAAAGAAGCCCAATGTGTCCTTTATGCAAGGCTAGCTTGATGTCTAGGCCCATTCTCAAACTCAGATGCAATCCAAGGGTGGTGAATGTTGTTCAGTGCAAACATTAGGCCAAATATACTTAATACCGGCATTAAACATCAGCCTGTGCCTTCACTTCTTTTTCTCCCCCTCCCTCTTCTTTCTCTCTCTGCATGTTCTCAACATCCACGTCTTATATTTGTGTGTTGTCACCGTGTCTGTTGTTGTGATTATACTGTGCGTGTATTTCCATTCAACTCGGTTGTGTGGATCATTATAGGCAGGTGTTTCTAAAAGACAGAAGAACCTATCTCCTCTGGTTCAGGTACAGTAAGTGGCTGCACGAACGCTTGGGCTTCAGTGACCCGCCAGCTGAGCATGTGGTAGCTGTACACATCTGTGCATAAAACACTGATGCTGCACAGTGCAGGTCAAAACAGTCCGAGGCCAAGTTGTTGAATGTTTATCCAGTGGTAGTTAGAAGAAGAGCCGCATTACGTGGTCAAAATATTCACATCATATATTTCATAAACTCATGAATTTAAGTAGTGCATGGGTGTGTACTGCTGTGCACCTTTGGCTGGGCCTCATATGCTAAATCATGCATGCTTGTGCAAAAGTTATGGACCGCTTTATCCCTTTTCACAATAAAATGCACACATCCTCCTCGCAACTTGGTCTTTACTTCAGTTTGTAGGCTTCTGCACTTAAAAAAAAAATAATGTAACTGCTGTTTATAGAGATGGTGTCCTTTTCATTTTGACCCTTGGAGGCGATATTGCATTTTTTGTAAACTATGCACATCCATAGCTCTTTCACTATGACACATTCAAAATACTTAGAAAATAAGAAGAACTTTATAATATGGAATTTAAAGGCCCTGTGGTCGAAAGTACAAACATGGGCAAAATATGGCAATTTTATATTGGTTCGTTGTCCAGAGCAGCCAGTTGTGCAGCCCAATGAAGCTTGTCTACATTAAAGGGTCAGCTGATGGTAGATCTTGCCATTGAGTAGGATCTCTAAGACAGATATGACTGACATCTTTGGCTGCCTATCGTCTGTGTCCAGCCTGAGGTGAACAGCATCCCTAAAGCTTTGATGTTAGCTTAATGATGTTACCATTTGGATAAATAATTTCTTTTTTGGAAGGCCACCTTTGCAGTTGCACTGTGGGGGCCTTTTTGCTGTGGTCATCTAGGGAATATTGGAACACATGAAACAAATGATATGATATTCAATATCTTCTTTTGCTGTATGTGTCAAGACATTCTTTAAAATGGAAGTTTTTTGGTTTTGTTTTTTCTGTATTTGTTAATGTTAACATAGTGGTACTGTTGTGTAAGGAAAGATGTCCATAAACGTAGTACATCCATTGAAAGACAGATCCACTTACCTTGAATTTGTTGGGGCTTTCTGGTTGTCTCTCTTGCTAGGGAAGCTTGTTTTGGCCAAAAAGCTTTGAGGTACTGAGGATCTCCCTAACCTGTCTGCTTTCTGTGCTCCATGTGTCTCTTTTTGTCGCTTCTTTCAACAGAAACTTCTGGGCAACTCTCTGCTAAAGCTAGAGGGTGACGACCGTTTGGACATCAACTGCACTCTGCCTCTCACCGACCAGGTACTGGAACTATTGAAAACATGAATCATGATCCTAATTTGTCCTTTTTGCTGCATGATGGTCCGTCTGACTTCTTCCACCACATCACGTGCCTCTCCTCTCCTTTGTCTCAGATCGTCTTGGTGGGATCTGAGGAGGGTCTGTACGCTCTGAACGTTATAAAGAACTCTTTGACACACATCCCAGGACTGACCTCGGTGTTCCAAATTCAAATCCTGAAGGAGCTTGATAAGCTGCTAATGATCACTGGTTAGTAAATGAAGGTTGGCTCCTTAAAAAGGAAAAAAAACAAACATTCTAAAACGCCTATTACAAGATAATTTGCTGATGTGCAGTTGGTTCTTCTTTGATGTTTTGAAATATTCAAGATTTTCATAATCGACAAAGTCCCAGTACAGTTATCAGATTGGTGAAATTAGTTTCCTGTCATGGGAATTCTTTGATGTTTATAATAGATTTGTTAAAGAGATGT
>CAESWR010000926.1:1517162-1529391 GCA_903171835.1 Mullus surmuletus
GAAGAATACAAGCATTTATAGTACATATATGTACATTTAAAGCACATGTATATATGTGTGAAACACATTTGTAGTGTTTGCTTTAACATTTCTTTTGCTGTGTGACCACTAAAACCTCACTTTTAGCATCGGATCTACATTTGCATACACTGCCTTCCCGCCTGGTTTAGCTCTAGCTTTAATAGAAATACGAATTTAGACTGTGTGTATGTTGCATTCAGCATAGCCATATGGGTGTTATGTTAAATATGGTTGCTTTGAACCAACGTATTTAAAATAACTTGTTTGATGACTCATTACATGACGGCCTTTCCCTGTTTGCAGTGAAAAGACGTGTAATCCGGCTTGTGTTTCTGATTGCACGTTGTGTGTTTGCTACGCACTGCAGGAGAGGACCGAGCGCTTTGTCTGGTGGAGATCAAGAAGGTCAAACAGTCTCTGTCACAGTCCCATCTCCCAGCTCAGCCTGACCTCAGCCCCTTCATCTTCGAAACAGTCAAGGGATGCCACCTCTTCTCCTCTGGAAAGGTGGGCTACGTCGTCGTTAGTTACACGGCAAAATCATCCCGGCTAGACTGTTATTTAGCGGGAGTCAATGAGCTGAACTTCGCGGTAATGGCGTAGCAATGTGCCGTCTGATTGCAGATATTTACCGCTGTCCTGATTGCGCCGTTGTTGCTTGTTTACAGATTGATAATGGGACGTGCATCTGCGCTGCTATGCCCAACAAGATCACGATCCTGCGGCTTAATGAAAGCCTCAACAAGTTCTGCATCAGAAAGGTGAGGCGCCAGAGTTCTGAAGCGACGTGGGTGTTTTTGCGTCGCCTCGAGGAGGACAGGATTTCAAAGTTTCCGCGATTGCTGTTCTTTGCAGGAGATCGAGACATCAGAACCCTGCAGCTGCATCCACTTCACTGGCTACAGTATCATTATTGGAACCAACAAGTTCTATGAAATTGAGATGAAACAGTATGTGCTAGAAGGTAGGTAGGCAACACATCTTATTGATTTTTTCTTTTTCCTACCAGTCTAACAGTCATTGCGAGATTTCCACTTGTTTTTATTGGCGCGATCTAAACCAGTGTGCGCTCCCTCCACAGAGTTCCTGGACAAAAATGACGTGACGCTAGCGTCGGCCGTCTTTGCCGCGTCGTCCCACAGCTTCCCCATTTCCATCATCCAGGTCACCACGGCGCCGCAGAAGGATGAATACCTGCTCTGTTTCCATGGTTCGAAATTTATTTATTTTTCGCTCCCTCTGTGTGTGTTGTGCACACGTGGTTAGAGTGGTATGTCAGATCATTAAATGTGAAGGTTTTCGATTTTTTTATCATATATATATATACTTCATACATTGCAGAGTTTGGTGTGTTTGTGGATGCATACGGCCGCAGGAGTAGAAGTGAGGATATCAAGTGGAGCCGTCTGCCTCTCTCGTTTGGTTAGTGTAAAATCTCCTTGTGATTTTTTTTCTCTTTTGTTTTCTGTAATCTGAAAAAATCCTGGAAAAAAACATGTTTTTGCGTTTGCAGCCTACCGAGAGCCCTACCTGTTTGTGACCTACTTCAATTCTTTGGATGTTATTGAGATTCAGGGACACGCAGCTCTGGGGTAAGATCGCCCTGTGCTTCATAGTCTTCACCATTGCATCAGTTTGTGCACAGGCTTTTTTCCCCCCTCCTGGTTAACATCATGATCACTTTGTGGATTTTTTTGATTAAATAAACTCCATATCAGAAGAGCAGAGACATTTATTTTGTTGTATTGTTTGGCATAGGATGTAATTTCCCATTACTGCCAAGACGAAGCATGGTGTACATTTACGAGAGCTGTCCATTTGAGTCAGTGCTCTGTGTAAAGTGCTCCTCTCTCTTCCCAGGCCTCACTCGTATGCACACTTGGACATCCCAAACCCACGCTACCTTGGCCCAGCAATCTCCTCTGGCGCCATCTACTTGGCCTCGTCCTACCAAAACAAACTACGGGTCATTTGCTGCAAGGGCAACTTGATGCAGAGCCAAGAAGGAGGAGGAGACCTGCAGCGTAACGGCTCTGGGCGCAGGTGAGAATGCGCTAAATAAATTTACTAAGTATTAACTGGAGCGCTCGGATTCTGTCTCTGGATCCTTGTTTATTTCTCATTTTTCAGAAACTGTTAGAATAGGAGACTTCTAACCACACTTTTTTAATCCCACAATGTGTATGGGTGGATTGTTGGGTCTCGCTGGCGCTGCAGGGCACAGGTTGGCATTCACTGGTGGTGATGGTTAAAAATAGCAGCCTTAAAGTTTGATTTCATTCTCATTTAAGAGAATAACTCAGACCTTTTTGTTTTTTGCAGGAGGAGGAGTTCATTTTTTATCTGTAACAAATCCTAAATTTTTAATTCACTTCTTAAAATGCTTTATGTACATTTTAGGGGATTCTTTTCTGAATAAAGGCTTGCTGCTTAAGTCGTGAGACTGGTCCATTACACGAATGAGGGAGCTTTTCTTGTTCAGTGTATTATTTTTGAAAAGAGAAGGTTGTTCAATTCACTTCATTAAGATATGATTGAGTCCAAAATCTCCACAAAGGCGAGTGACCAACCTGAATCCTGCAGCAAAAAGCACACAAATCAACGACCACCCTCCTTTGTCTTTGACCAATGCTTCCCGCCCATCTTCATATTTGGTCTTCATCCCTCCAGCCCCAACAAACGTGGGCCTCCCTCCTACAATGAGCACATCTCTAAAAGGTTAGCAGCCAACCCCCTCACCCACGGAGACCCCGGGACGCCTCATCGCTACAGAGAGGCGCGCACCGAGTTTCGACGCGACAAGTCCCCCAGCCGTCCCCTGGAGAGGGAAAAGTCTCCTGGCAGGATGCTGGAGAGCCGGATGGTGGGATCTCCTGGTAGAGCCATGGCTGACCCTCGACTGGAGCGCTCCCCGGGCAGGGTCATGGCAGACCCCCGGATGGACCGCTCCCCCGGCCGGATGATGGATGTACGCAGGGAGAGGTCTCCTGGGCGGTTTGAAGAGCGCCAAAGGCTTCATACCGGCTCTGGACGCACACCCATAAACCCTGTTAACAAGGTAGGTCGGTTACACTTTGTTATAGGAGTAATTTGACATATCTTGCACAAACCATGTGGACAGGAATGAAGTATCAGTCATTAAGCCGTAAAACCATTAAGCATACCTCAGGAATTTCTGTTCCATACTCATTATAGTGATATAATGACAACTACATCTGTTTCAAATTTGTGGAAGCATATTTTTCATTTTGTTTTTTAGTATTAGAACAGCTGGTTTTCCTCACACGTATCTATTTAACTGAAATTTGTCAAACTTTTTTGCACAGGTGTGGGACCAATCATCAGTTTGAAAGACAGCAGAACTTCATATCGAGCACAGAGAGACATCTTAAAAAAAAAAAATAAAAAAAAAACTGAAAGTGGGGGAGCAGACACCCAGAGAGAAAGTTACCAACTTATGATGAAACACTGCCACACATCTGACATCTCAGCAGACTGAGCCCAAGGAGGGAAAAATCAACTGTCAGTAGTAAAGCAAGATGGAGGGAAATAAACAGATGTCACTAGAACCAGGTTATTTTTCTCAACGAACTGATTGAAGTCAAATTAAAAAAAAGGTCAACAAAATGCCATATAAAGAACTTCTAGAGCAGGGTTTTTTTTGCAATGTATCTGAGTAGTCGTTCTGCTTCGATTAAAACTCCAGAAATGACTCAGTGGGTTTTAGCGTCCTCGGTTTACTCCAGGCTCTGATAGATAAGCACAGCCTCAGCAATTTTATCTCACCGGTCGATACCTGAATATTTACTAAATTTGTCCCTTGGGAAAATGGCAGGCTGCCCTCAACATAGTTCAGCGTATAAATACAGGCTCCCTTCCACGCTCCACTCTGTCCTCAGTCTCTCTAGTAACAGGGCAGTAAAGTACAGTGCATCCAATAGAATCTCTGGCTCCAGCCCTCTGCTGCTGACGTGTTAACACACAATCAATCTCAGCTAATTACAATCATCCTCCGCTGATCTCGATCCTCTGACGAGACTTGAGTCGGTAAAGGTAACAGGACCTGGCTGGAGCACAAACAAATTGACATGAGATTTTTTTGAATTTTTGGGGGGGGATAAACAGATCCTCCTTGTATCGTTGAACAGCAAACCAGATGATTTTTTGTCTTCCTTCAGACAGGTTGACACTAAAACTGCACTACCCACAGTCCCCAGCAGTGATGGAGCGGGACCTTTCTAATCCTTCAGAACGCTATCTGACTGTAAATAGACAAGACATAATTTTATATATATTGAGAAGGAATTTCAAGGCTGGAAAAGCCGTGTCTATTTTTGTTAAAGAAGAAAAAAAAAGTGATTACTTGTCCTCTTGAATGTCCAATAAGTATTCTTTTAAAACGTCCAAATGTCCTCTAACAAGTGAGTGATTGTATCTGGATCCAACTCGTGTATGCACTTCATCTGTCAAAGAGCAAACCTCAATCCTGAATTATACGAGAAGGAGGGGGAAAAGATCATGTTTGAAGCTTACAACATAGTACTTGAGCATTTTTGTACAATGTCCCTTATATTGTATGTAGCCCAAATTGTTCAAGGTGAAGATTAAAATAATGTTTTTTTCCTGATTCGTAAAAAATGGCATGGATATGTATATCTGAAATGAAACAGAGTGTTGTCTTCTGCTTCTGCCTCGTTTGGGTTATATTTTTATTCCACAATTTATCGATGAAGCACGCAAGTAGCATCTTCATTTCTTTCGATTATTCCTAGTGAACTGATTTTTGATTCTAATTACAATTTCACTCCCTTGCAAGACACTCGCGACAGAGTGAAGGGTCCAGTAGTGCCGACGTCCATCCAAATTTTAAATATGGTTCTTCCTATCAAGGTGTTTACTAAGGTTATCATGTTGTACCATTTTCATCTGACTTAAGTTTTAATATTATTTCCTATTTTTGCTTTTAATTAAGGAACATTTGATACACGGAGATGCAAAATTGTTAAGCTTAATATAATGGAAATCCATTGAGTTGGTTGACAGTCATGAAGACATTCAACTCAAACACAAAAAACCCATTTTTGCTTTACAAGGTTACAAAAACTGCTTTTAAAAAAGAAATTGTGTTTGGAGATGAATCCATGAGATAAATATGAAATGCTATGTTGTGCACTGGTGCCAACAGTAATTTACTGGTATTAGTCATCCGTTGGAATAAAACGGACCAAGCTTTTAAAAAGAGCAAAAGAAATGCCAGATTTGATCTTCACAGAAATCATTGGATTATCAACAAACATTAAAACTTCAGACATATTTTTGAACATTTTCTGTTACTCTTCACAAAGCCTTCCTTTACTATTATTATTATTATTTTAGCTTTTTGGGGGGGGTCATTTTCACTATAATAACCTTGGTGTTCATGCTTGGAGAATCAGATTCTTTATCATAATCATTTAATGATATTGAATTGATGTTTTGAGTTTGTATTTTTCTTTTAAATATACACTTAAAGGGAAGATTCTACACTTGACCTGCCCAGTGTGTCTGTTGTTAATGTTTGGAGCTTAATAGGAAGACTCTGAAGCCATGATGGTTCTTTTTAGATGTAAAAACTTCCTGAATGTATTTAAGCCAAGAAGGTGGGTCGATTCATTGGTCACAAATGTTCAACAAAAGCACCCAATGCTACAGATTGCACAAGTTTTTCTACTGGTCTCTATAGGAAAAGGGTTACCCATCCTGTATCATTTTTATTTTTATATTCTTTTTATTTTTTATTTCTTTTCACTGAATCATGATGCTGTGATGCTGGATATGATATTGATGTCTGCTAACAAATGTTTTATTAGCGTTCCCTGTAGAGATTTTGTCTCAGAATATTAAATATTATAACCATTGTCTTTCACCTCCTGCTTTCTTGGCTTCTGTTGATCGTCGACACGTTGCCCTTGCTAGGGAAACTGTCCGAACTATTTCTCCCCATCGTCTCTAATCGCCACTCGCTCTCAAGGCTGCCACTGAAATGAACATTTGTCCATGTCCATTGTGTTTGCAAGGGTTTTTCTATTTATAGGTGTATATAATATCTCCCATTGCTCAGCCTGGGTGACAATGGCCGGCTATTCCAGTCCCAGTAGCTGCAGTGGCTGCGCGCATCGCAAGCAGGGGAGCTGAAGGAGAGATGGTTGGAACAATAGCGTCTGCCCTTTTGGGTAACAATAACTCTGACCTCCTTGTACGCATTAAGCCGCGAGATGACACCAACGACATCTGCTGTTGGGTCATCAACAACGTATTATTTGACAGCGGGCAAAGCAATTGCAGGGGAGGCTTTCAGCGCCCCTCTTTTTATAGATCACTTGCATGCGGCCTCACCTCCTCACCCCCCGGCCCATTCAGCTCATTCTGGCAGACTGTCACTTTTCTTGACCTGGGAGACGGGTGACACTAGAGGAGCTGTTAATGGTGCGGACAGACATTGTAAGGATGTGTTCCCTGAGTGGAGTCAAACTTGAGAATGTTACACCTACTGGTGACGACATCCGCAATCACTTTTCGCAGTTAGTGCTAACACATGTGTACAAAGTGGATGAGTCTTTCTTAAGCCTTCCCCCTCCGTTTATTTTTCTATTCATAACTTGAAGTGATCAATTTTTAGCACATGTCTACACCCATTCCTCAGTTAAAACCTTGTACCACCCTATTTTTGCCTCCAGCCAAGAAAAAAAAAAGGCAGTCATTTCTTTGGCACCAATGTTAAATAGTGTGTTTTCCTTAACAGAATAAATGAGGTTACATGAATAGTCTCGTAGCTGCTTCATGCCATACCATGCTATCGTCAGGCAGTAGCGGGCTAATGTCAGTCATGTGAAGAAGCGTTTAAGAAATGCAAAAAAGGTTGGTGGTAACGCAGTCCTGACAGCTCTATAAATTAGACATAATAAGCTGGTGACTTTCGCACTTGCCCGTCTTATCCAAGGACATCGATCTGTGCGCTGATCAGTGAAAAAAAGAATACTGGCTTATTGAAAATAAAATTAATTAAAGTGCAATGAAAGTCCAGTGTTCCCCGTGTTTGAGACAGTTTTTCCCCATTTAAAAAGATTCTTAACTGGCCCATGTACCACCCCTCTGTAAAGTTTAATACATCTTTTAGACAGGTGGGTTAAAAGAACCATTCTAAAAAGTACCCTGAGGATTAATTCGGTCCAACTGTAGTGGTTATCTGACTTGCTTCATCATTTATAGCAAGTTAAATTATTCTGCTGACCAGCCAATGATGAGATTTCACCATAGGTGGGGAAATCATCTCTTTGCTTCCCTTTGGTCATTGTTGTCTTTAGTTTAGATGGCCGAGATGATGGTCTGTTGACATAAGAGGTTTAAAGTGATAAATTGCTTTGACCTTCCGTCTGTTCTTGATATTTTAAACCAGTTAGTCTGCTGTCTATGTCCAAAGGCAGTGCGAGTGGGCTTCAACAAAGGGGCTGTGTGTGCGTGTACTTTTTGGGAACACACAAGACTGTATGCCCTGTGTATGTGTCCGACTATCATTTACCTGCCACTTCCTAAAGAGGACATCGTTTATAAATATCGTCCAGTGGAGCTGAGGGTTGTGGTTACAAAAGGCCACCCACGACCCCCCCATTGTTCACTGGCATCATTGTTGGTCTGACCTCCCAGCTGCTCAACCATGGTAAGTCACTGTTTTGTTTTATTTTGTTTTTGGCCCTTGAGGATGCTGCCTTTATACAGTTACAAGTTGTGCTCACATCTGTATTTCATCAGAAGCTGAGGATTTTAAAAGGTGTTTTTTCTCTCGTTTTTTCTCGTATAATTGTGTATGAATGGAGCCTATTTTTAAGTTACACTGACACTAGTGCATCAGTGGTCCTTATTTGATCTCATATACACTCAACTACTACTTTTTTTTACATACATGCAATCAGTGCAACAGCTATGCATTTATAACTTCTTTTTTTTCCCCTAAACCCCCATTTTTACTTGGTTTACTGAGGTTGTGGAAGGTGGTCTTGTGATGCTTTCATAAATGATCACTCGTTTATTAATGGAGCTGTATAGTACACCCTGAATAATAAACACTTCCTTAAATAAATACCTCTCAGGAATTTATGACCGAGCTGGCTTTGACAGTTCATTTCTCATTAGACTTAGTAGTCTGCGTTATTGCTTAACCATTCCTTAACATACCCTGCTGTGAAATGAAGTTGTTAGTTGGACATTTTCATGTCATTTTTCCCTTATGTTCTCTCTTTATCTCATCTAAGTCCCCCAAAAAAGCCAAGAAGAGGTCAGCAGAGGGAGCCAATTCCAATGTGTTCTCCATGTTTGAGCAGGCCCAGATCCAGGAGTTCAAAGAGGTGAGAGCTGTTGGAATAGGTGTTGGAATATGGTTTGGAAAATTATATACAGACTTTGATATTCAGAACATGCCAGCCAATAATTAAGGCAGTGCATGGATCTAGATGCAGAACTTTTCAGGAAAATAGGAGAGAAGTTCCCTAGATACAGAATCGTTTTTGCTAAATATGACAACTGTCAGCAGCAATGTTATCACTAAACATTTGTTTTCAAGTCAGTGCATGTATTCTATTAATACATATTCCACAGTTAAAGAGGCAACAATGAGGCCAAATCATGTTTGTGTCCAGGCTGTTTACTAAATCATGATAGATGACAATGTTTGTCTCAGAAGCGCAGAACTTTTGTCTTCTGTCTTTGTTCCCCTCTCATCTTTTCATTTCCATTGTTCATCGTTGCAGTATGCCCACCTGTCTGTGTGCCTGTCTGTAGAGTGACAGCAGTGAGGCTCGTGGTATGCTGGTATGAGGGTCAGCGGTGCCCAGACATCCAGACAGTGTCATCAGTGATTAGGTTGCAGATAAACTGCTGGGCATGCCCTGGATGCCGGACTAAACCTCAGGGGGAATTGCAGGTTATAAATACTTAACGGTGTTCATCTATTAAGATGGAGCGTAGAAATGTTTAATGGATGGAAGACGGAGACATCCTGTGTGGCAGTGGCAGGGTCTGACAAATGGGTTGAAAGAAATTTGGAGGAAGATGCTGATTTACGTGTTCTGTTACCTTCTCCTGTGCACTGACCTCAGGCCTTTACCATCATGGACCAGAACAGGGACGGCTTCATCGATAAGAACGACCTGAGGGACACCTTTGCTGCTCTTGGTGCGTTGGTGTCATCTCATGCATTAGCCACAATCAGCTTGAAAATCTGTGACTTGATTCAGCACCTGAGGATCCTTTTTTTCCGGTGTTACAGGCCGCCTGAATGTGAAACAGGAGGAGATCGATGAGATGCTCAAAGAGGCTCCTGGACCAGTCAACTTCACCGTCTTCCTCACCATGTTCGGCGAGAAGCTGAAAGGTAAAGATGAGAGACCACGTTGTGTAGCTGCTGCATCCATTTAAATACATTACAAAGACTGTTGTGGTCACTCTCCTGTATCCAGGCGCGGATCCTGAAGAGACCATCCTCAATGCGTTTAAAGTCTTCGACCCAGAGGGGAAAGGTGTGCTGAGGAAGGACTAGTAAGTGGCCTGACTCACTCTACTCCTTGCAGCACCTCAGCTTTATGCAACATTCATGAGGAAAAGGGCTTTTAGACCCAACAGCTGACTGCACCATCGTCCAACTGCCAGATTTCCTCCAAGTGCAAATCACAAAAAAAGAAAAAATAGATCATTCTGGCATGCTCATCCAGTTCTCATCATCTCATTCTTGCATTTTCTCCTCCCTCCAGTGTGACTCAGATGCTGACAACACAAGCGGACCGATTCTCTGCCGAAGAGGTACATTGCAGTCTTCTAAAACCACGTCATCGTGGCCATCATCTGCTTCAAATTTTTACAAAACAAAATCTCTCCGTGAATCATCATCACACCTTCACGTGCATCCGGATATTTGGTGCGATTTAGTAATCAATTCTGCTGTCTTCCATTTTAGATGGAGCAGATGTTTATTGCCTTCCCCCCAGACGTGGCCGGCAACCTGGACTACAAGAACTTGGTTCACATCATCACCCATGGAGAGGAGAAAGACCAGGAGTAAACCCCTCGGTGCCAACCAGAAGGCCCATCTCCCACCCGGACTTGAAATCATCCCCCCACACTCACCCTCTTACTCCCACTGAAGGAGCTATAACGAACTATGGTGTTTTGAAGCAGCTTTTGCGCTGGCAGTTTACTTTTCGGACAGTCCTCACTCAAGCGCACAGCAGCATCAAGATGTAACTTCCTCTTCCAAAAAACCCCCGTATCAAAGACATGGACAGACATGTTTTCCAAATGTTTCCACATTTTCCTAGTTATTACTTTACCTGTGTTTTGTACAGACTTAAAACGACTTGGTTATTTTTTTTCATAGGGAATATACTCTTAATAAGTCTGTGCGTGATCATCGAATAAAGGCTATCAAAGATATTTACCAGCCTGGATTTTTCTCCTTTCTCTTTAGTTTCAAAATGATTATCAGAGGGAGGCAAGAACGACATGGTATAGATTCTATGTAAAATGTAATGGGATTACTGCTGGAGCACATGCTTTATTCCAGCTACTCTTTTAACTCCATGTTAGGTAGTGAATGTGTGCACTTGAGAATAGGGGATATACGATTGCCAGTCCTCCGAAATCCCAAAGAGATTAATCGGAAACATGCGCACTGCATTGTTTGTGTGTGCTTCTGAGAGCACATATGCCCCGCAGGAGGAGAATATGTGTATGAAAATGTTTGGCTACTGATACAGAGGGCTTTAGTGAGACAAAACCCTGTTGTTATTTTAGTGGCGCGATGAGGCAGAAGGGGGTAATGCTATACTGCTGAGCTGTGGAAGTCAAAGAATAGAATGCCGCCCAGTCATCCCCGCCATCCTTTGCCAGGCCAAGTCAGAATAGTGATAGGTGGTGAGTGGGGTAAAAATCCCTGGCTGGTCCAGCCTAGGGTGTGTAGGGTGTTGTCTTCTGGCAGAGTGAAGGGAAATGTAGGGTGCAGAGTAGGATAATGTGGGATTAACTTGGACATTGGAGCTCACGCCATCACATCAGCGTTGCACGCATTGTGGGAGTAAAACTGACACCGAGAATAACAACCTGTTGTCCCCTTAGCCACACTTGTACTAATCTATCTGATATAGATTGATATATAGTTTATTTACTAAATCATTCTTTTTTGTCTTACAAGTATATTCCCGTGTAGACAATTGTGCTAAAACTGGATTTTTTGGGGGGCCAAATATCTGGTTGATATGTGGTCAAATCTAAACAACAAGAATGTTATTTTAACTTCTGATTATGTTGAGTGTTTAAGAGGACCATGGTCAGAATGAATTTAAGTTTACCGGGTTTAAAATCAGGTTACACACGGTCGTTTTAGACATAACTTGACAGAATGGGGTTTCTGTGCAGTGTAGGTATGTGGAATGGCACTGATTGATTGACTGATTGGTTTTTTGATATATTGCCTTAAATGGCAACAAACGGTGAAGATATTTCAGTTATGGGGCCCAATAACTTTTAAAAGCCAATAACTGTTTAAAAAAAGCCCTTTGAATTTGTTGATTTCCTTTATTCAAATCAGACTCAAACTATGCTGTCAGAATTCTGTAATTATGATGAAACTGCGTTGCTAGGAAACAGACTTTATCGAGTTTTGCTTATTGTTATTTATCAACCCTTCATCAACCCAACCAAAATAAATGTATGTTTATGCAGTCCAGGGGCAGCCTCCCACATTCACCAATGCTGCAGCAGGAAATAAACTTGGACAATTATAAATTCATAACGGAAAATCTATGAAGTCGCTGAAGGTTGAACATTTGCACATTAATTAATAATTGTTCCTTTGATGTGATCCTCTTCACAGGATCTGCACAAGCCCTCACCTTGTTTATGTACTGCTGTTATTGTACGTCTTGTGCTTGGATTGTGCATCCTGTTTACATCGTTAATAGGTGAAAAATTCTTCTGTTCATTCTGACTAAGTGACGATCGAACCAATTCTCCAGTTATCCTGTGTGCACATCACATCACATCATTGTGTGCGTGTGTGTGTTTGTGTAGGCAATTACTATTATAACCTGTGTGGGCTTCTACCTGATATCAAAATGGAAATTACACAACAGGCTACTCCATCCATTTTTATATTGATTCATTGTAGAATGGTGCAGTCATA
>CAESWR010000926.1:1547487-1563781 GCA_903171835.1 Mullus surmuletus
CACATATATATTTTTGGCATTCAGTAATTCTTTTGTGTTCATGGTGCGTAAAAAACAAAACCACAGTGTTTCTGTCAATTATACCGTTTGGGGTTGATGTAAACGTGGGATGTATTGTTTTTGTTTGACACTACAACCATAATTGAAGACAGCACCCTTTTTGATTTTGACTGTTGAAACATAAATTAGCTACACAGTCTGTTGGTTGCCACTGTACCAACAGACAGTATTTTTTCAGTTTGTAGCTTTTGTATTTTGGCCTTCAGTCAGTGATAAATTTGCTTACTGAATTTGTTTCAATTTGCTTTTCCCATGCCTCCTTTTTCTAGTTTTCCCAATAAGCAGAAGAGCAGTGAGTCTTCTGCTGCCATGAGCATTTCCTTGGGCAGCAACCTGTCAGAGCTGGACCGCCTGCTGTTGGAGCTCAATGCCGTGCAGCAAAGCACCCCTGTCTTCGCCACAGAAGGTTGTCATTGAAATTATTTTCAAATCTCCTCTCTTGTGTTTGTAAATCTTAACTCTTGGGCCACCTGATTTGGAGATCAGTGTCCAGTTTAGCATTTTTCATCATTTTGATCTATGTGAGAAAATTAATTATTTGGTTTTGTTTTATTCTGTAGAAGAAGCAGCCCCACCACTTCCTTCTAGCAGTTTCATCCACTCCATCCAAGAGAATGGAGTCACCACTGCAGCAAAGGCTGGTCCACCTGTACTGGAGAAGCCCAAACGTGCAGCTGCAGGTCGAGGGGTGGAGGATGCTCGACCAAGTGTAGAAAGCCTTCTGGATGAGCTGGAGAGTTCTGTGCCCTCTCCTACGTAAGTGACATCTAAACTATTCAAAGTTTGTGAACAATTAGGCATGGCTCACACATGGTACAGTGATATAAAGCTTTAATTTCGCTGAAAATATTTATTTATTTCATTTCTTTCTTCCAAAGTCCCTCCCCTTTGGTGGTGTCGGATGAACTAACCGATGGACAAGAGGACATACCAGCACAGCAGCAAGCCCGAATGTCTGCTTCCTCTGCCACTCGGGAGCTCGATGAGTTAATGGCTTCCCTATCTGACTTCAAGGTCCAAAGCAATGTGAGTATTTTTTTCAGATTGATAGAGATTCCAGGCTTGAGAAGAACTGCTCAGTTTTGGTTTTATGCAACCTCACTGTAGATGTTAAAATTCAACATTAAAATGCAGTGGGTGAGATAGTTTTTTATCTTATGTTTATTTATGGTTTCTTTTGCCTTCCAACATATTGATAATATAATATTTAAGATTGTGATTCATTTTAATGTTTTGTTTTCTTATCATCCTCATCACCATAATTATTTTCTTTCTGTGGTTGTGATATAAGTATTTTCAAAATTAACTTTTAAAGCAAGACACCTGACGCAACTTTAGCCCAGGTGATTTTGTGTGTGGGAGATTTTAGTATTTACTCTCTTTCTTAATGTTTCTCTCTTGATTTTTTTTCTCCCTTCTCCTTTATGTTTGTGTCTATATCACAATTACTACTTCATTGAACCCGATCAAGTCCGGCTCTCTGTTATCAATGAATCAGGAAGTAGTAGACCCTTTGTTGGTTGCTGGTTCATCGGTTGACCAAGTACAAACGGCGTCATCTTTAAGCCTTCATACTGACACAGTGGATATTGTTCTACCCTCTAGTATTGCTACAACTTCCTTTACACCACTTTCCCTGGAACTCCACATAGATGAAGATGGTTGCTCAACATCTTCAGCTCGTTCCACTGTAGTGATTGAATCATTAAGTTTTCAGTACTCTCAGATTCAACAGAAAGATGATGATGGCAGTGTCACTTCTGAGATATCTCGTGTGGAGACACTTTCTTTTTCTACTACCTTAAAGGAGCCTAGTCAGACTGAAGGCAGTGACTCTACAAATATACCATTCACTGGAGTCACAACTAGTAAAAATCCAAGTGCACTTGAAAAGCATCAGAGTCCAGTCACTATTGACAAAAGTCCAAGTCCTGTTGCCAGGAGCTCCAGCCCAGTGGTTCTTTCCAAGAGCGCGAGTCCACTTACCAGGTCTAAAATCTCAAGTCCTGTTCTCAGAGCTAAAAGTCCCAGTTCACCTGATATAAAATCTTCCAACCTGAGTCCTGTCCCTAAAAGTTATAGTCCAACACCTGTAACCCATAGTCCAGAAGTTTCTGCAAAGATTGAAAGTCCACTGACACTACCCATCACTACAGAAACACCACCAAAGACTGCTAGCCCAGTAACAGTCCCAAGACTTTCTAGTCCAGTTTTAAACAGAGCAAGTCCTGTAGCAATCCCTAATATCTGTAATGCAGAAGTGTTTCCCAAGTGTGCTAGTCCAGTCTCAATCCCACGACTTTCAAGTCCAGTTCCTAAGGTTGCAAGTCCTGTGACAGTCCCAGGTATGTCTAGTTCACCAGTACCAAAAAGTTTTAGTCCAGAAACAGTTCCAAAGAATGCGTTTCCAGTAATACTTCCTTGGCCTTTGAGTCCAGTAACAGTTCCAAAGAGTGAGAATGCAACAAAGGGTCCTGCTTCAGTTATCAAAAAAACGTACACAGTTGCAGGCAGCAGTAGTCCTAGGGCCTCACCAGTTTCACTCACTTCAACGCCATCAAATAGAATTTGTTCTCCCTATGCAGACAAGCAGGGAGATGAAGCACTTGACTTAACATGGCCATGCCGGGAGCCTATATTGGATAATGCGTTAGATAAACTTTTAGCCCCAGACTCCATGCAACTAGACGAAAACCATCCAACTCCCTTTATGTCTGGAGATGAAGACCAACCTTGGGATGAAGAAGACGGAATTTACCCTGATCTCAGCCGAGAGGGAACCCTCACACCCATGACTGAGTCCAGCTGGATGGATGAGTGTTTCACCCCCTCCACCTGCCCCGGGACACCAGATGCAACAATGGAGCTGCCGACCCAACAGCCATCTGCTGTTGAGCGGCTATCTGCTTGTGGACAAGTAGGAGGCACATCCCAACCAGACTCCCAAAATAAGCTGGCACAACGCTGGAGAGGCTTTAGAACCCCACATAGCCTTTGTGTTTTGATTTTGATTATTTATGGCAAAAGTGGCTTAATAGCAGTGATTGTTCGAGCTAACATATCTCTAGCCCCTGAAAATGCTTATTTTGGGAGCAGCTCCTGTCAATATTCCAGGAGTGTAAAAGCAAACAGTTTCTTGATAAAGATATGCAGTATTCCTCCGCCTGTGTGGTGTGATGCATGCAGTGTTGTTACATAGAGAATAGGCCTGAGGGAGAAGATTTGCGGTACACAACTCTGGCGGCTGATGTTGAAAGCTTTTGGTGGAAGAATGTCCATGCACGCCCCTACTTGCTTCAGTCGACAGCACCGCATTAGTCACAGGGCCTAGCCTTAGATGTTTTTGCAACCCAAAAGATGATGCAAGTGGTGTGATTTCATGCCCAGATCGATGCAAATATTGGAGAACCAAAACATCAATGGCATAGAAGAACCATATTTGTTTGATCTTCCGCTTTGCTTTTGGCACGTGCCGGCTTATGTGCAAGCATTTTGTGATGGACCTGTGTTGTCATGACTTAGGCTATCCAGCATGCATCACTGCCTACAGACAACCAAGAATAGTGGGTTTGATGGAATCGAATGGTTTTGCTTCTGCTAGATGTGTGCCTGGTAGAAACGCAGAACGTTGCAACGGAAGCATATTCTGGAGCGTTCTTGAGTGGTTTTCCTTTTGCTGGGCGTGTCCTGTTTTTATATTCCAACGTGGACTTTCTGATGAGTGGCACAACTTCACCTTCCCGTACCTCCTTATCGTCTGCCCTCCAGCTCAAGTCGGTTATACGTCGCACCAAAGAGACCACCAATGTGCACCCAATGTACAGGGAGGGACTTTTGCGACGTAAAATGGGGCCTGTCATTGTGAAGAAGAACAATTCTCAAGACCGCCTCATTGAGGAGCTACAAGGAAAACTGGGAATCGGTCGAGTGGAGCGCCGGCGAAAACAGCAGCCAGATGATTGGCTCACGGAAGGGGTCATTGTGATGTCAAGCCCGCAGCGCACGCGGGAGGAGAGGGCCCAGCCATCTGTGGATAAGGTAGACATCAGAGGAACACAGCAGGCGAAGTCGGCGCTATTCCTGGAGCATTTTAAACCGCAAATTGCAGATTATATACCGCCGAGTATTTAACTATGTTTCGCTCATAGTCAGGAAAGCAACAGGAAAAAAAGAACTACATAGTATAGTTAGCTATATAGTATCGCTAGTATAGATAGCTCATTGCACATTTACTGTAGGTTTTCAGTTCCAATTCTATTTCTGTTAGCGTTTCTTTTCCTTCTGTTTTTTCTCTACTTTTGTGCCATACCTCTTTGCCATTTCCTTTCTCCTTTCCTCCCAGATCATCATCCCTCCCGAATCACCCGCCCCACAGAGAAAAGTCCTCCCCCCTCCACAGTCTCCCCCAGCACCCAAAAAGCTGCCCCCACAAAAACAGACACCGCCACCTCTCCCTCCTCCCCCTCCCCCTCCAACCCCGCCTCCCCCAAGAGAGCCCACCCCTCCGCCCCCCAAGGAGCCCACTCCACCCCCAAGGGAGCCCACGCCTCCCCCTCCCCCCGTGCAACCCCCGCCGTCACCCAGTCCCCCTCCCAAGCCCGTCACACCTCCTCCACCACCTCCACCACCAAAGGTCTTTGTATCAGTGGGTTGTCAGACAGATTACGACCCCGTCTTCCCACCGCTGCAGGCATGGATCACCTTTCCTCACCTCCTCCTTTTCTTTTCTGTCGCCGTTTACTTTCTCTCGACCTTTCATCCACTTTTTGCATCACTCTGAAAATATCTCTTTTCTGAAAGTATTACACTGATGCAAGGCAGCGGGTTATATGGTCCATATTTAAGCAGTTCTAGGTTTCTGTGCGCCACAGAACTTGTCTGGTCATTCGGTCCATTTGTAAGATCTCTTCTTTATTCTAGCCGGAAACTGGTTACCGCTATACTGTTTGAAATACAGTCACTTCAGGTTACGAGTGGCGCTGACATTCAGTCTGGGGGGATTGAGCCCCTTTTCTAATTCTGACATCGAACGGCGCCGAGCTGTGTGTTCAGAGCCGGTTTGAGAATTTAAGAGCTTAGAGGCAAGTCGAGTGTCACCACCAACCGCCCACCATGTTCCTGTTGCTCCCCACTGTCCGGCCATGTGAAAGAATGGCAGGCTCGCAGTGCAACTGAAACCCTATCTGCCATATGACAGCGCAGTTACCACCACACTTATAGCATTCCCCCCAGGACTTCCGTCAACAGGTCCCACTATGGACCAGCCTGTCCACGTTGAATGTCATCCACTATCAGTCCTTTCAGAATCTGCAGTATCACTAATGGCATCATTTTGGTGAAGACTGAGCACAGCTAAACATTGGCAAAGTGTGCCAATGTTTGAGTGGGAAAAGCTCTTGAAGCGCCAATAACCACACAGTCAGAGAAGTTGTTGCACTTTGAAAGTCAATTGCAGACAAACAGAACACAATCACATTACAAAATACAAAAAATAGCCAACTCATGCACAAAATATCAATAAACTGCCTTTTTGGGGTATTTGTTTTGTCATGATTATCATGTACACGGAAACTGAGCACACTTTTTATTAGAGTTGATAGATTTTAGCAGTTTCTCGCATTACAAATAAAAAGGAAGCCAAATAAAAAGATTTTGTTGGATACACAGAAACAAGTTTATGACAAGGTAAGTACCAACTAGTGTACAGTGTCCTGAGTACTAAATGTAGGGACACATAATCCACAAAGAGAGGCAGTTGTCATTACCTATGATGACATCACGGCCTGTGGCCTGAAGTCCGTCATCAACTCAGGCTGGTAAATCTCTTAACAGTACCATCTGTTACCAGGTATGTCTGTTGTTTGGCCTGTTTTCTGTAACTGAGATTGAGATAGTTCTTTTCTCCGGTCTCATTCAGATCCAGTCACAGGGAAAGACGTCTCCCACCGACCCACCCAAACCAGCCAACAAGCTGGACAACATGCTGGGAAGTCTGCAGTCAGATCTCAACAGACTCGGAGTCCAGACAGTGGCTAAAGGCGTCTGTGGCGCCTGCAAGAAACCCATCGTGGGACAGGTAATACAGAATCACCTCAGATAAATCTCAGATAAATCTCAGATAAATCAGTTGTGCACATTTTCGATTACATCACATTCATCACATTGTTTCTGTGCGAGCGCAAGTATTTATATTCTGCCTGAAGTGTACAAAGGAGTAAACACTAGTAGAGATAGTGTGTTCTATCTATCTATAGTGTTCTACTAACAAAAGATTAATAGTAAACTTTTGTGTGAAGACAATATCTCACTGACTCAAATTCAAGTTACCTGATCCTGATTCCGTCAGCAGGTAAAATACCTTGCCCTGAGGATTTCAAATATTTCCCAACCGCAAAGCGTGACATGTCATAACTTGAATTTGAAGGTGGAGGAAAAGAAAGCAAATTCATATTGTTGTCTCCTAGAATGATTTGAGGATTAAATTGAAGTGGAAAGTTATAGCTATGCTTGATTTTTTGGGGGGGAAAAACTTTTAATTTAAAATTTCAAAGCGCTGAGTCCAATTCCACTGCTGTGTGCGTTAAACCACTCGCTTCATGAACACAGAGCTCTTTCAACTTCCTCTGCTGAGCCGAGCTTTTCCTTTTGCAGCTCATTTCAATTTAATCCGCCGTGTGTCCCCATTTCAGGTGGTCACTGCCATGGGCAGAACATGGCACCCGGAGCACTTTGTGTGCACCCACTGCCAGGACGAGATAGGCTCCAGGAACTTCTTTGAGCGCGAGGGCCTGCCGTACTGCGAGCAAGACTATCACAACCTGTTCTCGCCGCGATGTCACTACTGTAATGGACCCATACTGGATGTCAGTAATGCATACATTAACACACACATACAACCTGCGCAACATCAATAAGTGGATATTTCTTATTTATTCATAGCCTAATGGATTAAAGCCCTTACTGGATGTATTACTTCACGTCCGAAATTGCCTTTGTTTCCCAAGCAGGCGTCGACAAACCCACTCTCACACACACACACACACGCACGCACACACACACACACACACACACACACACACACACACACACACACACACACACACACACACACACACACACACAGTTATGGAGGCAACACAAGTGAAGTGAGTTGCTTTGCACTTAACAGAAAGACTCCATACGTTCATGTTGTTGCTCACGACTCTCATCTCTCACTTGTCAGCACTCAAATCTTCTCCTTACTGATGCACACTCCCATCTAAGATACACTTAGTCACAGACACGCACACACATGCACACAATGCCCCGTGGCCCAGGAAGGGAAGTAGACAGTGGACTTCAACCTCAGTAAAGGCCATTAAAAGTCACTGCCAAGGCTCTCAAGTTCATTCATTTTTCATAAGACACATTGATACTTTTTATTTTTTGTTAGGTTTACAAACCCGACAATTTGTGTAATGCATTGTAGGTTTTTTCATATTCTACAGAGACCATTCTTGCATCTATTCCATATATAAATCAGTAAAATAACACACGTAAACAGCCCTACCTACATTTTTTTTAATCAACTTGTCTTTTTTGCGACTTTGTATCCATATACGCTTCAATGTAAGTGGTGAATAGGCTGTATTTATACAGCTCCTTTCTACCTGAAAGGCTCTCAATGTGCCCATTCACCCATTCACACACACTGATGGTGGAGGCTGCCACACAAGGTGCAGGCCTCCTCATCAGAGGAGGTTCGGTTTGTTTAGACCATTTGTATTTTACTCTCAATTCACATCCTAATTTCAAATTCTATTGCTCATGACTTTTTAAGCAGGTGAGCGTTTCAGCTGCCTGACTGTGATTTCAGCCATTCCCTCTGTATTTCACCTCACCAAATGCCGATTTTAGCAGGTCTGTTTTTGCCCTCTGGTAATGTTCAGAAAGCCTTTTTTAACCTTGCACCCCCTGGTGGAAATTCCAGTAATCACCTGTGTGCTCAAATGCAGGAAGGTAACCTTTGTCCTCGCTGCAGAGAGATTGTGAAACTACAAAAAGGTGGTTTCACAGTCTCTCAGATCAATGCTATCATGCTATCTGTCTTTGCCTGCCCTCTCCTGGCTTCAAAAGAACTATGTTGCTGTATGTCTTAGTATTAGAAAAGTGTTATATTCGACTCTCTCCTTTGTATCACAGAAAGTAGTGACTGCTTTGGACAAGACTTGGCATCCTGACCACTTCTTCTGTGCGCAGTGTGGAGCCTTCTTTGGACCAGAGGGTATTAATCGCTCCATGTATTTTGCGTCTCATCCGGCACGTCCACGCTCTGAAGAAAAATGTCTGCCTCCCTCTAGGTTTCCACGAGAAGGACGGGAAGGCATTCTGCAGAAAGGACTACTTTGACATGTTCGCTCCAAAGTGCGGCGGTTGCGCCCGAGCCATCCTGGAGAACTACATCTCCGCGCTCAACTCTCTCTGGCACCCCGAGTGCTTTGTCTGCCGGGTGAGAAATCTGACACGTGTAGTTGAATCATCGCAAAGCGGCTTTGCATCACCCTCTCATCATTCATGCTTCCTGTCGACTTGAACATTTCCAGGAGTGCTTCACGCCCTTCATAAATGGCAGCTTCTTTGACCACGAGGGCCAGCCGTACTGCGAGTCGCATTACCACGAGCGGCGCGGCTCGCTGTGCTCCGGCTGCCAGAAGGCCATCACCGGCCGCTGCATCACAGCCATGGGCAAGAAGTTCCACCCAGAACACTTTGTGTGCGCCTTCTGCCTCAAGCAGCTGAACAAGGGCACCTTCAAGGAGCAGAACGACAAGCCCTACTGCCAAGGATGCTTCATCAAGCTCTTCAACTAGACCGTGCACCGATGAGTGTGCGCAGTGATTTGCTTGTGTGGATGTGTGTGCACTCACATGTTGTGTATGAGTTCTATAAGACAGAGCGATATGTTAGGGAGGGTCACATCATTAGCGGTTTGAAAACGTCTCTGACTTTTGCCTCTTGACTTGACACTGAAGGGTTTTCCCCCCCCGGCTGTCCGAACTCTCAGGCTTGGCATTTCACACTTTTGCTAAAGACATTTTTAATGGAGCCCAAAGAGATTTTTATTTAGTTTTATTCCTTCGGTAGCAAAGAAAAAGGATTTGAATTTCCCGTTGTGTTTATGTATGTATGTAATCATATTGAGGACAGCGTTTGGACTCCCTCTGAGCCGTGATTTGTGACATGATTTTACACCCCCACACACACACACCCGCTGCAGGGCGAGACCCCGCATCATACAGTGAGCCTCGATCGAAATAGATTTTATGCAGGTGCAAGTCAGCTGCTTGATTGCATGGACCACGGAGAGCAGTTAGGACGTGTATTAAGTGTTGAATATGCTTTGCCAATCAGTGTTGGAATAATCTATGAAAGATGTATTTTTCTAGTTTTTAAAACTATTGAGGTGCCATTTGAAATTGCAACAAAAACACCCCCCAAATATACACACACACATGCACACACTCGCATAGAGACTTGCTTTCGCTTCTTCACTTCCTTCAAAAACGTGTTCAAAGTCTGCTCACTCCAATCGCAGATCTCTTGATGAGACTGTCTTAACGGTGCATTTTACAGTTTCCTGAGGTCGATATATGAGTTTTTATTTTTCTACTGTCCTGTTATGTCGATGAAAGTGTTTCCTCCGTTTCAGATACATTCACATTCGTGCCGAAATATCTGCTATTCCCATTTGAACTGTAATTGTGCCGAGCAGTTCCTACACAGCAAGCGACAGAAACAAACCTCTACAGACTTGATAGTATTTGTGTAATCCTGCTGACAAACGGACAAACTGATCCAAACTCCTCCTTGGCAGAGGTTGTATTCACAGTGAATTGTCTTTTTCTTGTAGCAACTTTTTTTTTTAAATTCTGCACAACAGTCTGATTAACATTAAAAGACAATTTTTAACTGCATCCGATGATGGTTGGAATATGTGATACTACAGTCATATATGTCAAACATTTGGTGCAATTCTTTTGAAAAAAAAACAACACAATATCCCAGGTAGAGAGCTTTTACTGCTGTATTTACCTTCATTTGGGACACAAAATACATTAAGAGAAAATTAAATTCACGGGTTTAAACTTCTGTGCAACCTTTTCCACAATGTTGCTGTTGTGAATTTATCACTGTATTAGATATATTAATGTGGCTGGTTCAAGATTAAACATCTGCATGCGACTTTCTTTTGGGAGTAGTTTTTCTCAGCACTCGCTGCCAGCTGATGTTACAATCAGAGTCTGAATTTATATTCCTGTAATATGCTCGACCGCGTGACAGAACTGTGTTTTGCCACTATTTTGATGAGAATACATATATTTTTGAGCTGTTTGGGCTCACATTGATATGCAAAGAGCTGGCTCTGTTGGCATGTAGACTCGTAATAGTTTACCCTGTTCTCTGCCACTTGACACACACACACACACACACACACACCCCGAAAATTCAGACGTACCAGCCTGAGGTACAGGAAATCTTGCTATTTGTATCATAATTCGTATACTCTGATCTAATCCTGCTGTAAGAATTAATTTCTCACTGGTAGCTGGTCAAGGGTCCGAGAGAACCACGTCTGGGCCAGGCCTCTATAACTAATGCTATTTTATCGGCCATTATTCTTCTCAATTTTGCCAGTAATTACACGTAGATGTTTTGTTTTAGCTTTGTTTGGAAATGTGTCTTGTTTTTAAAATCACAGTGGCGTGCAAAGATGTGATCCAGTTTCCACATTCAGATTGTTAGAGAGTAGATGATATGACTCTTGTGCCAAATGTGTCAATGCAATAAGGTCTTATACACTGTGCTCTCAGTCCCTCCTGTGATTCTAGTCTGTCTGGGCTGAATGTGGGGGGGGGGCTTCACTCGCTGCGGTGCATCTCGACTCTGAACATGTACACTGTAACACAAATCCTCTGTGGAGTCATTCAGTCTGTCGCACACTCGTAGCCCGTTTAGATTTGCAGCAAGTAGCGAGGGGAACAGGGATGTTACACTTTGAATTCTACACTCGCGCCTTCGGTGAAACTTTGTGCTTTTACGAGCGTGAACAGTTCATTTTGCCGCGTGTATATTTACCTTCTCTTATTTTTTTTGGTTCTGTCTGTCAAAGATTCATGAAAGAAATGAAACCCGTTGCTGTCAATTGAGATTAAGTGAACTTTGTAAATGGAGACGTTTTCTCGTGAGCCATCGATTTGTCAGGTTCTTTGTGTGGCTGGAAGTCCTGGTTATTCTGATTATAACTGCTGCAAATAAAATAAGATCTTTATTTCTGGCTTTGTGATTTTGTGGTTTCTGTTCACATACATTACCATCGTGTTGCTTTCACTCACTTGTATAGCATTTATATAATTGGGAAGTTTTCCAACTGTTGGGTTTTCAAAGTCTGAGTGTGTGGTCGTCCCTTCCAACACAGCTTGGGGTGGGGGGTGGGGGGGGCTTCAATATCCCTGATTAGTTTTTTTCAGTTCCTATGAGTTCATTCATCCGTCCATTTTCTGCTGCTCATCCTGTTTTTCCACATCCATTCCCTCAACCTCCAGGGACACTATTGTGAGTCCCAAAGGCTGCCCGTGTCCCGCTTAAAAAGACCCTCTGGAACAACATGGTGACTCAAAGTCAGCTGCAGTATTACAAATTAAAATGTGAGAACAAACTATTTCAATCGTGTTCTTGTCTTTGTCATTTAATCATTATTGAGGCGGGGGATGTGGACCAAAACTCACATCTACTCACAATATATTTAGGCTGAATATCGATAAACGGTATATATCCGGAGAGTGACCTAAATGTTCAGTTAAAGCCAAATATGTGACAAGTATTATTTCAATGGACAGTTGCAAAAGCAAATAAATGGTTTCTTCACCTGGATCAAACTCAGCTGTTGAATTAATAATTTAAACATAAATACTGTAACAACAGGAGTAACATTTTTGAAATTATAAAGCTCCGTGTAAGGTGCATATTAAAAAATATCTTAAATATAGGCCAATCTTTTTTTGAAATAAATATTGGAAAAGTTAAATATTAGTTTGCCAACTGAATGGCTTATCAAAATCCCCTTTATAAACAAATATACTATATAAAGCTATCAACGGTATGGTCTCATTCCATATCTCATTAAAAAATAGATATATTTTTATATCGATATATCGGCCAGCCCTAATTGAAGCAACAATAAATGGGTAAAAATAAAAAAAGAATAGAACCCAGCTGTGTATTCTAACAATTTTGCATTCTCAAGTTTTTTTTAATTCAAAACGTCTATGGAGAACAATTTGATCCCAAAAGTTTATGTTCCATGTAAAAACAAAGCTGTGCCTGCTTCGGTTTCTCAGTGCACCTGACAGACGCACGGACAGTTTAATATGCTTCTTTGGTGATGAGAGGTCGCGACCCGGAGTCTGTGATTTGTGAGAGTTTGGAGCTTCTCAGCAAGCTGTGCGAGGCCCGGCCAGCTGTCCAGCACCTCCAGGCACTTCAGGTCCCTCAGCTTGCAGAGGTTTAAGCAATGATCCTCCGGTACGCGCTCGAGTCTGAGCTTGAGACTCGTGAGATTGGGAAAGAGCCGTGGGATGCGTGCGGCGAGGGCCCCCGGGTGCGAGGGCCAGAGGTCAATGTGGAGGTGGAGGAGGTGCGGTAGGCGCGCTGCCAATGCCGCCAGCTCCTCGGAGGAGATCCCCGCCACACACAGCACCAGCTTTGTGACCGAGGCGGGGATAGACGCGAGGTACTGGCGCAGAGGGGGACCCCTGACCACGACCAGGGTCGACAGGCGAGGAAGGTCCGTCAACCATGCTTTCAGGTCGCACTCGGGAGGGAAGCCCTCCGCCGTGTCCGAGTGCTTGTAGAAGACGGCCAGAGACCGCAGACCGGGCAGGAGCTTCATCACGTCCCGGGGGAAGGTCTGATCCTGGTAGCTGAGAAGCTCTAGACTGGACAAAGCTGGAGCATCTAAGGAAGGTGATGGTGTGCGGTGAGGAGGGGCCGCCCTCTGCACGGTGGACAGTGACAGATGCTCCAGCTTGGGCAGGCGGCTCAGGATGCTGTGCAGCATCAGCCACGCTTCCTCCCGGATCCCCGTCTCATGACACAGCAGTGACGTCAGGTTGGGGAAGTGACACACGGCGGAAATCAGGCTGTCGAGGCGGGGAAACGTGACGTCACAGGTGCTGAGGTGGGTCAGCTGGCGGCGCTGGGAGGCCGTGAAGGCGTGTGGCGACGGAGGGGCGCAGCCGCGGCGGACGGAGAGCCGCCGCAGGTGCGCCAAGTCCCGGAGAGCCTCGGGGCTCGCCGGGCAGCTCCGCTCCGCCACCAGCGTGCGGAGGCTCGGCAGGGAGGCGGCGAGCTGCGTCCAGTGCTTCGCTTTGCCGCTCCGCATCACCGCGGCGGACACTCGTCTGCGGCGCAGGACGCTCCAGAAGCGGCTGCTGTAAGAGCCGTTCGGAAACCCCAGGACGACCACCCAGCCCCTCCACTGGGAGCTGTGGTCCACCAGCTTCTGGAAGCACCTGCAGGATGCCCGGACGCTGAGCTTGTCTCCCACCGGCAGATATCCGAACACGTGGCTCCACACTTCCGGCGGAAGTTGCCTGGACGACAGTGACATTTTCTTTTCACTCTCACCGACGACTTTGACTTCTTTGGAGAACAACTGAGCGCTGCTGTCATCGCTGACAGACACGAGTTTCAGTCTTCTTCGTTGGTATTTCTTCAGAGTCGTCAGTGCGGCTCGAGAGCACGTTGTCGCCACCAAGTGGGCTGACGGACGAAGTGCACTGACAGTGATTTAAACATTATTACTTTTTTTTTGTTTTTTTTGTTAAAGAAACTTTATTAAATAACGTGGTGCACTACAAATCAACACACCAACACTAGGGGGTTTCAATACAAACAATATAGTATATATATAATATATATAACAATATAGCCAAACAATACATGTTCAAAACAGGGAAAAAAGAGGCTCAATCGAAGAACAAATCAGGTTATACATTTTAACATGATTACTTCCTCGGCCCAGCTCTTGGCCATCCACCATGCAGATTTCTCCAGTGGAAGGAAATATAAAACAAGATACGATAGAATAAGATAAGATCAACTTTATTAATCCAACATCAGGGGAAATCCACTTGTCACTGTAGCAACAATAAGCAATAACATGACAGAAAAGAAGTGTTACAAATCCACTCATGGTGCCAGTGCAATAAATAGATATAAATATAATAATATTTACTGTATATTTAACAGAATCCATGTGATAGACTACACAAACGATCTGTATGAAAGGACGCCGGAAATAGATGGCATTAAAGGCAACTCCTGTCCAGAAGGCGGCACCACAGACACTGGGTCTGCTTCGTGCATGTCGAAGAAGATACATACCTCATTCCATGATTCCAAGCCAAGCTTAAAAAGTAATACACACTGTTTAAATTCTCTAATTTTTCTGTCTGAAATGATCAATAAAGTTGAAGGCTCTTATGTCAATTAGAGATTCAATTAATCAGGCTCTTAACACCACATTAGATGGCAACACATTTCCAATTATGGATTTGTGATAACATGAGGAAGAGCCGAATTGTACATTTTAATGCCCTTTGTCCCTCCAGAAGAACGTGTCTGTAAAGAGGTGGAGGCTCCTCCTGACCTGGGCCCAAAACCTCTGCAGATTAAAGAGGAACTAGACGAGCTCTGCAGCACTCTGGAGGGAGATCACTTTGGACCAAAACATGACGATGCTGCATTCAGTTCAACTCCAAGTGCCTCTGGATTTGAATAATGATCAAAGCGAAAGCTAAGGAAGGTCCCTCTGACACAACAAAGAAGGTGCCACCTGAGAGCCAAGTAAGTCTGCTGGCAGTGTTGTCAGGAGAGAATCTATTCTACGCATAAAAGGGCCCAGAGAGATAAGAGGCCCTACTCCCATCGCACCTGTGGGAAGAAATGTTCCCGAATGACACGTCTGAATGTGCATATGCGAACCCACACTGGTGAGAAGCCCTACAGCTGCAGCACCTGCGGAAAGCATTTCTCAGATCCATCACATCTGAAGGAGCATAACACAATCCGTACTGGTGAGCAGCCCCACTGCTGCAGCATCTGTGGAAAGCGTTTCTTGTATCCATCATATCTGAATATGCATATGAGGACCAACACGGGTGAGACGGCCCACTCCTGCAGCCACTGTGGGAAGAAATATTTGCGCAATACACAAATGTGCATATGAGAACCCACAACGGTGAGAAGCCAAGACCCACACAGGTTACAAACTCCTCTCCTGCAGCACAAAAATACATTTTACAATAAGAAATACAACTTTTCACTCATTTCAGAGAAAGAAAATGCCTAATATAGATTCTGTAAGAGTTATAGTGGTCATTTCTAGTTTCTTTCTCCCTCCAAAGAACCACGCCCCTAAAGAGGAGGAGCTTCTCACTGACCAGCAGCTCTGTCACCAGGGCCCCGGTGCTCAAAAGTACAATTCAGTGGCCTGTAGAAACGTTTAAAAGCATTTCAATATGGATAAACTGGGGGAGAAATTTATAATGGCGAAACTGGCATCATTGGGTGCCAAGGTCTAGTGGAACCCGTGCGAAAACCGGACGTATTTTTCAAAAGTTATGCGTAACAATGCTATCAACTTTGATCCACCGCCGGTGCTACTTACCAAACAGGGAGCCAGGCCGGTCCGTGACGCGCAGAGACCCCTCTCATTGGCTGTGACTGACGTTTTCTTCATCCAATAGTCGTCAAGGCACGCCCCGTACTCCACCATGATTGGTCGATATTTTTCTATATATTCCTCGCTCGCCTCTTCCGTTTCCTCTTTCTTTCACGCGACCCTACTGCGCGGTAAGGCCTTCCTCCAGCTCCCGACTCGTTTGTGGAAAAACAGTATTTGAGCTTTTGAAAAGTATTAGTTTATCTATTTAAGTAATTGAACCGTCGTGAATGATGATATGTGTCTGTAGTGTTTGGCAAACGTGTAGTATTTCGGCTCGGCGACGTGTGGCCCTTGAGGCTAACGCTAGCATGCTAACGTAGCTAACGTTAGCATGCGGCCACATGTGCGCCGCGATGGCTGCTGTTTTCTGGAGAATAACCAGAGTATCTTTTTATTTCCAGATACCACCTTGTCTTTAAAACAGCTCTTTAGCGATCCTTGGAAGCACTGCAAAGATGCCCAGGGAAG
>CAESWR010000926.1:1588361-1603744 GCA_903171835.1 Mullus surmuletus
AACCCCCCCCCAGTGTAGATGTGTGAACATGAGACTGCAGTCTCGCCAGTGTCTGACTAATGCCTCCACTACCGTGCATTTCTTCCGCTTTATTCAGCGCTCCAGCCCAACCTCACGTTTTATCAACACGTGCCCCCCAGACGCTCACCCACCCTTACTAAACATGGCAAGTATGATAATCAGGCTACAGTTTGGACGAAAAGCAAGGGAACAGAAAGGCTCTTTGAAAATGACTTTCACATCTGCCCCACCCCACTTTCTGCCTCACTGGCCCCAGTTTGCCTGACTGATGTAAGAGAGGAAGTGTGTGTGTGTGTGGGTGGGTGGGTGCATGCGTGTGGGTGCATGCGTGAGGGTGCGTGCGTGCGTGTGTGGACTTTGCATCTGGAACATCTATCACAGTGTATGGCTCCCACAAAGGCAGTGAAAGGGGGAGTAAACCTTACAGTAAGTGCACTATAGGTCGTATTCAGTGCTCAAGTGGACGAAAAGGCCGATATTTCATAATTTGAAATGTTTATACACGGGCGGTTGGAATCCAGCTGGCAAAAGTTAACCTCCTTCAAATAAAAAGAACTCAGTTTATTTTGATGCTGCTGATTTGGAAGGATAGTTTTTCTATTCATCTTACATCCAGACAGACAATCGCCTCTTCAGTGGAGCCAATATAAAGGCAAATTAAAAAACCCTTTGAATATAAACGTCTGTCCCATTGCTTCCCAACATGGAACTCTATTCCATTCCAACTATTACTATGTTATTACCTATTACCTATGTTCATTTACACCGGGAAGTCTGCATTGACTTTGTGAGTCATTAAGATGGAGGATGGTAAAATCAAACATAATATATGGTTGATTACATCAATCCAAATGCAATATCAACAAATACATTAAGTGTGCATGATTAGAAACTAGCACGTATAGTTATTACAGTTATTATGGAACATCTGGAGAACTCAAATGTCAGTGTTGTTCCTGAAAGCACAAACCACCTAAAGAGTCGACCCAACGTGCAGGTGGTAAAATCATCAAGCGCAGGTATGCATGAAAAAAGCTTTAACCGTTGGTGCCGTGCGGGCTTAAGCGGGAGCCGAGGCCTCTGTGGCATACAGCTGTTGAACATGTGGCCAATCGGGTCGGCTCCCACATCCTCCCGTCGAAACCCTTTCTCCCTTCGATTACTCTCCTCCTTGCGAGCCCGCGTCCGAGCAGGCTTTGGCTCGGGTTTCCCTTTGTCGTACGAGGGAGAATGTGCCGAGCTGGAATGCTTGTAAGCAGACACCGCAGCGCATGATGGAAGAGCGCAACCTTTAACCTTTTCAGACGTGTGAAGATTCAAAAAGGCTTTTAACCGCGGCACGCTGTTATTGCGAGCGGCTTCGGGTGTTTGGTGTTGACTCTCTCCGTGCGAGCTTGGCCGGAGTAAACACGCTAAATGGTCTGGGGGGGCGACGGCTTCTCCCAACCCCTCAGTCGGGCGATGAACGCTCCTACACTTGTAATCTGCCCGTAAAGCCGGGTGAAATTCTGGAGGCCAGAGGGTTTCTTTATCTGCAAATCACATCTTTTTCTTAATTTCAGAGGCATGCGAGCAAGCCACAACAAGATGCGGAAGAATGATTTTAATTTATATGGGCGCTATTTCCCACAATGACCCCCTCCGTCTGCAATAAATTACATAACCAGTACACAAGTACATGCCGATGCCAAGAGGAGAACACACACGCGGTGCAGACGATGCTAGAATAACTCCTATCAAACCTCCACCGGGGCCTGCAATTACCCGTAAATGACACTTCGGCCTCTCTCAACATCTGGAAACATGGTGGAAGCTGAAATAACAAAGGCTCCTCTTATTAAATAGACGTATTATGGGATGTTCCCCTGGACGCTGTCGACACGTGCAGCGTCCCGTTCCCACACGAACAACAAGCAAACAGAAAGAGCTGGTTAAAACATCCCATGGAGGCGGGCGATAAACAGAAGTTTCCTTCCATCTCGGTGTTTGGCTTTGCTGACAGACGTAATCCCTCCAGCTGACTGAGGAAACTCATCTGTCATATTCTCCGTCCTCTCCGGGAGGAACAAACACGCCAATAAATAAAACACCTGTGCCTGTTTAGACGGGGCCGAGAAAAAAAATACAAAGGGGAAAATATGCATTGAAATCGTAAAGTGAATGCGTTCTAGAAGGCATCATTCATGACAGTGATTCACTCATAGAGGAATGTTTTGTCGTGTGGTCGAGGCGGCGGCTGTTGCACAACGAGCAGACAAAGTTCTGTAATATGAAACTGTTTCCTCTTGGACGCAACATCAATCGAGGAGGTCAGAGGTTAAAAGGAAGCTCGGAAAAGAGACGGGGACTGTCTGAGATAGAAGAAATTACACGTGCTCCGGCCCGGGATAACACATCTTTGATTCAGTCACGAGTGGAGGATATTGTTTTCATTAATGACAGACTGATGCTTTCAGTGGACTGTTATTTGTGGTTCCACCAGTGCGCTTACTGTCACACATTCCAGTACACGTGCACTTGCAAATTTACTCCGAGATGAGACTACCAAAGTATGATGCGAGACATCATCCAACCAGTTTTTCCTTGAATATGTTTCAAAAGGTTCCTAACATTGGTTTATTCCATTCATGCTTATTATTGATGCTGTGCACCTGAGCTAACGTCGTGGTTGGCGCATTTACCTTGAATAGCCTTGAAAAAGTGCCCAACACATTATACAGAGACAAAGGGCATTGTGAGTTCTACTTTTATATATGGTGCCGCTTTAAGGAAACGCGCTATAAATAAAGTTTGAGTCGACTTGAAGTGTCTCCATTGTAGCGCAACACACGCACAAACAAAGCGCCCCGAAGTGAGGACAATTCCACCTCGCTATTTTTTTCAGCATCCACACGGGACGCTTTTAGCGCGCACGCGGTTTCCGTAACTTCCCGGATCGAGCACAAAATGTCGATTCATGGCGAGGATAAACACGTGTGGAGGAACACAGCGGCCCATTGCTGATGTCAGCTCGGGCACGGTTAAAGAGGTGCAGCTACACCTTTTCCCCATTCCTTCCCTCCTCGGACTTGAAAGGGTTTCGCCAGACTGGGGAAATATTTACAGGGTGGGGGGGCTAAATGGCTCTAACACCTAAGAGACCCTAAACACGCAGGACAAATGGGGAACAAGAGGCTGCTGTTTACTTACATGCCCCGTAAATATAAGGTCTTTATTAATAGCCACCGGCCGCGCATTGAGCAAACCTTCAGATTTATCTTTCCATCAGCCGCCCGTTCCACCGACTCAGCCCTGAAGATACACACAGATGCTCTCCTCTGCCGTGTTGGCTTAACTTTGCGCAATAAAAATCACACCCGTGTACCAGTTGTGGTTATAGATAATTGTGGCTAAACTACCGACGCCTTCTCAAAGTGTTAAAGAATCGACCATTTACTGCCAAAAAAAAGGGTTGCTTCATCCCGATCTGTCAGCTTTGAACAGCTTACTCCACCGTAAGAGGTTTTTTTTTCTTCATTTTAAACCGAAGGGCCGACTGTGCTCCTCTCTCCCTCCCTTTCTCCCGTCACGTTCGCAAACCTACGCTGACTTTCCGTCCGGTGTGGAGGCGTTCTCTGCGACCAGACAGGATGGTCTTCCCCCACTCGCTGAGGGTGACTCATTATCAAAATCTTCGGTTCGCTGAGTGGGGGGGACAGGGGGGGGGGGGCTGAGGTGGGGTGGGTTGTGGGGGGTGTGTGTGTGGGTTTGGGATAGACATGGAGTAATAGGCGCCTGGCAAAGTCGTTATTTTGCTTGTCTCGTGTTGCGGCAGATTGCTTTTCTTTTCTTTTCTCCAGACAGGACCATTTTCTCACTAAGACATTATTCCAATATGCAGGTTTAGCTGCGAGATTTGTCAGAAATTCAGACCAACAAAAGCAGATGCTTTCTCTCATCATATTTCTTACAGCGATCACCAGTTTTCTAGATGTGAAGAGGAGTGATTATTGAATAGCATGATGAACTGTGATTTTGTTTCATAAAAGATAGAGTTAGCTGACATCTGAAATGATCTGCTGTATAGAGATAAAAGGAAAGTCCTACTTAGTCGACTCTAGAGGCGATTTCATTTGAAAATATCACAATTTTTGTTGCAGCTTGTGATACCACAGTGTGCCTGAAACCACCTTCAAATTTCCTTGAGCTAACAGACTGTACATAGACGTAACATACAGATATTTAACCGTCAAATTGAGTAAATCTGAATTTACGGCACGATTTTCAGCTTTCTCTATGTTCCATCGTGGACCACATCTTTTCTATAATGCCCTTGAACGACCTTCACTTACAGACAGCACAGGATGGTGGAAATGACAAGGCTCCCTAACAAGCCTACAGGTGATCGCAGTAACTTTTGTTATTACGATTGTTAGATTTTTCATTAGAGCTACAGTAAATGCAACAGTCTCTCGTAAATAAATAGCTGCTGTAAGCCATTCCTACTTTTTACATGGATTCTAAGGCCTGCCCGGGGTTTCGGGTAAATGGCAATATTTCAATCGCCTGAGTTTCCATGCACTAAATCTGTTCCTCTGAATATGAGACAGACGTACAGACAGATATCTGAATGATCATCTGGGCTCAGATTGGAAAGTTGGAAGAGTTTGAAGTCAATGATTTACTTCAACTGCCTATGATAAGGATTTTCTTTTCCGGAGCCAATCCTCTCTTCCTGCTTTTATTGTCCTGCAAATTTATGTTCATGATTCATGTGTGCACTTGCACTGTGGATAAAAAAATATATAGATATTTGATTTGTGAGTTTCTATGTGTCTGTGCAGGTATCCGTTGACGGAGAGACGGGAGCCTACCTCCTCGCTGTTGGCCTGGTTCCGGATGAACTTGAAGCCTGGAATGCGCTTCTGGGAGCAAACCACGCCGACATCTTCTGAATGTTTGCAGTCCGACACGCCGAAACCATTGGATTGGCACAGAGCGAGGCTCTTCTCGGCGCCGGTGCAGTGCACGTTGTCTAGCCAGATACGACCTGGAAGGGACAGAGGCGAAAGAAGAGATTTTGGTAATTCAGTCTAGGTCGGAACAGTCAGCATTTGTTTGTTTTCTGCATGACAGACCAGGTTACATAATATAATGGTTCCCTTTTGAGTATCTCAAGACTAGATTTCCATTTGCTATCAGCCTTTTGTTTCTAAATCCAGTGCCGGTAAAACTACTCACATGGAGACGCTTTTGGTCTCACAAAACCTGACATAATATCTTCCAGCCAAAACATCATCAATAAATGTTGTAAAGGACCGATGTGGATCACCTGCTGTCCAACTGGCTAATCTGAATCAGCTGTGAGGGAAACCACACAAGCGTAACTATGGACACCATCCCCCGACAGATCCGGCATGCTGCCGAGGAACATCCCGATCATGCCGGGGGAGTGACTGCATGGCGGACGGTCACGTAGCTGCTTCTTGGTGATCACCTCTGGAACATTTTCACAGCACGAGCCAAGGTGCTGAAATACGGCTTCCAGGGTTGAGAAGCCGCTCCGAGCTCGGCCCGCCTTTGTCTAAACAAATATCCAGGGTCGCCAGCAGCGGTAAATCTGAATTGCTGTGTTAAAACTATCATTTGCAGGTCTTATGGGAAGGTAATTTCCCAAGCCAGTGAAAGGAGCCGGGAGCAGTGCACCCTGGGAACCATTAATTTTCAAATGGAGCTTTTATTGGCACTTTAAGTCTACCACATAATCTTACATGGTGGACAGAGCACGGCGTCTCTGAAAAACATTAGAACTAATTGGATTTGACGCGGCTTAGCCAAAATGTTTTGCTCGCACCCTGGGATGATAGCGGCAGAGGCTCCGACAAACAGACGTGCAGGAGAGACAGCGCAGACTCCAAAAGGGATGTCCCGCTGCACGTTATGTGATTAGTTCCTCGATCAAAAACATTTGGTGGCTTCTTTCGCAAAAACGTGAGCCGTCGCCATGGTAAATGGAAAATGGTCTTGATTACTTTAATGGCCCTCTGTCTCCACCACCAACAAAGAGAAAACACAGATGAAAAGTTTCCATTGATTTAAATCCACACAGCAGATCTAGGCCTCAAATTAGGGTTGTCACAATATTCGTTTTTTTACTGTGCTTATCTTAGCCAATAGTTATAACAGTTATATTTCCTTAGATATCACGTATATTTCACGATTGGTATATTTGAACAATATAAGGTAGCTGATCATTTAAAATCTCTGAAAACAGTTGGATCCATGCTCTGTGTGTGTGTGTGTGTGTGCGTACGTGCGTGTGTGCATGCCTGTGCGTGTGTGACTGCCATTAAGTACAATGAATGCGCTTCTTGTCCAGTTTAAACTACCTTTTCTTGATAAATGCAGCAAATGGAATCTACTCATCTGACATCTGGATCTTAAGATAGCAAATGAAAAAGTTGAGCAAACAGCAGTCGCAGCTCGGCCACACGAGCCCTTTCGTTTGTTTCGAAACAGCGCCTGAGGGATCTGAAGCGGGAGAAGCCGACTGCAGCAATGGAATCAGAGGCTAGTAGTGGCGTCCTGCCATGCTGCTCTGCATCACCGCCAAACTATCACGGATTTTTATTTTGACTGAGGCCGACGGTGGCAGAAAATCACATATTATGCTTTTAATGTTGGCGAGAGGAAGACCACATGGCCACCAAACGCTGATGTCAGTGATGGTTCCATGACCAGGCAGCTTGCTTTGCAATGGTTGTGACTCACTGGTTGATTGGTCACACTGGAGTCGGGAATCGGACATCATCCCTCAAGGGACCACCGACTCAATCAAAAGGCTCATGTGGCGATTAACCGAGATAGGAAAACGAAAAGCATGTTTTTGCAATTACCTTCATTTTTCATGTTCTTGTAATTTTCCCTTTTACAAGGTGGAAAAAATGCAGCCTCTGTTGTTACGGCCGGCATAAGGGGGCCACAAGCAGAGATTGTTTAGCTTTGAGGCTCTGCGGGTCAAAAAGGTTGGCAACCGCTGTCCAGACCCAATTAGAGCGCCACATCTGAGAGGCAGCGCAAAGAGTCGCCTCACCTCATATCTAATGAGATCTCCTCCTAAATGGTTCTTGTAAACAATCCTCCATGTGACGCGACACGCATGGGGTGTATTACATCATGGATGTGATTCTCAAAATTGCTATAATGACTGAGGGATTTAAGGAAGCAAATAGCCGAGTGAATGACTCCTCTTTAGAAGTGGGCTGGCTGGATGTGGTCGAGTCAGTGGGAAAACATGTGTCTTCATGGAGGGACAGTGAGTCAATTCACATCCATCACCAGCAGCGGCGTTCCTCCCATCAGAGCTTTCACGCTGACAGGAAGAATGTTTAAGAGGACAAAAAAAAGCCTAGATGAGATTATGTCTGTGAGGCTGCTGTGTTGTGTTTTCCAGTCGCCCTGACCTCACCTGATACCCATAGCTGGCGTGCTCTTTAATGGGGAAACCAGTCGGTGAGGGTGTTAGCGGTCAGACGGGAGGGGGGGAACCTGTGCCTCAGTGAGGGATTTCCATGGCACATGTGGAAATGTATGATGGGAAAAACGGCCTCTGAGCCCCTCGATAATAGAACCAAATGACCTTCACCTCAGTTCTTAGACAGCTGCATACCTCAACTGAACTGTGGCAGCTTTTAATTAAATATCAGGTTAGGAGCACCACCTGGAACCCTCTCGGGGCCCCCTTTCTTACCTTCTCCTTTTCCATACTTGGCCGACGGCGACCACGACTCGGCGTCCATGAAGCCCAGCTCTCTGCACACAACCTGGGCGGCGGAATGGGAGAAGTCGTCGTCGCACACCGTCCCCCACTCGTCGTTGTAGAAGACCTCCAGCCGCCCCTCGTAGTGTTTCCGCTTCTCGCCGGCGAGCCGAAGCTGGATCCCGGGGGCGGCGGGGTCGGACTGGGCGTCGCACAGCGCCCACACACACAGCAGGGCGGAGAGGAAGCAGTGGGCGATGGCAGGGGGCCGCATGATGCAGGTGGAGCGATGAGAAGAGAGTTACCTGAAGAGATCAAAATCAAAGTTAGTTTAGGCGACATATCTGCTCGAAAACATAACGGATACTGTTTTGCGCTGAATATCGCTGCTTTTGGAATATTTCTAATACCGCATTTTCCAGCGCAAGGGAGTTTAGGGGCTGAATGTGGTCTGAAGACAGGCAGAGGCGGACAATAATTTGTGGTGTGTGAGGCGGTTTTATCCGTAATTTGAGCGAGCGAGCAGTTTCAGCATAAACTCTCCGGCTGTAACGGTTTGGTTTGGCCATCGGCGGTCTCCTACAGACCCTCGGCCGGCCCCTGCACAACCACAAGTATGACCTCCAGAACAGAACCCGCCATAGTAAGCAGTAAATGCAAATAAATCGGACTGCCAATAGGGGAGTTAGAATTTGGTGTCGGGTGAGACGGTTGTGCTGCTGAGCCGTGGATTCCTCCCTCAGCTCTCTCTCACAGCCTTTAATGGAGAGCAAATGTAGGCTCCTGCCGGGAGGGTGCTGCCCCTCTCATTTATCTCCTGATCTACGGCCCGGGGGCTGCGCGACTGAGCTTCAGAGGGAAAAAGTTGACTCCACCTCGAATACTTCATGGCAAACCATGAAAGTGTCAACGGTGGGGACCAAAATCCCCCCCGAGTGAGGAATGTTCCCTAGGCTGGAGGGAGGGGAAGGAAGAGAGTGAAAGTGACTGTGGTGGGAGAGAGTGGGAGACCTCCACCTCACTTTTGTAAGGGGAAGAGGAGGGGGGGGCTGCTTTCCGGGTTGACGTCATAGCAACAGGCAAACAAACTGCAGAGAACACGAGCAGGATGAAGCACCCTGGGGTACCCTGGCCGATAAATCGCCGGGCAGCCCGAGACGTCTCTGGAGTCAGACATCTGGTTTATCTCCCCGGGAAAGGAACAACACCAGGCTGGAATGACTTTCAGATCAGTCATTTAATGTTGCAGCCTGTCTATTCACAGCACTTAATTTGAGCCCAAATGAGCTGTTCTGATCAGGCAAATATAATAATAATTAGCTTTTTTTTGTAGAGCACTTATTAAAACATGGTTATAAAGTGTTTAACATGAATGTACATACATTTTAACGCCAAAACACACACAACAGCTGGACACTCGTTTACAGGGAGACACTAAATCCCACCAGAAGAAGCATGGGGCGACAGGGGAAAGGAGAAACTCCCTTTTAGAAAGAAACCTCAAGCACATCCACTATTTAGGGCGGGCACTCATCTGCTTTGACCCCAAGACATAGAATGGATTAGAATAGAGCTGGGCATTATATACTACATATACATCTATATATAAGCCATAATGACAATGTGTACTCTTCTATAGTAGATATATGATACAATTGGTTGTATACAACTATACAAACACTTTTTTTTTTCAGTTTTGCATCTAACCACAGCATTTGTGAGGCTGTAAATGAATTTGTGAATGAATTCACACAGAAAAAAATAACGGTTTCAGAACAATAAAGCTGAACAATAGGTGTCCAATTAGCGAAGTGAAGGGTAACTGGGCACCGCTAAGTCAACTGGAAAACACCAAACTACTCTGAATTTATGGGTTTTTTTTCTCACTCCAACTCACATCTATTGGGTTGTTTTTGGGGGGAGAGAGCAAAAATCTGCACATATCAAAGAGAAAAGAAACACCTCATGGATGAGTGGATGGTTGCACAACACAAGTGTCACATGGCAGCAGAACTTAAATAAGGATGCAGGAACAATATACAAACACGGCTGAATGGTGGGAAAACTTCCAGGTCGTGCAGAAAAAAAGTTGCAACAAACACAGAAGTCAGACTTTGACGCCGGAAATCAAAGTTAGAGGGACGAACACTCACCAAACAACACCGACTCTTCCTCGGACTCGGACTCGGAAGCTTCAACCTGCCGGAGAGGAGAGGATGGGATGTGAGGCTGTGCGGCTCCGCGGTGCTTTAGTACGCCCCTGCCCGCTCTCCGCGCGCCCCTCACAGCTGGCAGCGCGCTGCCGTCCCACTCCTCACCACGCGCGCCAGCCAATCAGCGGCCGCCTCAGCATCCTGGACCCGCCCCCCCCCCCTCCCGGCCCAGGTCCCCGGGTTACAAAAACACACTGGCGGTTGTCAAAGCATATGGACCCGAAACCGCTGTTATAAAAACCTCTGTGCATGTGAAGCAGCATTCTGCATCGTCCCTGCGGCTGACACGTGTATTCTTCTGTGTGAAGGTTTTTTTTTTCTTTACATCTTTACATTCTTTACATTGACTCCCATGTCTGTGTATTGATGATATTCTTAAATTGTTAGTTGTCTCCTGTTTACCAGTGTGGATTTGCAAACTTAGATAACATATTACATCATTACATAATAATGAAAATGTTTCAAACTGTTGATAAAACTCCAATTCTTTTGTATTTTCAAACAGGCTCAAATAGCAGATCTTAAAAGTCCTCACATAACCACATTTCACTGAGAATCGACAGCTTTTATGCAGCTGTTTGAAGCTTCCAGCTCGTCCAGACAGCTTTCCCTACGTGCTCGTTCTAGTCCATTGGCTCGTCTTCCACCGTCCCGTGGTTTATTTCCAAGATCATTCATCATCTGATCATTCAATATTCAGATGGCCCCAAAGATGAAACAGACATTTCCTGCCGCCTGTGGACCACATTAGTAGCAGGAGGTGATAATCTCACCAAAGAAGAGAACGTTTTTCACGCTCTTATCAGGATTTCAGTAACTTACTCTGACAGAGGCAAGCTGCATATTCAAGGCACACCAGAAATATGAATCCTTCTTTGACCCTCACTGAGTCTGCTGAGTGCAACCACAAGTCTGTAGCCCCATGGCCAAGAGATCCTGGCAAAAGCAGTTAAATGTAGATTGAAAAGGCCTGTTTCCCCTCACTTTCGTATGGTGTTGAAAGACACCACCAAGTGGTGAGTAGGGACAGCAGCAACAAAGACCAGTGGGATGAAGTAAAACATTTTTGCACTTAAAATAACCTTTTAATATGAACATTTGCTCACCTTTAAATGTGGCAAAACAACTGTCTTCTCTGATTTGCACTCCTTTGCATCACAGCAAAAAACTGCTTACACTCATTAATGCAATTTCCACACTTTGGCCAGAGTGAGTCACGTTTGCCCATTACCACCAACAATCCCAGCAAGGATGAGTCAGTGAGCAGCACATCTGGAGGAACGTGACGACTCTAAGATAACATTTGGTAAACTCGTCTGCTTTGGCAGGACGGCGAGGGCAGTTAGGATTTAATGGCACTGACCAGTCGCTTCGTCTGAGTAAACATCATTAGGTTGTAAAAGAAAACTTAAACGTTTTCACAAAAGATATTGAAGATGTCCTGACAAAAGGCAAAAACAGTTTGAAAGTTAGTTATAATGGTGTCATCCCTCTGTCACTAGGAGCCATAACTTTTAGCTGTTTAAACTAAATGTTCCTCCTTTCAAAACTTAAAATCCATAATGGACAAACTCTATTGGCTTAACAGTTTGTGATATACAGTACTTCAAACATACCATACCCAAAAATGGCAACGCGCTGCTGTTGTGAAACATGCTGGATGACCGAGGTCAGACTGTTAAATTGATAGTTTCCCACTCACAAACAAAATGCCACAAATGACAGGTTTATAAAAAGCAACAGCACACTGGCTGCAAAACCATGAAAACAGTGATGAAATTGGGATTCTGGCTCTTCTGTGAGAATAAACCGGTTTTCTTATAGCAGTTGGCAGCAGATAAATGTGGATGTAGTATCAAATCACACATACTGTTCTCTCTATTGCAAAATATCCAGTCTTATTTTAAAGATGCTTCAGTAGGTGAACAATATTTAGAATAAATGCAAAATTAGGGAATGGGTGAAATCTTAAACATTTATTCAGGAATACACAAAATATGGCAGATAACATACAATCTGAGAATACTTGATTCCGTTTACAAATATCAGGACCAAAACTCCCTATATTATTTTCAGAAAGTATAAAATTTACACTGTAAGAATGGATTTGCATTGGAAAGCACCTTCAAACAAACGAAATATCACTACAACAAAACCGTTTCTTGCTGACACTCATTTTGTGTGATGAGGGCATTTGGCAATTGATTGTGCTGAGGCGAGCCTTGCAGCCTGGAGAAGGAGCTCTTTGACCTTATTGCACGTGTGAGGTCCTTCAGGTGGAACAATAGCGAAGAAGGTTGGCAATTGAGATACTGGTATGTGATGATGCTCTGCTCCCCATGCAATAAACCTGAAAATCTATGTGATTTTTTCTTAGGATATTTTGATCATATATACGGTATATACACACACACACACACACAGTCAACAGTGCATTTTGGCAATAGAGTCAGAAAACAACTGCATGAAGGAACACACATTTTTTTTCCTTTCTTCTTTGTACAGAATAGAGAAAATAAAGGCACACCAGAAACATTTTGGCCTCACACGATTCAAAAATACCCACGTGGTAGTGACAGAATGTGCTTTGAACGTTTCCACACTCACACATACAGCGAGGGGGGATGAGACATGGCACAGGATTTATTATTTAGTATAATTAGAGCTCAAATATTCTCCTCCTCCTTCAAACTTTCATTTCCATCCATCTCTATAAAACTATGACCCTAATGATATTACGACAATGATCGTATGATGTATTTGTCTTAAGTGCTATTCTTACTCAGTGATCCTTGTGGAGCACCAAACTCCTCAATGCATGTCGTTGAATGTTACACTGTCAAACCAGATGATCAAGCAAAGTAACGAAAAGGCTATATAAGAAATCCTCTGTCATATTTAATTGAATTCATCCGCTCAAGAAGGAAAATAACCGGCATAATTAAGCTTCAGAACATCCACTTCACAAAAAAGAAAACTGCAGCAAGTGAATATACTTAGATCCGTTTAGGCACTCCATGAAGATGCTTGTACTTTCTGACAATGTCACAGTTATTTACACCGTGGAACAAGATGTGCTTTCTGCTAATGTCTTTGATAATTTCCCATGGTTAGATATGAAATATGTGCTATAAAATGCTGATGTGAACTATGTTTTTGTTAAACAGGTGTTTAACCAAAATGATACCTTCAACTCTTACCTAAAACATCTTCTCCAACATCATCCGAATCCTTCAAAAATGATCAAAATATACCTCATCAGATTTGTGCTTCTTCAGTTGTTGCATTAAGCCATAATTAATGATCGATCTGATCTGACGTTTCAGTCTGAGAACCGACGAGCGAGTGCAATATTAACAGTTCCCATATGTGCAGCCAAAGTGTGAGCCTATACAAAGTTTACATCGAGTGTCGCGGTGATGAAAGTACGAGGCTCCAGCTGCAGGGATCATGCCTGTGTCTTATGTACAGCTGCAGCGGGATTTAATTAAAGGCCTCTTATTCTGTTCCCAATTTGGCGATCAGCTCGTCACAGATCTTGGTGAGCTCTTCAATCTCTTGATTCTGGTGACAAACAGAGAGAGAAACCGATAATTAATAGGCGGTGGACACCCAAGCTTATGGTTGGAGAAAAACACAGTCACATGAAACACTGCGAAGACATTTTTTTCCCCACCATTTTCATCTTGTCTCTGAATTGAGTTTTCATGATACCTTATGAAACGCTGCCCCCTAGTGTCCAAATGTGTGCATGCATGTTAGTCACCACGTCTGGTTCATTGTGCATGTTGAAGGACTATAACTAATTCGGGGTGAATAATAATTAAAATGAAAAAATAATGAAACCATCTCACTGAGCATCATAGGAAACTTACTTTTTTCATACGGAAGAAACTTTCATAATGATGTATAATGTGTGTAATAACAAGAAGGAAACAACCTACCTTTTGAAGGACAGCTCTCTCAAGGGACTCCACCTTCATCTGCTCCTTCCTCAGACTGGCGTTTAGTGCGACACCCTCGGCGTTGGCCTTGGAGCGCACCTGGGCGATCTCCTCATTAGCCCTGTTAGAGGGGGGAGCGCAAGGGGAAAATAAATAAAATAATAAAATAAATCTTGAGTTTTAATTGATTTTCAGGTTTAAAAACAACAACAAAAGTTAAAATCAGGACCTGCATGGATACAAATACAACACTCACTTGTCCAGTTTTTCCTCAGCATGCACCTTGAGCGTCTGGTAGCGCTGCTCCTCCTGCTTGATCCGGATAAGGTAGTCCTGTGCGCACTTCTTCAGCACCTCCTCATTCTGGAAAATACATGAAGAAGACGTGCGTTGAGCTCGCCTCTGAGGTGGCCACCAATCTGCGACATTTCGTGGTCCACGCTGACCTTCTTGAATCCTTCGAGGACTCCCTTCATGTTCTCATACCGCCTGAAGAGGTCAGCAAAGGAGCGCTCCACTGAATTGAGGTCGGCCATGGCCTGGTCCCTCTCCAAGGTCAGCTGTCTGACTGACTTACTGCAGGACAGGGTCTTCTGCTGCTGCTCATCCTCTGTGTTCAGAGATGAAGATGCAGGTGAGAAAAATATTCACACACCTCCTGTGCAGTTTACGTCTGTGTAACCGTGCCTGTTCCCTACAAGACTATAAATGCAGATGGTCGGTTTTGCGGATAGCCAGTATTGATTGACGGGTATTTGCTCTCACAAGATCTACCAGCAATTTGTGAATTTAGAAGCTCAATCCAATCACTTTGTGTCTTCTAACATTTGGAATCTTTTAAATGTGAATGTCATGTCAATATCGATGCATTCTGATTGTTTTTTGGGTTTTTTTGCAATTTCACTGCATTGTTTAATGTAAATATCCTCTCAAAACAACAGAAAAGAATGAGCAGCGATAACAGTTTCTGGAGGAGGACAAAGCTCAGCAGTGCTGCAAAGACAACAACAAAGAGGACTGTGGCTCCCCCAGGTGGCGACAACTTACCAATCATCTGTGCAACTGTTTTTTCATACTCTGCAACAATTTTCCTGTAAACACACAAAGGAGTCCATTGTGTACTTTGTGTTAGTGACTGATATTTGCCTAAACCTACATTGCCATAGTGAAAACAACACTTCCTACCTCATTTCTAAAACCTCGGCTCTGCTCGCCTCGTACTTGTTCTTCCATTCGTTGACCTCGATCTCTTTGGTGATGATCTAACGGGGTGACACGGCAGGACAAAATGAGCCGGCTTGTTCGTACTTCATAAAAATAACGATCGTTAGCCTACGTTCCAGTGCTCTGTGTGAGGCAGCAACGCACCTCCTCTCTGATCAGGGTGAGGACGGCAGCCTTGTCCATCTCGCTCAGAGGGACGTTGTCCTGGGACAGCAGTGACGCGCCCAAGGCCTCGCTGACTGT
>CAESWR010000926.1:1640167-1665700 GCA_903171835.1 Mullus surmuletus
GTGCATTTGGCTCAGCGTGTATTTGTGTATGGACGTACACGATGAGTGTGCATGATGTGGCGATGCGTAGGTGTGTGTGGGGCAGGGCCCGCAGTGCAGGCACGAGATGGAGACAGTCTGCCGGGCTACGTCTAATCTCGACATCATCAAAGACCCCCACTTTACCTCCTCACTTTCTCCTTCCCCCTGCTTCCCTCCAGCCTTGACTGAGCCCAAACAAACCATCAGGGGGGATTATTATGAGGAAGAAAAGAGAAAAGGCTTAGCTAGCAGATTTCCAAATAGCTTGGATGGCTCTTTGTTTTGTTAATTCCAGGTAACTGACAGACTTCGATGATGACTGCCCTGCTCTGGCTTAATTCCCCCGTGTGTCCTGACCAAGGGCGATCCATACTGACGCCACGCTATGTTGTGTTTAGTTATGTGGGTCTGATACAGGGAGGATGCTTCAGTTAAGAAGACGATGCCACATGTTGATTTTATTATCATGTTTATGTCTGTTTCTCTAATGGCTTCAGCTTTACTTTGTAGGTCTCCTTGCAGTAAGGACCCTTTAGTCACAGCTATAAACAAACAAAAAAGCAGCAAATCATTTGAGCTTATTTGCGAATGTGGTCTTAACCTTTTTTGATACAATGTAGGGTTGCATTAAGTTGTTTTGATTTCTTTCGGGTAATCCATGGGGATTCTAAACCGCAGTAAGAAGCAATTGTATACATGTAACATGTACGTCAGATTATGTATCAATGCAGAATGCAATTTTATAAAACCAAACAAGATCTGCATCCATTATTATGGTTTCGGGAATCAGAATCTGTGCTAGTGGCGCTGAATATATCATACAGACGTGCTCATCGTATGAAGTAGTTTTAGATAATAACAGCATTGTTTTTGCTCAACAAGATGGCATCACATCTTTAAAACCTCTCCCATATAAAACAAATTGAAAGTATTCAACAAGAAAGCTCCTCTTTGTCATTCACAATCTTTGCCTGGAGATCAGCAGGGCCAGGGCCCGTGGAGATGACATCACCGGTTTTAAAGGCCCTGTGGTCTGTGTTGGACACAGCTCAATAGAAAATGAAATTGTTGCATTCTGAAGCAACCAAATCACTGTTCCACAATCAATTTCATATGAAACACATGTAACGGCAAGGGGTGTCACGTTGAAATCACATAAATTGGAGAAGACGAATAAATGAGTAAATAGATGCGGAATATTACATTGAGTGACGGGTCCCTTTCAGGAAGACTGACATGGTAGAGGGCGTCACATGACAGTAATCGACAGCAGGAACACAACCTGCAGATACTTTCTGTCATGATTTAATGATACTTAATGTGACTAAAATCTTATTCGTATGATGACATTTTTAATATTGGTCTTTCAAACATATCTAAATTATAAATATAATGTTTGCCGACAAGTGTCATCGTAGTCTCAATGTTTCGCCACCATATCCGATGCGTCACAACATCTCTGCTCGTTATTTTCTCTGGAGTCTGTCGGTCGTTCAGGACTTTCCACACATATCTAACTTTTTCATTAAATGTTAAAAATATAGGCTTTCAAATTCATTAATTTAAGATAATGGGCTCAACTGATGCTATTTTTAAGAACCTTAAAACTAAAGTTGTGAATTTGTTAATATGGGAAAATTCTATGAAAAGGACTTTGACAGTACTGACAAAAAAGGACATTTAAGGGAAAATGTTGGAGTCATAAAATTAACGAAAATAAGAAATCTCCTTTTAAACTTGATCTGACAACCTCCTGTCTTGACTATCACAGATTTTCAACTGCTGAGTTGGCGGGGGCTTTTGGCATGGAGCTTACTTTTAAAAGAAACTCACATTCTCTCTGGACTAAAAATTTCTGTGTCAGATCCGCTGACACCCCGGCACATTATGCGTGTTGAAAAAAGAAAGCACGGTTGAAAGGGGGGGAGCCAGCATGCGCCACATGTGTACGAGGAATGCACTTATTTTAGAATTCTAGTATAATACTATTGCTTAAAATTAAATAGAAAAAATCTGGATGCTCAACACGGATACATTTAAAATGTATTTATTTATTTGCCAGCGAGTAAACACAGAATCCCTCATCATCCAAAATATCCGAGTGAGATGAAATGCAACCATACAAATTTCTTTCACATCTAAATTGTCCCCTTCCATCAGCTGATGCCCCCTTTATTGCCCAAGTGTGATGTACATCATCGAGGTAATTACTGGCAGATACAGAAATGTTGGTGAAAAAAATCTATGCATCTAATACGGGTGGCTGTAAAAAGCCCCTTCAGTTAAGCGGAAGACAACTCATAATAACTCAAAATATTTGAATCTAACCTTGTTAAAAGCAGAGAAGAGACGGGGAGAGTCGGTACCTCTAAGGCACACTTCATCTGTTCACCTTTAAACAAAACCTTTCATCTACTTCAGATGAAAGGTGACACAACTGAGAAGCCAAAACAGAATAATTGCTGTTGTCATTTAATGATTATCTTATCAAATTCCACTTGATGCATCAAATAGACGTATGTAATTAAACCCTAAGTATCTTCATCTAGAACTAAAAGGACACATATCTGTGTGAGCGGTGTGTCTTTAAACAGATGAGCACACATCTGTTATGGTTTAATGGTTCAGACTCCCTGTATTTTGGGGTGTCAAGGTCAAGTATGCCGCCCACTGTCATCTGTATTAGAAGTATTTCAGTGATTGTAAATCACAATAACGAAGATTTGTCAAAGAACAAAGCTGGACAACTCTCCTCAGAGAGCACCTACAGCTGCTGCTTTAGCTTCGTCGTATGTTGGCTTTAAATTGAGCCAGCTCCATTGAGCCCAGCATTACTTTTGTTCCACTTAAACAATTTAGTCTGCAGAGTATCTGGTGACCATCTCATGATTTAGAGCTTGACATACATCTGCTAAATCTGCCTTTCACCACTTTTTCCTCTTTTATTTTCATTTTCATGAATCATGCAAAAACATTTTTGGTGCACGCACTGAAACACAATCAAGATTTGTGCTCAGGCTTGACAGCAGATGCCTCAAAATTCAATTTGCCTGGCTTTCATGGGAAAACAGTACAGGGAGTACGCCAACTGGTAAAGAGACCATTTAGCAGCACGTTCATCTTGGGGTGATCTCAGAAAATCATTTCCCCATGGCTGATGTGCAGACTCAGTGCAGCATCGGCTGAGAAAAGCTGCGTGTGAGCAAGTTTCACCTGCGTGCCAACATCGTCTGAGACTTGATTTCACACTAAACTGTGTTCAATCAGACTCTACTTTGCCGCTTGAGACAATATTGTAATATACACGGCATGAATCAGGATTTAGCCTATTACTTTCTATTTGTATGACTGGCTTTTAAATTACTAAAATATTTGCTGGAACCATGTTTTACCATACATATTTAAACTCGGTTACGTGATTATTTGAAGGAAGGGCCTGCCAAAAATTCTAGACAAAAGATTTCCACGCTTGATCCCGATCGTGTTCCGTAAAGGGTTGACATCGGTACAACTCACAAATGTCACCGCTGCTGTGGCCGTGCTCCATGTGCACACGACCGCTTGAAAAACACCAAACATCTGCAAACGCTCTCCGGTTTTATCTGAATAACACAAATAGGATAACAAAATTATTCGAGAGACATTTCTATGATTTGTCTTCAATTTAGAAATCACTGATCTCACTTTACCCCTTTGCAGTTCAGTGGAAACACTTTTAACTGCCCATCACGATCACTGTTCAGGCTGACGTAGTCCAGAGTATTCCCAAAACACAACTGATGAAACTTCACATAGTACATGAATGAAGTAAACCAGGTTCCCATAAAATTCAAACATGGTATTTATTGAGTAATTTGACTTTGGGAAGAATCAACCCATAATTAGAAGTGCTGTCTGATGGCCACACTTTTCAGGATTTCAAAGAAAACACTCTGAAAAGGAGCCAGCTCTGGGATACCAATACTAAAGGCACAGCGGGGAGCCAGACACTATTTTCTACACACAATTTAACAATTTCAGAGTGACCTCCTCCATTTAAACTCGAGAAGGGCAGCATGCTGTGGAGAGAAACGAGGTGAGCGGTGAAACGAAGATCACAGCACCCTGGGGCCGACCCCTATGAGGTAAAAGATTCCCCCTGACCAGACCACACCCTGCGAACACTGGCCCTCTTATTAGTCAATCAAGTCTATTTTGTGCCGCCTTTGAAAGAAGCCATATCTTCTTTCTGAATGAGTAAAAAATAGCGACCCCAAAAAACAAACAAAACTCATATAACCCTTGTGTATTTGTCAACCTTGATGCTTTCTTTCTATTTTTGTGAAGCTACAGTGGGAACGCGGAGTGTTCTGCATGTCTTGAAGGGCACCCACATCTGTTGTGCATTAGGTGCCGGCCGTCAACATTGTTACTGGGGACCTAATTTAATATTTTCTCTGTTTTGATCTTCCACCTTTAATCACTGGCTCTTGGGAGGATCGGCTTTCCCCGAGAAATTGTCCGAGAGCCGAAAGAAAATGTTATTGCAGTATGTTTATGGAATCATACATATGAAGAGAGCACTTGCGCAGAGAACGAAAAAAAAAAGTCAAACTGTACGGGGGGAAGAATGGATAGCTGATTGGGGGGCGGGGGCGGGGATGGGGGGGTGAAAACCACAACATAACTGTAAGCAGTCAGGACATTCCAAACTCCCAATTTCAATTTCTACAAAAGCCGCTTCACCGAGATGGTTTGAGATGATATCTGCAGTGTGAGGGAGACAGCGGCGGGAGGGGAAGAGAGCAGAGGGGCAGGCACCGCAGGATAGGTTTGGGTTTCTTTGAATCAGCACCACTACTTTTATTAAACCACCATTTCTAATACCAGTGTAACACAACTTAACAAAAACCTGGTTGTGCAGAGCCGGTGTGACTGGGCTCGTGTTTTCCTCGCACCGACGGTTGACATCAGGTACAACTTAAAGTCCCGACTCCCCGAGGGAAATGTAAAGTGGTTCTTCAAGGTGCCTTTGAAGAGGTTTGTTTTCATGAATCTCGTGTCAAGCCAAGGACTTGTGGCTGTATAAGCAACGCTTATGACATGGGGGCAAAGCCTCGCTGTTGCCAAATGCCCACGTCCCCCTGCCAACCATTCATGGTGTCTCTGTGCATCAATAGTGGAACAGAATGAGAGATTTTTCTGTCAAGGTCCCTGAACTGACATAATACCGATGTTTCCTTTTCCTGGCATGCTATGAAGGTCAACATCTAATAACAAGACTTTCAAAATAACTCGTCATGAAGGGAATTCAGTTTATGTTTAATTTCATGCTGTGGGATGAGAACGTAACTCACTTTTTAGGGGTAATGAAATCAGAATCAACATGCAATATCTGTTTAAGTTGGTTAGTTCAAGAGACCAAATATTTAGGGCAACAAAACCACAGTCTGACCAGTTGGTCAAGCATGTTTTCTTCAATTTAGTTTCTGTCAGTCCAAAACTGTGGCAGGATTCAAAATTCAAAAATGTCTTTCAGTGGCAATTACACTTCATTACCCATGCTTGTACAATCTGATGTGATCCAATAAGCACACTCTGATATAAATTCAAATAATAATTCAGAGATTCAGAGATCTTGTTTGATGCTGTCAAAAGGAATACATTTAGGTTATATATGACAGTGCTGCTGAATGGCTCTGCAAACTAATTTTGGCTACCCCATTTACACGTGACAGTGGCAGAATATGAGTACTACCCTTTTATATTACACTAATAGTAATGTTTGTAACTTAAGTCCAGCACCTACACCCACTAAAAGAAAAACGAAGTTAATACTTGCCAAAAAGTGTTGAAAAAAACAATCATTAAAACTTTATAAAAAGAGCTGCTGTGCTGGGAGGAATTGTATTGTACAAGTGTGTATCATGAAGTGGACAATTAGTCAAAACTTAGAACTTTTTATTTATTTCTCTGTGTGCAAGATGCCTCAGAAATGATTCATAACTTATTTGAGTGGCTGTAATGTTCTGGCAGAGTCTCCCATTCATGATTTCAAATCACTCTCTACAAATTCGTCAGTGCTGCAGGTAAGGAAAGTGTTTTTAAATTCCAGTTGCTGCAGCAAGAAGAAACCTGCCTCTCGCCTTGCCGCATTTACAGAAAAGACCAGGTGGGACATTAAACACGAACTTCTGTATAACAATGTTTCTCTTTTAATTAAACGATTGCTTTTGTGTGTGTAACAAACAAGAATTATGTTGTGTTGATTTGAAATGGGTTCACACGAGGTCTGCCAGTAATTCATTTGACATGAATCAGTCGGCAACACTAAAGTGGGAAGACGGTGGAGGGATGATTGATGCCAAATGCTTGCTCTATGATTCGTTTTCTGAAACCACAAATCATTTGCCAGAACAATAGACTCATTACTAATCATTTAGAGACATATTAGCAGAAAGTAGGAAATAGCAATCATCGGCCCCTTTTCAGACGTCCATCCTTTTTACATTGATCTAATTGACTTAAAAGTAAATGCCACCAGATGCTGCTGTATCAGCTTTTCTCGATTAAATCTATGTAAACACAGTACAATCTGTGTATGTGCAGAGAGACAGACATGTTGGAATCTTGGCCGGCTTTTAATTACAGCCTCGGGTTAGAATGCCTTTCAAAACCCATTGAAGTTAGGACACCAAATTAGAAGACAACTATGCCGACAACACGTTTGTGTTTTCATTTCTAGTCCTACCACAGTGGCTGACTTAATTCTATTAAATGAGGCAAATATTTACCCATGTGGCTTCTTTTATTACCTCACAGGAGCATTTCTATTTTCCTTCATTAGCATCTTAAAACAACCTCATTATGCAGCTTCCCACAAAGGTGAGGCATCTTGATTGATCAGTTATTGATCAGCACCTCCATGCAAAGCAACACTTGATAACTGTGGACAGTTTGCTCACTGTGAACAGCTCGTACAAACTCCAGAGAGGCTTTAAAAGGATTCCCTAAACTGCATCTCACATTAAAAGGACGTGTTTCTGTTTCCACAGCAAAGGAAGGGCAGAGTTTCCATGACGACGGTGCACTTTGGACGTGTCATTAGGTGTAATGTGGGGTTGCTAGCCCGGTTAGCTGAAGCTAGCTCGGGGAAACACTCACCACCTCTCTAGCCTTCGGAGAGAAGCCGCTTTTGGGTCTGCTCCTCTTGAAGATCTCATCTTTGGTGGAGTCAAAGCCGATTCCTATGGCTTTGTTTCTGGTTTTCACTGTCTTGACGCTGGCTTTGAAAAGTAATGTTATGTCCACAGCCATGTCTGTGCAGCAGCGGCAGCGCGAGCCCCTCCGCTGTAAACAAACTGACACGTCACCGCGCGCACACGTCATCAGCCCGCGACACGGAGGATTTTCCCTGAGACGGAGAAGAAAGCCTTACATTTCATCTTAAGATGTTTAATCTTATTTATCGATCATAGCTTAGTTCATACCGCACAATAGTTACTTCCTGGTATCATCTAAACTGGTCTGAGGAGTCCAATCATCTTGATTCAGATCCAGGTACCTAAAATCATAACATTAAAAAAAAAAGCCTTAAATGTGATTACTTAAGTTCAAAACCCCTTAACTAGCAGGGGTTTCTACAAGTTTCTACAAGACATATGTGTGTGCATTTTAATACAGTGGACTGAACCAAATGATGAATCTGTCCATGTTCTTCACAGACAAAAAAGATGCCACTACAACTACTTGAAGGCATGGCCAGCAGGAAGAGGAGACCCAATTGGACTCACAAGGAATGTCTTCTCCTGGCTCAGCTCATGCTGGAGAGGAAAGAGATCATCCGAGGGAAATGCAGCACTGGAGTATCGATACAAGATAAGAGACAAGCCTGGGAGGAGATCGCCCAAACCATCAACACTGCCTTCCCACAGATCGAGCGCACCGTCTCTGACTGTAACAAAAAGTGGGAAAATATGCTGGCAAAGTCAAGAGAAGAGATCAAACAACAACAAACGAAAAGGCAAGCAGATGCAGGTGAGCACAAATTGCTCTGTGTTAACAATAAAACACTATAATTATGAATCATTATATTTTTCAGATTTCCTCAAATAAGCCAAAGCCTTTAGGATACATATCTGTGTTAGGCTCCGGTAAATAATGCACATCATAATGTAGGTGTGTTATGTTATGTGTTATATAATTTTTTGATCTCCACAGAGGAGAGCCCCCACCTTGAACAGTTCAGTGCCATCACCCAAATCGTGATTTCTGTGATGAACCTCTCAAACATACTGCAGCAGGACAGCGAAGACTCTCAGAATGGAGAATGGGTGGAAACTAAGCATAACAGGTAAGACAACACGTTAAACTGATGGACTGTGGAAACTGTTCTTCTTAATCTAATTTGTCAACCCGTTAATATGTAGAGATTATTTTCAACAGTTCTCAGTTTACAATAAGAATATGGCCAATAGCCGTGATTTTGTAATTATTTTTTATTATTTATTCCTCCTTTGAGTCATAAGAAGCAATCACTATTATATATATATGTATGTATGTATGTATGTATGTATATGTATATATGTGTATATTATATATATACATATATATGTATATACATACATACACACACACATATATATATATATACACACATAAAATTAAAGGATGTTGTCACATATTGTCACACCCTATCTTCATTGGTAGCACAAATGGATTGATATAAATTCGATTGAGCTGTCAAAATGATCACATGTTTCTTTCCTTCTATTTCAGCTTTGATAAAGGTCACACAGTAGCTGAGAGATTCTCAGACAAACCTGCACATTATGCAGATCCATCCACGGCTTCAATAGAACAAAAACCTTTCTCATATATCCCTAAGACACTTGCGCTGCAGTCTAGTGATCATCACGCTGCTGCTGCTTTCCCTTCCTCTGAAAAACACCTGGATTCTCCCTGCTCAACACCTGAATCTTTAGGACACTGCACCTCACTGCAAGAGAAAATGGACTTGGAAATGTCTGTGCTCAGAAGACAGGAAGCGGTCCTCAAACTTCAAGAGGAATATTATACACTGAAAATTAAGATGATGAAGAAGAAAGTGGAATACTCTCCCCTGAAAGATTAGGTGACGACCTGTTATACCTGATTTGAACAACTACTGCGTGTGGGAAGCACAGGTTTAAATCACATCAACACTGTGACTGGAAGTAGAATTAGATACAAAAAAGAGACGTCCTGAAGTGGAATTTTAAAGATTTCTTATAAATTAAAATGAGGAAAGGGAATCAATTCAACAAATATGAAGTTCACAAAGTTTATGATTTAAAGATTTGGATTATTTACATTGTACTTTGGAAAATGATTAACATTAAAATATAATTAAAACCAGGACCAATGATGTCTTAATAGGAATTTTATTCAAAAATTAAATTATTTATTTATTGACAACTTAGAACTAATCTGACATTGTACCATAATGAGTATCAGATAAAAAATGATTCAAAACCCTCTAATAATTTCAGATGCAGTTCCACAGGAAAAACATTTTGCGCTATTCAGAGTTGGATGCATCAACCTACTATATTTTGACATTAGACATCAAATTGGATTCACAAACATGGTTGTATAGATGACTACAGCTGAAAATAGTTATAGGACAAACTTCATTTGAAATAATTTCAGGGAATTTCATCAGGAAAAGAAGTAATTAACTACACAGGTGTGCTGCACAGATGATACAGTATAAACCAAAATGCTGCCATTACTGTGGGAAGGGATTGTGGGCAAAGCCTGTTTCTATTTTCTACTTTGGGGGCAAAGTAAAGCAATGAACAAGAGTTTTGAAATGTATAAATTCAATCACTACTAGTGCACCAGATGGAACACCAGGACAATGTCACTGCTACAGTTATGTGAGGAGGGATCAAACGTGAAATGAGTGAAAGCATTGTGTCATGGAGCTGTGGATTTGTAGCTGCTCAGTTATTTGTGGTATGAAATATTTGTGTCTATTGGAGGGGAAGTGCAATTCGTATGTGTAGTTTTACACTGTCGGACATTCGGTTTATTTGCTGATTCATACCATTTACTGTTAAGTGCGAATTTGGAAGCTGTAAATGTTTGACGTGTTTATGAAAAACCGAACTTGGTCAAGCCAATGTAAGTAAGGTTAAAATAATGTCCCGTCTAGACAAAAATGTAGTAATTTGTGCATAAATCTGTTTATTTGTAAGTGACTGGGCTTGGCACCCCGTTGTAAGCATCGGGGCCAGGAGTTTTGAATAAAAGTCTCTTATTTGCTGTGTGGTTTGCTCATTTCCTTTGTTAGTGTTGTGCCATACTGTGTTACAGCTGAGTGCTGTGACTGTCTCTGCCTTTTTGCCACTTCAGCATTAAATCATTTTTTCATTCAGATTTTTTTTTTCTTTGCAGTTTTGACTGTGAAAAATAGAGCAGCTTTATAAGTACCAAGGTTATTTGCTTGATTTAAGCCACAATTGCCTTTTTGATTGCCTGCGTGTGTTGATTTGAGCAGTCTGCAAAATGCTAATTGAGCTGCAGCAAACATCAACTCTGCAGGCTCAAATAGGTAAACATGATAGGAATGTTGCTGAAAAGCCATCTTTTTCTTGACTCAGTTTTTTGGGCGTCTCTTCGTGGGAATTGCTCATGAAGTAAATGTCTGATATGTCCACCCCAATCAATGTGGGGAATATTTCCAAATTTCATCCCAAATTTGCTCCTTTTAATTCTGTATATCTCAATATTTCCTATTTTCAGAGTCTGCCTGCTTGTTTTTGCATCCAATCTGTATTGGTGGGTGTGTCGATTATACACAGTTCATCAAATCCTTGATAATCCATGTGTTAAAAATGCTGTAGGAGAGTATAACAAAGTTGAAGACCACTATCTTACCCTGAAAACTTAACATGGTAAAGCTGATTTCACATTCTTTATAGGCATTCCTAGATACTATCTATCCCTGGATGAAGTGTCACTGACAGTATCCATTCCCCTCATCCCTGACAGATGAGCCATGTTTTGGAGTGTCCTCTGGGCAGTCCACTTAACTGCCTGAAAAGGAACCCCTTAATCTCCACTTTCTCTTTGTTTGGACTATTATCAGAGCTGTCAGTCAGGGCCGCTTTATCTTCACAGGACTCATCTACTGGCTGTTTCACGTTGGTTTAATTCTATCAAAGGCCCTTATCTCTGCTTTGCCTGAGGATGCATCCTTCCTCCGACTCCCTAGATCGGTCTCGCCTCTCATAACAGCATCACTCATTAAAGGCGATATTCCTGCTTTTTTTTGGGAGCATTTTAGGCATAATGTTGGATTATTGTACTTGCTCATTTGACCATAAACGGTAATCAATGTTTATTGAATTTACAGCTGAGCTTTGCTGCTTTCACTGTTTGCATTGTTAATTAGTGGGGTGTAGTCTGAAACCCGAGCGAATGATATCCCATCAACCACCGCTGATTCAGACTGGAGATACTCTCCTTTGATGGCAGTTAACTCTGTCTTTTGGCAGTCGTCTCTCGAAGCAGTCTACTGGAATGCCATGCAGCCTGATCGTATGAAGAGCAATTACGTGGGAGGGAGCGGTCGCCTTTGAGGTGGAAGCTTACCTGCCACACCCTGCAGGCTTACAAATAAGCCTCTGGACATGTCCCAAATGTGTGAGAATGGTCCCTTTTCTTCGTGCCCTTCTTCTCATGACATATGGTTTGAAGAAATTTGACAGTTGGGGGCAGTGAGGGAAGAGTTAGCCAAGGCGTTAAATTAGCTCATTTGGTTTGCTTTGGTTGGCTCTTCGTCAACAAGACCAATAGAGGAGGCCTTTTTCAGCGGCCAGAAGAAAAGATCCTGGCACAGACGTGATGCCAGGATACACGTTTGATTCGGCTGTCAGCCATCTGAGTTTTGTTGTTTGCCTTATGACATCAGGCTGATTTAATTAACAACAATAAATATTTACTGCATCTATTTGTTGTCAATTACACAGTGAGGCAGAACATAAAAAGCTGGATGATAAGATGACTGCTTGCATGTGTGTCAGATAATAGGAAAAGGGTGGCGTGCGCATATCTGTGTTTCATAGTCGGCATTTCAGTTTGCATGCCAGAGAATCATTTTTTTTTCTCTTACCAGCGTTATAAGCAACCCCTTTTTTGAATAAGAATCACAAGCATCGCATGCAAGGTCATGAACATGTAAGTTTCCTGGAAGAATAATCACGGAAAAGACATGCAGCTTAACTCTTCGGACCAACAAAGAACTACCCATAGGTTAAGTACAGATGTTGCAATCACAAATTGGATTTTCCATAAGGCAGTCGCTGCAACAAATGTTTAACTTTATTTAGATTAGAAAGGGCATTGCCCATTACCAACAGGCCTCAGGCATAATGTCTCTGCTCCAGGGATTAACCACAATTTATGCTTTTATTTCGCTGGCCTGGTGACAGCCAAGAGCGGAAAACTTTCTCAAAAGACACGGTCACAGGGGAAATTACCCTTTACCCACTTATTTTATTTTGACTTACTCGTCACCACAAGCACAAACAAACTGGTTGTTAAAGGCACTACTTTTTGAGTCACTGAAATATAGCCATCAGTCCTATCATTGTGTCGTGTATTGTTTACTCTTGGCCTAAAAATCTCCTTGACTCATTTTAACCATCAGTGTGAAGGTTGTTTTACAGATATTGTGAGTATGTGGGTAAAATATATGATATAATCATGCCATGGCCACACTAAAACAGCCCAGATTTAAGCGTTGTGGATATGCTTGACTTGATCATTTTCCACCATGGTCTTCAAAAATGGTCAACAATTGCTCCACCAATGAAACGGGATCCTCTTTGTAATTAAAGCCAGTAGAAAATTGGATCATTTTTTGCCTGGACAGCTTTCACATTCCAGCCTAATATGGCATTGGAAGCTTTTGAAGTTGCTGTCCTGGCAGTCCCAAATTATACCTTTCATCAGCCAATCATCAGAAAATGGCAACCTGACATTCGCTATCGCAGCTCACGTCTGAGCTGGAGTCCATGTAATCAAGGTGGCTCGTATGATACCCAATGACAAATCAGCAATGAATCCCACAATTATAATTTCTCAATTGCAACTCATGGAATGTCTTATATGTAAGATCAAAAGGATATTTTTTACTTCTTCCACTAAAAGTCAACTGCATGTCATTATGTCTTTACTTCTTATTGGTTCAAATGATTAGCTCTTCAGTGAACCCTAGGTAAAGCCGCCCTCTGTAATATAAATGTCAAATCTTGTAATAGTGCAAACTGTCAATGTCACAGCAAGATAGAAATTGAAACTGACCTTTCAATAACTTTTGAGGGTTTGGTGTCTGTTCTGACCTTTGGGGCATTTAGTGTCCTATGTAAATGTAGCCTTTTAGCCTTAGGTCTGGTTCTCTAACCTTTGTTATTTCGATTTGGCTGGACCCTCTTTGTTTGCACATTCTTAATGTTAGACATATAACCATAACAGAGTGCTTAATCCTTTACCCCAGACGAATACCAAAAATAGAAATAGGCTTAGTGTAATAGTATTAAGGCTCGTTTCACACATCATTATGTCACGTTGCTGCATCGCCGCTGTCGAAGACGCTTATATTGCCTCACCCGCCGAGCTCAAGCTTGGGGCCTTTAACTCCAGCTGTCGTTACGCTGCACCGTCATCCAGTTATGGCTTGACAGAAGTGACGCCGACAATCACACTGACACAATGGTCATTCAGCAAGAAAAAAAAAAGGCTGATGGAAGTTGGAAGTAGCGAGAGAGGTCACCGGTCTTCCCGTTTCCCATTGCCTCATCCTCACTGCCTCACTGGACACATGTAATGCTGAAAACTCTCTGAAACGACTGGGGGAATTATGGGCGTGAGCACAAGTCAGTGAGTTCACAGAGGGAATCGACTATACATGGAGAACCTTCCGTGGTCGCACAGGTAACACAGTGCATTTTTCCTCTCCAGAAGCATAATTATAGAATCTTTGTTGACCCTTTATGCACAAAAAGACAAACTCTTCCAGAATGACGATTGGCCATTGAGGTCTATTAAACTTGCGCTCTTCTGCTGAGAGATGGTTGGCTGGCTGGCCATAACCATAAAACAATGGGCACTATTATGCATCCTCAGGCATGTCTACTGTACAGGAACATACTTCTGACTCAGAACAAACCAACCTCCCCAGAGACACTGAAATGCAACATGAACTAATTTGTGTCTCGGTGGTTTCTCCCATTCTTAACCTCACGCTCTGGCCAAGGCCAGAGCATCATGAACGACTTCATGTATTTATAAATAGGCAAAGGGAAGAGGGGAAAGGAGCCCAATACTGAAACCATATGGAACTGGTGGAAAGTAACTCATCTTGTGACAACATGGCATGCCCCCCCCCCCCCTCCCCCCCCGCACCCCCCCAACCTTCCCCGCCCTGAGTCCCACTCTGTCTCATGTCACAGCCGTTCACGAAAGACTGCAATTGGAGAAGGTCAATCGGTGGCTGGGGCCAAGAACAAAGTGATCGTGATTTTCAGAGAGTACATGCGGGATATGAAGAGGAAATGGTTTTGCCGCCAAACACTCAATTACATGTAATTACAATAATTCAACCTTGGAAGATGGTTTATTCCATTTTATTATGAAGTTCACTCTTTCATGTCTCATCTGGGGGGGAGATGGGGGGAGCTCTGTGAACGGCGACAGGCCCTATGTGAAACAGATACTTCGGTTGCTCATCTCAATCCTTTCCTTTTTTTTCTCTTTTTATGTCCTTCAGGAGTTTAGTTCTTTTATTTTTCCTTTCCAGAGTTGATAGGTCAGTTTCCTCACACATTACTCGCCTGCCATGACCTTTATCTTTGACGTTCGTAAATCCATTCAGAAATCTCTTTGATGTCATTCAACTGGAACAAGATAATGAATTGATTATTTATCGAGCTAAACAAAAGTTCTGGTTTGAGTTTCTCATTATGAGTTTCCTTTCTGTGTTTTTATCTTTGTAAACTGGGGTTTTGGTCAGGAAAATGAAAAAAAACAAGAAATAAGAAGATCTTTGGCAATTATAATGCATTTTTCCTTCATTTCGCAGTTGAACAAGTAATTAGTGGGGGAATCTGTCATCTTAATCAGCACTCAAATTGATAGTAAAAGAGATGGACGGAGTTCAAAAAGGTTCTCTCGCTGATTTTGCGACAGCACTCTTAAATTTTGGGGACTAGCATGAGACGCATAAAAAAAAAAGAATGGGCAAAATCAAAACAGCTGAGGGAGAAATATCCCTCCTTCGAGTCCATATGGATCAGTTGGAAACGGGGTCGGAAAACACCGGAATTTTTTCTGTCGTCTCTCAAACCCATCACCAAGAGTTGCTTTGTCAAACTGTGGAAAGCTCCCTCCAGCACCAAAGAAGTCCCATTTAAATCACTGAAATCTAATTTTAAAATCCCCGCATGAGATTTTCGTGTATATAAACAATGGAAATGTGCATCATGATAGCGGTCAGACACTTTATGAAAGTCTTACATCAGCTCAAAGCACAACAAAGAGTCTGTTCTAGTGTATACAAAGCAAATACTGTTTGAAAGGAGATGCAGGCGGCCATGTCTATTTGTCGATTATTGCAAATATCACATTGTGGATCAGAGATTTAAGTGGAAAAAAAAAGCACCTTAAAAGACAAGGCTTTGACCCGCATCATATTCATTCAGTTTGGGTAATTTTTTCCCCTCGACAATGAGTGATTGCACATTTCAACTGAAGCATCTTTTGAAAAGGACAAAGACCCTCTTACTGAGCCACTGCGCTTTGCTCTATAGAATTTCCCCCGTCTCGCTATAGATTTAACCTTCTGTTACAAGCGCACACACTCAAATATCAGCCCACTCAGTGTCAGCGCGTTAGCCTGTCCAGCGTCTAGGTCTACACCACACCCCGGTGGAAGAATGAGAGCCCTGTGTGATTGATAGTCACTTCTAATTTAACTTAACGTTTTCTGTGTGTTTCTCCGCTGAAATATAGGCCCCTTAACAAGACCAAATCACAGACGTGGGCAGAGGCCGTGCTTTGAAATGCGGCAACCCCTGAACCAGAAAATAATCAAGGGGACTTAGGCATGGCACTGCGGCCGGAAATTCACTGTGAATACTGGTTTCAACCATGACCGTTAGAGAGCCCAACTTTTTGGCTTTCACATTGATTTCAAGTTCCCCCTTCTCTAGTCTCCCTCTCGGCTGTATGTCACACACTCAATTTGGGCTCCCTCTGACCTAAAACCTGATGAGAAGCGTCTCTGTTTTCGGGCGAGCTGACTTTAGTCCATTTTTGACACACACACACACACACTCACACACACGTGTGCCCACACACTTACAAATATACAGTGCGTCCCTTTTAGCCCTGCGGCTTGCTTTCGTTCTTCACAGCACATCACAGGGATGGCTACTTTTCTGCTCGTCCAGCAAAAATCTTCTCTCGCCGTTCCCCCCTCTGTTATTTCTCCTCGCCTTCCTCCACAGTGGAGGAAGAAATTGCGGTTGAGGGTTTAGGCCAAGTCTCCCCACAGCTTGTCCTGATTACTAAGTAGACAAGTACCCATGGTTAGACAGAACCAAGACTCTCTGGTCCTCGTTTCCTTTCCTTCATATTTCAGAGTGATGATTGCTGAGGTTTCCATGAAGGGCGAGAGACCCCATTCGATGGTGGACGGTCATAAAATGAACCTGAATCACATTATTCACCTCTGAGGTGTTATGTTGGTGTTATGATGGTCCACGACATCACTGATAAAAGTAGGTCATGACCTCAATCAGCATGTGGAATTGCACACAATGTAATTTGGCTTTGAATAAACAAGTTGGAGTACATGTCACTGTCTGGCATGTCCTCATAATCTTAATGTTCTCATCAGCTCTCAGAATGCCAACCAACCATGCACTTTTCTAATCTGCAGCCTCCACTCCTCCTTTCCTTTTCCCCAGTCTCCTCCTCTGATCACTGTTTTCCCTCTGATTTGTATCAGCAGCTCACTGCCTTCTAGCCAATTAGTAAAGGCAAACAAAACAACAATCAGTCCCTTGGCTTAATGTACTCCACTTCTTCAGCAGTAAATACCAAGTGATTCCTTAAAGTTTTGTCATTCAGAAGAGCCTGCTGCCTCTGGTCTTTGTCAAAAGAGAGACAGAGAGAGAGGGATCCCTTTGAAATGGAAGGCCAGACCCCAAAACGCAAATTGTTGAAGAAGGAGACAAAGGCTGTGGGGGGTGGGAGGGGGGCGTTGTGATGGCTGATGGAGCCCGATAAAGGGAGATTACAGTTAACGGGCTGTTTCATCAGGTGACAGGGTTGTATTTTATGGTGTAACAAGGATGGGTTGTGACTCAGGCTGCTGGAGCTGTCACTGAGCTCACTTTAATTACTCATTAAAACCACATCTAAGATTGTGGCCTTTGGGTGGATTTAGATGGATTCAGGTTGATGTGAAGTGTGATGTCAAATAGAGAAAGTTCAGAATAACAAAGAATTTCTAGGCAATCTAAATTAAAAGGAAATTTCTATAAAAACGTTATCAGGTGAATGAAGTATCAGAAACAGCAGCAGTAGTGTTCCCTTATCAAAAGAAACATTAGACCCTTTTTCTACATTTTTTTTTCTTAAAAGTCATCGATATTTCTCACATTTATCATAGTTTAATGTAGAAATGGATTTTACTTTATTTATATTCTGTTGTTTCTGATCCATCAATACAATTTCTCCATTGAATAAATATTGTTGAAATACTTTTAAAGTGCTGTAGGGCAAGAGTGTTTTTTTCTTCTTAAGTATTTATGATGTGTTTCTATGAGACCACTGGAGCCTATATTTATGGCTTAAACTTTTATATGATTTTTAGTTATGTTAAATGGTCATTGTCATTATTGTCAAATGCATCTTATTTACTCCATTGAAAGCCACAGAGAGCCTGCTGAGAGGATTTACTTTATAGTCTACCGACAAAGTGCGAGGTAAAGGATGAGGGAGCCTCATCACAATAATAAAGGCAAGGTAATCAAGAGACAGTACCATGACAAAAGGAGCATGCAGTAAAAAGGGAAAAAAAAGCTTTGTATGTAAATCAGTCAAGTTTCCTTGGCGTCATGTGAAAGTATGCAGGACGGCAAGAAGAATCCCAGGCATGTTCCGGGTATGGGAAGCCCCTGACGCCAGACCGAGCGGCGGTACCATTGTCAATTTGTCCATCCAACTCGCCTTCTTAGAAACACAGAGAAAGAGGGCGGGGCCAGGACAAAGGGAGGGATGGGTAGACAGACAGACGATAATAAAGGATGAAAGAAGGGGAGAATATGATGTAAGGAGGGAGAAGATGGAGAGAGGAGCTGTGAGAGAAACCCAAAGGGAGGGAGGTGGGGTTGGGGGGGGGGGGGGGCAGGTGCCTGGAGGTTACGCTGGAGACGGAGGGGTGAGGAGGAGGCGAGGCAGGAAGATGGATGGAGCAGCCTCCCGCTGAGCGTCCGTCTCAGTCCCCCCGTCTCGGACCCCTCTGCGCTCCTGTGAGCACAGTGGGAGAAACCCGGGGAGGACGGCGACTCTCCGGCTGCATTTCTGTTCCCCTTTTTCTCTCTGCTCTCTGCTCGCTTTAGCCAATTGCCGCTCTTTTTTTCCACCGTCTTTCTCCCTCGCTCTCGCTCATTAGGGGCCATTTTCACTTCAAAGCGCCTCCATTATCTGCCATCTCTGAGGGCAATTAGGAATGGAGTGACTTTGAGCGGCAGGCACGGCCACGACATTATGACTACTCATCCCCTGTCACGAGGGCCTTTGTGGGAGCTACCGACATTGATGGAGAGGATAGCGGGGGCCTCCGTATACCCCACCACCACCACCACCTCTGCACATCACCCCCAGCTGGCCCCTTCCTTTTGACTGGTAAACTGTGGAGTAAAATGGTGTGTAATTAAGTGGCAGTCAAAGCAGGTCCTGTTTGGGTGTGTGACGGGCGTTGCGGAGCGGAGTGAGGAAGGGTGGAAGTCACAAGACCAGTGGGGGCAACGGCAGGGCTGGGAGAGGTGGGACGGGGTGGGGCCGGGTGGGGAAGGGGGCTAGAGCTCGCGATGAATGAGAATAGTGGAGACACAATAGCGAGGCTGTGAAGTACGGAGGGGGAAAAACCCACTTTGGATGGAATAAAGTCAATGTTTACTCGCCTACAATGACGGGACGGAGAGCTGTAAAAGTCACGCAAACTCCAGTGACAAAGTGAAAACATTTTAACACATTCCTAAAAAAGAGGGCAGTTTTTCAAAAGAAAAAACAAAAGCGGTGTCCTCGCACTCATGACTTCCATTTTACAGCATCTCTTTATACCAGCGAGAAACGGGGGCACCGCGAATGAAACTGTCACCAAATAAATGTCTCATTATATTCCCCTTTCCTCTCTGCAACAGCTTTTACCGTTCGTCTTTAGGGGGGCGTACAGAGCACAGGGCCCCCTCTCTCTGTGTGTGTTGAGAGGTATATGAGATTTTTTTTTTTTTTTTTTTTAGGATGGTGGTTACTCTGTTACTGCTGCCAAAGTAATGAAAATACAAAGTGAACACAGCTGTACTGTTAGACAAAGCATTGTTATGTACAAAATGCCAATGTATGATCATTTTCAGATATAAAACCAAAAAGACAGGATGTAAACTCCAAGCTCCATAATGCAATTAATGTGCCTCTTATCTTAGATTGTACCTTTTTTTTCTTTCCACTGGAGTCTACTAAGTGCATTCTCCCTTTCATATCTGCACCTCGGAGGAATGCGGTGACTGAGCTGTGGTGGAAGGGAGCTGATTTAGCCGTCCTTTGATGCTCCCACTAGTTAGCCGTCTCCCACTGAGTACTGACATCCTGTCAGCATGAAACCTCTTCTCATCCCCCGGGTTTGTCACTACATGACCACAAAATGTTTGTGTGTGTACGTGTGTGTGTGTGAGAGAGAGGGGGAAAGAGAGAGAGAGCAAGTAGTTCCTATTTAGAGAGGAGGAAAAGCAAAAAATAGACCAAAGAAAAGGTTTCCTGAATTAATTTGGTTCCAAAAAAGAGAGCTCCTTTCACAAGCTTTGAGTGGGCACAAATAACAACAACCTGAATGTTGTCATGGAGTTGATTTATGACGTTGTCAGAAAAACTACAATGTTTAATGGAGTAACGGAGCATGGGTCATAGAGGAACACATCAGACAGCATTTTTAGATTACATTTTAATTTGCGCAGACATGGACCTGCATGGAAATCTGTGTTTTTTAACAGCAGTCCAAGTGAGCCTCTATTTTTCCAATTTGAAATAACCATCATTCATCATTCTGCACCTCCTCAAACAATGCAGCTTCATCAGAGAGCAGAGATTGCCCCTTAAAAAGTGAGAAAAGAAATAAATCTTTCATCTTTTTTCTTCTTCTTTTCTTAACCTTTAACAGTTGCTTGGAGATCCCCTCTCGTTTGCCCAACATGAGACCATGCTCGTCTAAAAACAGATCGAAAAAATAATGTGTTTCCTTAAAAGTGTTTTTTTTCTCAGTTGGCCAGCAAGAGGTGGTTTTACCAGTTGCAAAAGGACCAGACCACTTGAGCGACCAAGTTTCAAGCATTTTTCCACGGAGTGTGATGTTTAATTTATCATGTTTGAAATAATAAAGATGATAAAATAGGGCATAGCATCCAATTCAGCACCTCTGGGCGACGTCACCATTACCCCAGCCTCTTCTAATCTACAACACTGGGAGGTTCTCATTTTGAAAGTCATTCTCATGAGGGTCTCAATAAGAGCAATTCTATGACAACTGGATAAAACACCCCACTTTTTTTGAAAGTGTACAACCTATTTACATTTGTTTGTAGATGTTGATGAGCTCTGCGGTATCGGTGCCGTTTCTTCAACACATAACGCCCAGAAGAACAAAATGAAGCAAGACGACACCAACAACTGACACATTTCGAAAGAATACAAGTGTATTCTTTCGAAATGTGTCAGTTGTCGGTATAAAAGACTTGGAGGAGGTGTGCTCATTACACCAACCTGCATTCTCTGAGGGTGAACAATACCGAGTAAATCATGAAAAAAAAACGGTGTCATCTTGTTACACAATCGATAGTCATTAGCTCAGGGCTCATATTCACGTAGATTATTGCTTAATCGTAATAATCTCTTCTCTCCAGATCTTTGTAAGCAACCAGAGACCAAACGCCCCGACCTTAAGCTAAACGCGCAGCTTGTAAGCCCCGGGGGCTGGGTGGAATTAGTTGCAATTACTTTTTTCAGGTAATTATAAATCCTCAGCTATCCAATAAAGTCATTCACACAACCCCCAAGGGCCCGCGGTGCTGTCATTTAAATGCGGTGTGGAATTAGTCCGAGGCCAACCCAGGTCTCACGCCACCTTAATTGTATAGCGCAGGCAGCCTGTGGGTGGTTGAGGTTTCAAATAGCTTTAATTGATGCTGAGGTAACAAACAGGTAACATAATCGTCGGGGGAGCTCTGCCAGCGGGCGTGCATGGGGAAACGATGGAGGAGACTCGGTGTCACAACTTTTGTTTATTTGGTTTGGAGACATGGGGGAGATTTAGAGAAGGAGAATGTCACTTTTCATCCCTTACAAGCGGCTTTTTGTCCCCCTTTTTTCCACCATTTGTGTTTGATGGGAGCTTTGACAGGCCTCCCCTTGCACCCCCCACATCTCCAAACACCAAACTGTGAAGTCCTTAATGAGTAATAATCCCTTTTTTCTCGCCCCGGCTAGAAAGGGGGGGAGCATGAGCGGCGTCGCTGACCCCGCTTTTCGACAGCACGTTCCAAAGATTAAGCAAACACTGGTAATTGCCCCTGGAGATCAGGTTCTGTTTTGACTGTTTGTCGTCCGTGCCGCCGCCTGACGCGCGTTTGATCTGCAGTGGGGAGGCAGCAGATCCTCACATCTCAGCTCCACGCTGAGAGACGGCAAACCACCGGGCTCTCACACACACACACACACACACGCACACACACTGCTAAAGCGTGAATTAGCAGCCACTTACAAGATGATGTGCACACGCTGTTTGCTGTGGTCGTCCCCTGACCAAGTCATAACAAAGTCAGGATTTCATGAGTTTCTTCTGAAAGTAGCTGGGACTTCCCCCCCCCCCCACACACAAACAAACAAACAAGCAAGCAAGCAAACAAACAAACAGATCATACGTGTGCTTGCATGCAATGCGCACATAAACACACTTGATCAAAGTCAAATCTTTTCTCACAGAGGGAAAGCAACTAAGTATGCTAAAAGTGTAATTGGGCTTCATTATCTCATCCTGAGGTGATATTGGAGGTCTCAGTGGAAAAAAGACATAAAATTTCATGCTTCCACGGTGGATAACATGGTCATTAAAAACAAACAATTCCTGTGCGCTTTTATTGGTGCAAACAAATCATGTCCAGACAACCACAATAAGCACCGCTAACTAGTCACATTTCTCGGCTTGAGTAAGTCACATGGTGCCAGTTAGAAGTCGTATCCCAGAAATTAGCAAACAAAAAAGATTTTGGCCAGAATTGACATTTGTAAACTGCGCTGTATTTCTTTCTCTGTTGTTTTCCCTCTGAAACAGCAACACAATCAGCAAACACAGCGTGCGCCGAAACCAAAAAGAGGACTGTGAGAAATGCTGTTTGTTTACAGACCGAGTCGCGGAAAGAGTGCTTGACATTTTTCCGCCCGTCCTGTGATTGGAGCAGCGTGACACGCCGGCAAATGATTGCGCAGACGAGTCCGATGGGCTTTGCAGTCAGTCATGGCAACCTCTCAGCCGGTTACAGCTGACCTTGTCGTCGGGCTCGCATCAAACCAGGCGGGAGCGAGACCGCTTCAGTAGCCGGGCCTGACCCCGCGGATCAGAGCCGGGTTGGGGTTAATGCCCACTGGAACCATCGGTCTGCTTTTCATTTTCAACCTGCTGGATCATCTCAGCCTGTTAAAAACGGCTGTCAGGCAAGAAAAAGAGAACCTTTTCGTCCACCCAAAATAATTCTGACATGTCAATTATTGTGGATTTACTGTTATTAGGGCAACCGCTACAATAAATCCGTCCCGTGAGCTTCCTGGATTAGAGGAGCTATTGATATTTCTTTTGAGAATATATTTTGCTCACTACATCATCATATCTGGAGGTTAGTTTCTACATCACATACTGGAGATTCAAAGATCGTTTGTCGGCCTCAGAAAAAATCCCTAAGTGACTCAACATAATATGTTTATTCAGTGGTTTATTCTTTTAACTTTGATTGGTTGGGTCAATTAGTCTTAATATTAAAGTAGCTTTATTGATTTGATGATTTGGTCGTCGGTGGTTAACATTTTTTCCTCAAACAGTTATGACCTGACAGCCATGGGAAGGGTTCGGCCTCTAAATGAGGCATAATGACAGCCTGCGGGCAAAGCTAATACTAATAAAACTGCCTGACAACGCTACAGGAATGTTGCCACAATTAATGAAACCTACCGGCCTCTCTTCTGTCTGGTGCCAAGGCACATGTGGAACCTCTAAAAATCCTCCATTTCTGGTGGGGTGAATTACCCCCTCAAACCAGTCACACCAGGATATCAGGATGCAGTGCTGACTGAAGTTAAAAGGCCCAACGCAGGGCCTAATCCCCTAAAAGCAATATTGTATACAGGCAAGATCTCGGGGATGGATCTTGTGTATGTTTGAACACAAAAATACACAGACAGGAGTTTACTGCCAGATCAGTGATAACGTAAACACCGACTTGAGGGAGAGAGGGACGGTTGAAAAAGTTAATGACGGACTGAAATCTGTGAAAAAACGGGGTGTCCGGAGGTGCGGTCGACGTGGCTTTTGTGATGGTTGTGTCACATGTTTGAAAAAGATGAGACAGTTTGGGGGAAAAAAACAACAGAGGAATGCGAGAGGCCGGCGCTCAGTAGACACCGCGGGAGCAGAAGGAGGAGGAAGAGCAGCGGAGGGAGGGAGGGAGGAAGGGAGGAAGGAAGAAGGACGAGGGGGATCCTCCTGTAATTGCCGGAGCAACAGGGGGGCCGATTCGAGGCCCCAGGCTGATATTAAAGTGACCCGAGAGGCTCCAGACACAACAGCCTCTAAACAGCCATGGCTCCACAGTGGAATGAGCCTCCCACATGTCCCAAAGCGGCGCTGTCCCGCCCCGCGGGATCGCCAGGTTCGTCCGAGCGGCGTCTCTGGCATGTGGCCTTTGCTTGAGTTACGCATAAATACACACGAAATATCAGTATTTTACATGGATGGGCGGCTGCAGCCAGGGTGTGATTTACTGGATGACAGGAGCTTTTTTGAGAAACAAAAGCAGTTTGAGGTGGTCTGAGCTCGGCGGCAGCACGGAAAGAAAGAGCTTTTTGATTCGCTCTGCGTAATGATAAATGAAACAGAGGAGCCGGTAATTCCAATACAGCATAATGAATTACAATGTGCCTTAATCACAGTAATTATGATGCTTTCTAATTGAGCATAATTGCCAAGTTTTTTTTAATATAGATATATATATAAGCAGGACTACACCTGATTTATAATTGATGGGAGGCAGTGGCCGACGTGGCTGTGAACACAAAAGTTTTTCCATGTATAATAAAGTTCCCGAGTGGATGCTTTTAATGCAGCAGCAGAACGTGGAGACTCCTCAGACATCACGGCCGTTTTCACTGGGTGACGAGGATGCATACGGACACGCAAAAGTTAACAAATGCAGACATCGTCCATTCCAAATATCCATGACGACAAATGTTAAGTACCGTGAAGTTTTAGTTTAGACTGACATACGAGACGAGCCAGTTTGTCCTCATAATTCACATAAACACAGTTATTCTCGCTGTGTCTCCAAACATTCTGTTCACAACACAGCAATATCAGACCATTGTAGGGTATTATATATGTTATGCATTTGACTTGGACCTGCCTGTTTTTATTTTTGACTGACTGATTTGGTTAATTAATCAATCAAATGAAATGTTTGTGGTTCCATAATTCCTCCTCTGTGTACATATAATACCTTTGTGCAGCGTTATCTGAAAAATCATTAAAAAAACAAGACAAAATGACAATCAGCTCGTCAAGCGTGTTTGTTTTCCGCGCCCCTGTGCGTGAACGTGTGTGTTTACGGCTGTGAGGTCTGGCGGTGTCTGACTGATGCCTACCTCGGCCTAACACAGCAGTTAACACAGTCGCTCTGGCTCCACAGTGGGTGGAGTCGGCAGACAGCATAACTGGGCCCTGCAGCCCACTGTAATTAGCCTTATTGAAGCTGTCACTCAATGAGCCGGCCCGATCCGGTCCCGCAGCGGCCCGGTGCGAACATCAAGGAGAAGGTGCGAGGGCTGAGGGCCGGGGGTGGGAGGGTGGGGGGGGGTTGGGGCGCCCGGAGCAACTGGCCGCGCGACGCATGGAGCAGCTATCTGTTACTGCTTTAATAACACTCCTGACAGTCCCCTTTG
>CAESWR010000926.1:1678347-1689011 GCA_903171835.1 Mullus surmuletus
CGCCATCCAGAGCTGGCAAGGCAGAGACGGCCTGTAATTGATTTAATTATCAGTAATTACTCAACTGTTTTTGTGTAGTCCGGGGTGGGGAGGAGACGGGATGGAAGCGGGGGAGGGTTGGGGTTGGGGGGGCTGAGTTAATGATGTGTTTCCATCTTAATTAATGCTGTGGTCCAGCCTGGTTTAAACGCAGGCACACAGACACATGTCGAGGTAATTTTGTGGAGACTGACACGGATCAGCGCGGAGGGTGGCAGCCCGACATGACATGAAGCAAGCGAAAAAAGAGAATGAATTTGCTGAGCTGCGGGGGGATGAAATACGAGGTGTTACTGCGGGTTCATTAGGGTTCAAAACGCCGCGGCCTTCGCTTAATCCGCACCAACTGTTTCAAAACATCAAACACAAACACAGAGAATATTAGTCCAAATAGCTGCACTAATCTGGATTTCTGACAGCTACCGAATGACACTTAAACATGCCTTTCTTTTGCAATCCAGTTTGTGCACATTTTTTATGCACATGAGCTCTCATCTCATATGGGTTTAGGAAGGTGGGGGGGTGGGGTGGGGGGGGTTGTTAAAGTCTTGAGTTCTAGCCTGTAAATGTCATGTTTGGTCGAAGATTTCCGTTTTTGCCTTCTAATTGGTGTCGGGGGATTTTGGTTTTTAAAGGGGAGGTGGGGGTAAAAAAAAGTGTGTGGAAAGCAGGACTTGTGGGGCGGGGGGGGGGGGGGGGTTCAGTGAGGGGGGTTGAGCCGCAGGACTGCCAAGCTGCACTGAACCCAAACTGGATTTTAATGGTTCCACTACTCCAGGAGAGCACGGCTCGGGTCATTAAGATGGGAAAATGGGGTCGCGTTAGAATAATAATCCCCCCTTTTTATTTGACAGCTGAAGAAAAATATTGTGTCAACACATAAAAGAGGTTACTTGTGAGTGTAAAAGTCTTCAAAACTGAACTGGTGGGCAGTGCTGAATTGACAGCTTCAATCACGGCATAAAAAAAACAACAAAAAAAATAAAGAAAAAAGTTTGTTTTTTTCATACATCTTCATTTTCTGGTTTAAAATACATAAATACATGGATAGAAAAATTCCTTCACGGGTCCGATTTAAAGGAGAGAGCGCTCCTGCCGGGGCTTCAAAGGCGATGTTGAGCTGTTGTCATTACTGCCGCGTATAAATCTGAAAGCGTTTCTCTTTCGCACACTCAATGTTTCATCTGCGGCCGCCCTCCCGCCGCCCGACACCCTGCGCGACTCCTCGGTCTCGACAGTGAGTGGGTTACTCTACTGTTTACAATATTTCAAATTCCCTCTCAAGTGTTTGGTTTGGCAGGTTGTCCGGCCTTTTCCCTCGCAATTACAGGCTTGCAGGGTTTCTCAAATGGGGCTTTTGAAGAAATAACACTTTTCTCCCCGAGCTCAAGGGAAAAAACGGAGACATTTGGCCAGCGGCTCGAACAGTCAATCACACGGACCTCGGCTCGAGCTCTGTCTGACGCACTTGGCTACTAAAATATCCTCATACCTTGTGTGCGCGGAGCCATAGGGCCGCAGACGCACACACTTTTCAGAGCGTAGTCGGTCAAAACTTCCCTGAGACTGTACTGGGATGGAATATGAAGAGCCGACGCACACAAAAAAAGCGACATTAAGCATTACTGGATTCGGCAAAACGAGTGAAAATGAGAAATGTGGCACAACCTGTGGCCTTGTGGAAGTGGAAAATGTTCTTTTTTACAGATGTTAAGCGAGGTCACCCTTCACATGAGAGGGTTTCTTATTGAACAAACAGTATTTCCCATGACATTTTTTTGTCACAATGTTGCTTTGTACCGACTCAAAGTAAATACAGATGAGAGAAAATGGAAAAAGGGAGGAGGAGGAGGAGATGCGGGCTCAGAGATAGATGCAGACTGTTTATTTGTACGTAATTGGCGAAGATCAGCCACCTAAGGTCCGGCTTTATCTCCCTGCAGAGACTGAACGAAGCTCTGTGTGTGTGTGTGTGTGTGAAGCTGCGAACGTGAGAGGTAGCGGACGTGAAGACGGGCAGGCGGGCACCCCTGCTCGCGCGGGAGGGAGTTTACATGAGCCGGGCCGTCCCATTTGAAGCGCTCCGTCGGGGGAAAACAAGGACGCGAGTCATTGCCGCGTCCCATTCTGGTAATTACAATAAACGTAATTGCACAATTGCTCTGCTAAATTTTTCTCTGTGAAGATTATGATGCCGAGTTCAGATGAAAGGCACAATAACATCAACATAGTTGGCCTTGCATTGTGGGGGGGTGGGGGGGGCGGGGGGGGTTGGGGCAGGAGTTAAAGGGGGGGGGTCTTGAGTTCCTTACCCCGAGGCTAAGAATCTCCCCTCCCTCTGCTCCTCCACCTCCCTGCGCCCTTCCACCCACACAAGGGAGTTAAAAATCCCATTTACTCTGACTGGAGCCAGGAGTTGGCTTGAAAAGGCCGCGGACAAAAAGCGATTTTCCACGGAACAAAACCATTACAATGGTCCCACTTTGATCTGGGCCCCCCCCTTCCTCTCCTACCAGTGCCAATTGAACTTTGTCACCATGCAACTGTCATCTGCGAAGGGAAAGCCCTTACACTCTGAATGAAGCGGTCCACAGCAATTTACTCCAGACAGCGCTTTGAAGTGTCACGGAGAAGTCCGGCTCCTAGCCTGCACTTTTCTGGCCCGCTCAGTCTCGCTCTCTCTCGCTCCCCTTCCCTTCTTTTCTTTCTTTTTTCGCTTTGCCAATTTCAAACGGCCAGCAGGACAGCGTGGACGGTCCAGCGGGGCAGCGAGAGAAGAGAGGGAACATTAAACATCCAGCACCTTTTTTTGCTTTCGCCCGCTTTCCCTCCCTCCTTCCCATCTAAGTAACAGAGGCATGCAGCGCTGGCATGTGGATAATCAGCCGTGGGGCCCCTGCGACATCAAAAGCTTGGAGAGCCCCTAAGAATACAAATGTGAGGCCTAATGGTACACTTCATTAATGTCCTCCCCATCAAAGGCCACTTTACTGACTTGGGAGATTGACTAATTTACACATTGTGGGAAATTGCTCCCAGCCATGCGTAAAACTGCCAAGCATTTATATAGAGAGTCGGGGAGAGAGGTGGGAGGAGGTAAGTGGAAGGGACAGCCTCTGTTCTCTTCTGGAGTGCTTTCTCTAACTGTTGGAAGTGGCTGAAGGCCAAGCCACATTATCACACATACGAACACCGGGGAGCGCTCGCCTTTGTGTCTCATAAGGATTATTACTTTGGGCATTTTGATGCGCTCGATGGCTTCCCGCCCCTTCCTCTCTCTCTCTCTCTCTCTCTCGCGCTTTCCCGTGTTCTCTTCTGGACCCTCTCCTTTTTCCCACCTCGGACAGCGAGGTTTTTTTCAATAGAACGTTTGGTTTTTCCGAGGGTGATCCGGGGCAATTTTGGTGTTAAAGCCACAGTTTGAATTTCCCGAGGAATTTCCAAACTGAGAGCTCTGTGAGAAAGCTGTTCTTAGATCTGCATCAAGAGGCAACCTCGACTCGAAGTGAGCGAGAGGCTGTAGGAGGTTTCACTTAGGCCGAAGCCACTTCACATTCATGACCCTTCTCTACTCATCAGAAGAATGAGAAGGCAAGTGACTCATACTGACCACGGTTGACTCATTGGCCAGTATGGTACCAGTCAGTACTCAAGTTGTAAAAAGAAATGAGGGAGGATGGTGGATTTTTATCTTATAGGGACATAACTGATGACAGCGCAGAAGGGAGACCATCTCTGTACCCTTTTGATTATTGTTAAAGAATAAAAATAATGATTATATTCTTTAAAAACATGTATTTTATGGATGTTAGGGGTCAGATACTGCAACATGTGCAATATGCGCAAAATGAATGTTGAAATAGCAGTAATAATACGTTCACTGATAAAATGACTTAAGGGATGGGAATGGGGATGGGCATTTTAGAAGGGGGATGGTAGGGAGGGCATCCCCCCTCAACTCCAGTACTCGTACCAGTCAACTCAAAACGCAAAATAGACAGAATCCCAAAAACCTTTAGGAATTTTTCATCAGACTATATCGGCCAAGAATACTTTGTCATTCTTTGTTTAAAGGTTCAGTCCCAGCTTTTGGTGACACGTTGGGAACTGGGGACCACTTTGGGTTCAGATAAGAAGAAGCCGTCACATCTGTAGCAAAAAGTGTACAAAACCACCATAATGTGTTTTTAAGTAACTAAACTGATTCAAACACCGTTGACATGAAGACGTAATACGGCAAGCACGGCTCGGGATCAAAGCTACCAACATCCCATCAGCTGTTTGCAGGCGTCTGAGCCGAGCCGGACCCCCGATGACACACTGCTTTCACATTACGTCCATCAGACAAGAGAGTTGACACGTCCATCCCGCTGCCAGCTCCGTCACACAGTTCCGCAGCAGAGTGTTTGACGGGTGAGAATTGCGCAGCCAGCGTGAAACTGCAAGAACGCGCCCATCGCCCAAGGATGAGGAAGAACAAGAGTCATGCACACAAAGACTGCCACGAAAACGTCTAAATGGATACTTGAGGAGGCTCAGGAAGTCGTGTCAGCGAGGGCCGACCGCCAGATCGTCACAAAAATTGACAAGACGCCCAGAGACTTTGCATCATCTCCTGTCTCCTGCGGGCTCATGCTCGGCTGCAATCCCTGAGCTAAATGGAGAACTTTGGTGGGATGAACTTTCAGAAAGCCCCTCTATGCTGTTTGTCAGTATTTAAGTAGGATGATACAGGTGAGAAACGTCAACCACACCTCGTGTCCCGCTCTCATCATTCAATCTAATCAATCCATTATGGCTCATTCTGCTCACTTGTTTTTGTTTTGCTTATTAGAATCAGACATATCGCACAGGTCTGGGACAGTGGGAAGAAAGGGAAAAAACTCAACAGTGATGGACACTCTGAGTGGGCTGCTGCAGGAAACCCCATTAGAAACCCCATTTGGGCATCACTCATGGAGGTTTTGAAGGCTAGTGTGTAGTAAATTCAGCATAGTTAACCTCATAGGATAATTGCCTAAGTCATATTTAAAGGTTTTCCGAAAAGATGAAAAAAGAGACAAAGGCAGTGTGAGACAGGTATCGCAATTTGGCCAAACTGTGACGGAAATAAAGCAAAGAGCTGGTGAAAACCAATATCACCAGTGTACTTACAATTGTTAAAGAAAAGAATGCCTCCATGGTTCCTTGGAAGTGGAAACAGTCATCAGGAACCGGTGCCGGTCAGTGCAGTCAGTAAGTAAATAAGTAAGTAAGTAAGCCTGATTTTGTCTCTAATCTCCCCCTCAAAAGTATTTCTTTAAATATGATCCTCAACTTATCCAGTCCAAGCCTGTATTTCTCCCCTTGCACCGACGCATTTGAGTCGCACACATCACAATCACACACATCATCTACACACACACACACATACACAAAAAAGCTCATATTACTGTCATCACTAGTTATTACAGGCTGCAGCCACGCGCAGGCCGGCATGTTTTACAACCGTGTTACTTGCGCTACGGGGACCCAAGTGACTGCTCCAGATATTTTTTGCAGTTCTCTTACATATATGTTAGCGGGAGCTTGCAGCGTGTATGTGTTTTGAGGGGGGGTTAACGCCTGCTTTGGGCCCTGACACCTGCGATACAGAGCGAGTCTTTCAGCGGGCGAATTATATGGCTTTAATTTGTCTTCTTGAAACAGTGTAGCCGGCTGCAGACACTGATGCCAAGTGCCGTTCGACTGTGGCGTTGAGGAGAATGTTAAAAGTGTGTTGAGTGTCTGTATATGTAAGCACAGCCCTGACATAAGTAAATACACTGGCTTGGGTGGAACACCTGTTTATGTTGGAGACCGGGGGAGCTGACAGATATTATAAAGAAGTTCTCGATGTTTTCCATGTAGCCAGAAAGTAGCAATGAAACTTTTTCAGGGAGCCGCACTGGCAAAAGTGCTGTGCCACTGGACTTGGGTTCACTGGCAGCAATGGAAAGCCTAATGTGTCTCGTTTGCAATTTGGACAGAGTTTTGTGGTTGGCCCGGCCTGCAGTAGTACACACTTCAGTCATTGGCTGGTCAACAGAGGCGATTTGAATATCGTGACTAATTCGACCAATTAAACTGTCACAGGCCTTTTTTCAATGGGCCTTTTTCACAGACTGCTCATCCATAATGCTCTCCTCTGTTGCCCCCAAGCTTTGACTTTAACTCACTCTATTCACAGTGAAATGGTGCAATGAGCTAGATCACAGAGTATGTAAAAGCATAGCCAGCGGCACTACTGGGCCAAGCCACAGATGAGGAGGGGGGGGTCTTTACAAATTGAACAATGAGGTCAGTATAAACAGTTAGAGACACTGTGACTTGGCTGCTTTCAAATCAGAAATGGTCAGAGTGGTCAAAACAAAATTCATGATACACAATTTTCAACTTCCAATGGGTTACTTAGCACGATACTTCATACTGTATACAGATAGGATCTAGGATTTGTGTTGGCCATGGATGAGATGGATTTTATCTTGACATAATCTGATGGAGAGTGATTTGAACAGTGATAAACGATCTGACATGTTATTGATCTAAATCACACTTGGTTGTCAGACAGACAAAAGCGCAGTGTGAGGAAAAAAATGAGAATTCTCATTCATTTCAATAAGGCTGCAGTGCCAAAGAGCAAAATAAAGCGTCACCGATTTTTTTGCGTGTCAAAAACGTTATTATCAAGAAAAAAACTGCTATCTGAAAAATCATGAAACACAGGCAAGATCATAAGAGAACTGAACAGTCCTACTGTTGAACCCTTTGAACTTTCTATAGCAATGATTCCCGTAATATGAAATTATAAGATCTGTTTCTGTCCTCACACTAATTGATACATTCAGCCCAACTTGAAGGTCATATTGGTAACGAAAGAATGCTTTCTTTCCTGCAAAACAATTTTACTAACTCTCATAGGTCTCAGGTTATTTTTGGAGAAAATTTCAATCCGGAGTATCTTGATGGCTACAAAAGACTCAAAGGCAGGAAATTGATACATTGGACTTGAAGACGATCTATGGTTACATTGACGAGGCCTTTGTGCTCCATTCTGATTTCTTACGTGATCCGATTTTCTTTATTCAGCTGTTCACATTATCTTTTAGACTGGACTCCATCGTGAAATAGCCCCAATGTGACCCACATGTGTAATTATGGCTTTTTGTGGAGAACATTGGTACAGAAGTGTGTGTGTGTGTGTGTCTTTGTGTGTGTGTGGATAGCGGGAGCCAGGAGCTGTGAGATCATGACAGGAAAGGTTTCAGCGAAACAGATTTCATCCAAAATCTACTGTTTGCCATGTTCGTTTTGGTTTTGTCCCCCCTGCCTGCGCACAGTTATGACGATTGTCGGCTTAGAGTGACGTAAAAGCCATGCCGAATTCCAATACGGGTTGCACTGCTGTTTAGACCGAGGTCATATTAAAAAGAAAAACCCGATCTGTATCTGATTTAGAACCACATATGAAAGTGACCTAAGTCTGATTTGAAGATCGGATTTCATGTGACATGAGCTGCTCACACTGTCATGAAAATAAATCCAATCTGGGTCGCACAGAGGGGGAAGAAATCAGATTCGAGCCGCTCGGTCCTGCTGTGAGAACATAGCTTGTGTTTTCGCACTTTTGAAATGAAGCTCGAGACAGATCTGAATGCGGCAGTGTTTATGCTGTACCTGTGCCAAAAGGACTTTTCGAAAAAGAGAGATGCAATCACAGAGCTATGTTTACTCCCTCCGATCAACCGCATCATCAAGGCGTCCTGTAATGACAATGTTTCGGTTATTAACAGATTGCAATCTATTTCCAACAAGGTTTGCTAAGCTGTTCAGTATATCAATGACATATTGCGTATTGTGTAACCCTGGAGAACTTGTTTTATTGTTTGCTGTTCAAATTTCTCTCCAATTAAAACATCTTCCAAAACAAACAGACCTGGGGTATGTGCTGTGGACTGAGGGCAGGCGGCGTTTTATGACAGTGATACAGTGTAATAACTGCTGCATAACTGTGGGAAACTTACTGGTTGCTACACGTTTGTTCACATCAGGTGTCATAATGATTCAATTTGTTCTGCATCTCTTTTTTTTTCTTGCGTTTATAAGTCAGGCTGGTAGAAAAGGTTGCTCGAGATGCAGCAGCGTCAGCCTGACCGATGGAGACATTAGGGAGAACTGAGGGGAGACTTGACATCAATAGAGCAGAGTCGGGTCTCGTGAACCTCAAAGGGAGCGCTTGAATTCACCTTTTGTCCGTCCCTAAACGAGACGCTGGGGAGACAGCGCCAATCTAGTCCGCAGATCTCAAAGAGAGAGAGCCACGCTTGGTTTTAAGTAATGTGGTGCTCCTTGTTGAACAAATTCACCATTGTGACTCGTTAGCCTGATACTATCCACATACCTGCTTTTGGGGAATGCATGTGAAAAGGCGGCCTGGAGTCTCTGCCAAGACGGAGGGATGGAGCGGTGAGGAAAAAGGAGGGGCTCTTCTTAATGGGTCACAAATTCACATTGAGAGGAGCCACATCTGCATTTTATCAGCAGGGCCCAGATAGTGTTACAGGGGACGATTGTCTGCAGATTGGCCATTGGGCCTTTTAAAGTGGTAAATTGTTGAGCAAAAGCAGAGCCGCACACAGGATGATGTAGCACGGTATCGCCTGCCACTCACGGAAGCTGTCAGGCAAACACCAGCGAAAAAAAAAAAATTCCCTTTTACAAAACTCCGTATTGTTCACCCCTCTAACGAACGTCTAATTTCTGCCGTCTGTTTGTGTCTTAGCTTGTCCAAGGCACAAAGGCACTGCGGCAGGGACAAACTCCAGCTTAGTCTCTTTTTCAGTTGCGCTCTCAAACATCAAAAGCACCGGCGGTAATTTGGCAGAAAGCCGTTATCTGTCCAGACATGGTCTCTTCCCATGGTTGACCCAGAACATCCTCTGACACGTCTTCTCCGCGGGGAGCTGTGGACGTGGGGGCCGGCGCGGTCTGACAGCGAAACAAGTCCCGCGAGGCCTCGGAGACCCCGCGGGGACCGCTTGTCTCTTCCCTCTGCTTCATTACCATCTTCCCCCTCTCGCGCTCCTTTCATCTGCAGTCTATCGCTGGCTCCGGGCCGCTCGCATCCGGGAATATGGTTGAATAGGGGTGGGAGGCTACGAACGGATATGGGAAAAGACAGAATAAACATTACAAAGAAAGGGGGATTTTCATCTCACTTTTAAAGGCCCCTTACAACAATAAAAGTTGACGAAGAAATAGCGAGGATGCAAATGTTGGCTGTGGGATGAAGCACTTCTGCCTTTTATGTATCTCAGGTGGTTTAAAACAACAAATATGATCATTTTTCTTTTCATTTTCAGCACTCTCGGCCCACGATAGCGCCGGGCTGGGCTTGATCTGCGTGCGAACATGTAATCGCACGTGACAGACAAAGTTATTAAAGTGGGATAATTGAGTGACAAAGTTAAAAATTTCAAATACACACACAAAAGCATAAAAGGTCAAGCGGATTAGAGCAGTCACAAGCACTTTGACGGTGATGCTGCCGGAGCTGATTTCAATTTTCTAATGATTATTTATTGCTCATTATAACTTCCATAAAAACGTTTCCATTAATCTTGATTTTTATTGTCGCCATTCATCTTTTGTCTCAGGGAGATTTCGATCGTTCCCCCGTGTGATAACACAACCCAGTCGATGCGTAAATCAGCGGGCCACATTGCGGCGTTCAGCAGACTCGGCAACGCAGAGAAGAGACGAGGGGGAAAGTTGTTCCGTTTGTGTGCGGAGCGGCTGAGGCCAATAAAAATGTTCTCTCTGAATCTTGTCAGTTTATCTTAATTGTCTGAGTTTATGGGAGGGAGAGCAATTCCACGTTATGATCACCTATTTGCCCTCTAATGGTGTTTATAAATCCGAATAAACAAATGGGGGCAGATGGAGAGGATAAGGCACACACACACACACACAGAACTTTTCCACCCTGGAGTTCAAAGAATGAATTGAGAGCGCTTAAAATAGTCATGAAAAACAAAAAGTTCAAAATGTTAAATGTACAATTACTTTGAACTGTCACTTTTTAGTTTGATATTTTATTGCTGCAAAAAAGTTACGTTGATATTTCATATATTCTTTTTAATAAACAACCACAATTCTGTTCAATTTAGATGCATTTCGCACTGATTTATCCGAGATATGAAGCCAATTCAGCTGTTTCATTCGACAAGCGTGAGGTAACTGGGGTTAATTTACTGCGTTCTCGTTTATTGGGGGCAGCTTTGAAACACATTTTCCCATGACACCCCTCTTTGATTTCTCTGACCTCTGACAGACACACCTTTAGGAAATGCACACATAAATCCACTCTGTTCCACCCTAACACACGGTCGCTCGCACACACACTTACCTTTGTTTATGTGCATTTCATCTGCAATTCTCTCTCTCTCTCTCTCTCTCTGTATCACACACACACACACACACACACAAGCAGCCTTATCGCCAGACTCTCATGCGCCCCCAGACTCCACTAATCAAGACAAACTCCAGCCATGCCCCGCACCTTCACAACCCACCCCGTCGTACACTCCTCTCATTCCTGCAACCCC
>CAESWR010000927.1:0-10467 GCA_903171835.1 Mullus surmuletus
TTTGAATCACTAGGTACAACTGACATGAGTTTGATGTCTGTAGCCCTGCTAGAAGGGCCTTAAAATCAGGGTCAAAGTTCACACGGTCGCCAGGTCACTTCAATGGCATTTTGGGCGGCCCTGAGGTCTAGAAACGACACAGACACAAACGGACAACAGATTCTGAAACTTTGAATCAGTAGGTACAACTGACATGAATCTGATGTCTGTAGCCCTGCTAGAAGGACCTTAAAATCAGGGTCAAAGTTCATAAGGTCGCCAGGTCACTTCAATGGCATTTTGGGCGGCCCTGAGGCCTAGAAACGACACAGACACAAACGGACGACAGATTCTTAAACTTTTAATCAGTAGGTACAACTGACATGAATTTGATGTTTGTAGCACTTCTAGAAGGGCCCCACAATCAAGGTCAAAATTCACAAGGTCGCCAGGTCACTTAAATAGAATTTTAGGCAGCCCTGAGGCCTAGAAACGACACAGATACAAACGGACGACAGATTCTGAAACTTTGAATCGCTAGGTACAACTGACATGAATTTGATGTCTCTAGCCCTGCTAGAAGGGCCTAAAATCAAGGTCAAAATTCACAAGGTCGCCAGGTTATGAGTCAAGCGATAGTGCCAGAATAACTTTTCCCATGTGTCTGCTGAGACAGTACACAAGTTGCACCTCCACTCCATTGATCATACAAGTTATCTAAAATGTCTGAGTTTTGAAGTCATTGCTTGGGTTTCCATAGAAGGCCTGTGCTGTCCACTGTTCTCAGTTCTTTGTTCCTATGGGAAGAGATTAAATATGGCTATGAAACCACTTAAACAATGCAGTCAATGTTAGAAATTAAAACATGTCGACTCAAAAAACAAAGTATAATTCATACATATATGTTAAGCAGTCATATAAGTAATCATGCCCAGACATTAATCAACACTACATTTATCTTTGATAAAAAATATTTGGCCCAGCTGATGAGAATTACCTTTGTACTTTCTGCCTGGTGCCCAGTCAAGCCCCGAGGGAAAGACAATTTAGAATAATTGTGATTGTATGTTTACAAATGTCAGTGTGGGGGGTTTCCCGGGCAACGTGACGCTGCTCGACCAGTTCAGCGGCAATTCGGAAGGAGTCAAAACAAATAAGAAAGCGTTTTATAAGATTCTACGTGGCTAGCAATCATCATGATGTACTCCGACCGCCCACACGTGCGGCCACTGACTGCGGCAACATTACACGTGTGACGTTACGTTCCGCTTAAAAAGTGCAGACTAATGATAAAATACGATCTTATCGTGACACACCGTCCGCAGCAATCTGTTTTCAGTCAAAAAACCAGGGTATGGAGTCCTTTGAGAGATATTCACTGCAGTGTCTCCACGTTGCTTGCCTCAAGGTGGCCTTGCAGAAAGCAGGGTAGATTTCGAATAAGCCCACATTTCCTGCTAATATCCACTCAATTGTAGATATTGAGAGTTGTTGTTACAGGTGAAAACGATTGAGTTAAAAGGATTAATAATTCAAGTTCTTAAAACTGATTAATATAATTGCTCCATATAATTGCTCCATACCCATACAGATTTCTTAGAATTATAATTTGTTTGTCATATACTAATTGCTTTTGTGAAATAAACTTAAATAATAGGTGTAAATATGAGACAAAATTAACTGTTGGATTTATAATCATTTTTTTTTATGTGTAACTCATATAATCACTTTTGTGATTTTCAAATATATTTTTAATCCTTTTTTAATACGTATACTTATTCATAATTGTAATATATACTAAGGCCCTGAATTACTTTTTAGAGTGCTCAATAATCTCTGAATTACTGCTCATTAATAGCACGAAACTCTGATTCAGGGATAATGTGGTTAATAATTCTAAAATGTAATTTGGGGCAAGACAAAGTGTCTTGAAAGTTATCAGTAACATTTTAAAAGTCTAAAGCGTGAATTTTAAAGCTAAAATCTATTCAGAATGTATCTATTGTATAAAACACTGAATTGTATATTGTATATTTCAAAAACTCCACAGCTCAACACGACATGGCATGTGATTTTTGACCAAAAACAACAAAATATGAACTTAGAAATGAAGGTAGGTTTGAAACCTCATGGGCAAGAACTAATACAAAGCAACACTGTGTGTCTGTGAAAAGGAACTGAGGATGTGCAGTTTTATCTATATGTATAAAAAAATCAAGTTTGAAATCAAGACTATAAATATGTACAGAGACGTCGTATGAACACATTATCCATATTACATTGTTATATTTTTATACATTATATTGTGGATCATGATTAGTAGATTAAGTACCACAAATTTCTTGTCTATACACTATTACAAATTTAATTTTCTATATTATATTATGGATCATGGAGGAGAAAGGGGGAAAAAAGAGAAAAAAGAAAAATGTATGTGTGTGTATATGAATATTGTGCATACTTGTGTATCGTGTACAGTATGTGTATATATGCAAATATAAAGGGAAATTACATGGAATTACATATATAACAAGGCATGTGATCATGTATTATGATTTCGATCCATAGACTGAGGACTAAATGTTCCGTCTTTTTTGATTTTTGTTTTTCTCTAAAATGTTTTTTTCTTTATTTGTGATTATATGTGATAAATTGATTGTAAAAAGTGAAGGCAAAATAAGCTAATTAGCTTCAGCCTACACCTTTTTTGGTCCAAACTACTTAACCAACATTTGTTTTAATATTTCTTACTTATTCATCTGTTATGCACTTGAAGTAAACTGTTTACATGGTGAACTGGTGACCAAATAAATAAACTTACCAAACTTGTCGTCAACAAAGTTGCATTTGTGAACAACTTCTTTACGTACGATTAATAAGCAGTAATTCTGCGGTTATTGAGGGAAAACCCTTAGTTAATGGCAGAATAAGGCATTAATAAGTAGCTTATCATGGGTAACAAACAGCCAATTGGTCACTAACCTCCATGCTAATAAACAACTAGTTAATGGTGAAAAATAGGAGGAGCCTCAACATGATATTTTTAGGGGAACAAAATGCTAATAAAGTGTTTACAAGACAATGATGGCGGCCTGAGGAGGAATTCTGGCTCCATAAGTCGGCCCTTTGGCAAGGCAGCGAGGGTTTGTCAGCACACGGATTATGGTTTGGAAGTTGCAGGTGTAGTATTTTGAGGGCCAAGACGTGTCATCACTCTTTATTTTATTTCTATATTTTTCTGGCTGGAACACAACAGTCTGCTGTCATTATATCTGCCGCCATTATCGATGGAACCCTGTCATCTCACTTTGGCTTTAAAGTGCCGGTGAAGTGGTGTCTTTTTTTTGTCTTTTTTTTTACTAGAAGAAACAAACTCTGATGGGTGGTCTTTGGATTTCTTTGACCTGGTTTTATCTAATAAAGTCATGCTAACATTTGACATTTTGGAGCAGTTTTTGATGGAGTGATAAGGAGCATTAAAATATCCACTGGATGCTCCAACGACCAATGTTTGAGTGGAGGTGTGACATCATCGCCTAATTTGCATAACAAACTATTTGCATGTAATTGTAATGAATGCTGTGGGAAAGGAATGATGTCATGGAGGAGACAAAAGGTGAGCAAAAAAGGACTAATGAACCTAATTCATGAGGCTTTGTGAGTCAAATGCAGTGATTTATTAACAGCCTTTGGTTTTTGTGAAAGGTGCGATAGACTTTATATATTCTATTATTATCATCATTATTATTATTATTATTATTGTCTTTGTTAAATCAAAAATGAGATTTGATGTTTGCGCTCTGGAAAGAAATCAGGCCAAAAAATCAAGGAAATGTCCAATCCAAATGTGAAAAGTCAAGATTTAATGTTTCAGTTACCGAAATGTTTCTGTTCAGGTTTTCTTTTGTTTTTCACTTTTGAGCACCTTTGAATTTTTTGCATATTTTAAACCATTAAACCTTGACTTTTCTCATTCCTTGAACCTTTGGAGTGGACATGACCCTTTTTATATCGCTGTGGGAGCTTTCACTGGTTTTTGTCTTGATGTTTTATTAGATAAAATTGTCACGAATCTCCAAAATGCCAGAAAAATCGCCAATTTCACCCGAAAAACTATGACAAAAACAAAAAAGAATTCCCAAGAGGGTTTCAAGGTTGCTGAGCGTCGTCCCAGAGAAGAAGAAACCACAAAGAATTTAGATTTGCACAGACAGGAAATGATTCAAGTTCTAAAACTTTCACATCAACTATCACACCAACTTAGCTGGCTGATTCAAAATGGCGTCCCGACTGGAAGCAGGCTTTCGAGGTCGCCATCGGAGAGGGTAACTCATCGAGCGCCACTTGTGTCTGACGCCGGTGCGTAGCGTGGAGCCGAGCGATCCGAAAAGGGCGAATGCAGCTGGCAAAGTGCCTCTCGCTTTCAGCGCCACAATCGAGCAGCAGATGAATGAAGCACTTCACGGTAACCGTTCAGCGATGTCGGGCGATTGATGGGAATCCAGGGAGGGACGGCTGGAAGGGGGGAGATTTAGAAAAATAAAGAATAAAAGGGCCGACGGATAAGAGCAATCGTGATTTGTGATTCATAATTCCTCACAATCAAGCAAGTAAAAAAAATCGACATGGACGTTTTGAACTCATGACATCGTAATGCGATGCCGTGTTATTGGGTGTGGAATGTTAAAGTACGACAATATAAAGTACCAATATGGTGCGATGTAGTACATGATACCATACGATAGGGTGATTCAACATGATATTTATCTATTAATTTTCATCAGTGTTTGATGTGATGCTGTTGGGTTCCTGTATTATTGCCTGTGACCTCACTCTGTATTCTGTGGATTTCCTGATGTCATGTCTTGTTTTTTACGTTGTTTGCGATAAAGCACTTTGCTAACTGTTGTTTGTAAAAAATGAAATATGATGGCGCATCAGTGTCGGTATTTCAACCTAATTTCATCAATATATGAACAAACATATACTTGCAACATTCCTTGTGGTTTTTTACATCGATGTTTCAGCTCAATTGTCAGTCAAACACGTCGTACGATGTCATTCAGCAGCCGTAGGAGTGACGTGTAGTATCTCTGTTTGGCCACTAGATGGGGCGCTTGCCATTGAAGTGCGTTCTGATTCGCAGAAACTAAACAGTAACTAATGGTGAATGGACTGTGTGCGCTGTGTGGATGCAGATGTTTCGACGTACGTTATGCCAGATGTTGTCCGCACCTCCAGTTTCTGGGGCTCCTGGTCTCGGACTTTGGACTTTCAGACCAAAACCACCTTTCCATCAGCTGGAGGAGGAAGGAGTCGTAAAAGCTCGTAAATGCCATGAAACAGCTGACGAAGTTGCGCGCAGTGATACGAATGGAGGGAAACTAGTACCGTGTGATTGCGAGGTCGGACTTTTTCGTCGCAAAGAATTTGTTGTGCAAATGGATTATCATTAATGCACTTTACTGTCTTAGTGGTAGCAAATAATTGGCATTTTCTCTTGTAATAATTGCTACAGCCAAATGATCATTTGCATTAGTAGTAGTACTTTTAATTTCTCATATTTTCTTATTTCAAATGTTATTTTTTGTGACCTAGATTTGGTGAAACACAGCACCTTGTTGTTGTTGTTTCAGCTTACTCTGATGTAGTTTCATGAAAATAAAGGCATTCTATTCTACTCTACACAAATGAAAGTCGTTTTTCTGCCTTCATTATTTTTGTTTTTGAGTACATTAGAGCGCAATCTGTTGAATTAACCTTCATAGTGCCGCTTAGAAATGGGTAATAATTCCATGAAAACCATCTTATTATGATTATTTATTATGATTATGGCTGGTTCATTGCGAGGAGAGTTTCAATGATGCTCGAAAAAAAACCTTTTTGGGGGTTCAGATAATCCATTCACTCCCTCAATGGATTACAACTACTGCAGTAATACATTTAGTATTATTGATTCTAATAGGAAGGAACCAGCAAATGGCCCCAACTAACATTTAAAGTGTGGCTGGTGAGAACATTACGTAAATCTAAGTTTTCAGATAATTATTTTTCTAAATAATGGCATCATATTGTTTTATCAAATGTTGACAGCAGTTTTGCAAAAAAGAGGCCGAAAAAAAATCTGCCCCATTTATCTCGTTGCAAGTAAAAAATAATTCACATATTCTGTTGTCATAATTGCTACAGCCACTAGATGGCATCAGTCATTTACGTTCTGCCGCTTTTCTCATCTGGTTGCTTTTGTTTTTGAGTCAGTCTCGATGGTTATTTTTCAAAAAGATGTCTCTACTAAACGATAATTTCCATGTTACATATGTTCTCGCCGCAACGAATAAATAATTCAAAATTATTCGCAAATATTTGGGACATAGCAGCAACTATAAAACAAACAAATCCCCATAATCTGCCGCGCATAATGACAGAAATCGACTATAAACAGTGCCATCCTCCACATTACGATGACATCTGCCAGCTCTGGAGCCATTAAATTGTTTCGTCTCCACACAACCGGAGAATAAAAATCACACTGATTGAAACAGCACTTGCAAATGGTTCCTCTTGTTGCGCCCTCAGCTGTCTCGCATGTTGTTGTTTTTTTCCACCCCTCCTTTTTAGCTTTGCATCAATAATGACTCTGACTTGCAAAACAACAACAGAGTACACGTGTTTGTTCCCCAGCTCACAGATAATGCACTCAAGAATGGCGCAGCAGCTGTTGCCGGCAGTACAGTATGCTAATTGTCGGAGTCATGAAAGAGCAGATATGCATGCAGGATTGCAGCCCTCCAGACACGGCAAATAGTGACGTTTTATCTCCTGTTTTGCTTTATATTTCATGAAATTGCACACACTGCTTCGGCGTGAATTCCAACACTGCTCTGCTGAGTGTGTGAGGGTCGACCAGGCTTTAGGAAGTGTGTGTGTGGGCTCAAGGACATTTCTTCCTTTGTCGCCACCTTCCGATTTATGGCTTTTTCCTTGTCAAAATTGCTACAGCCATCTTCAAAAATTGAATATGTATTATTTTTTCTATTTTTTCACCAGATGTATTATATTAGCTATTGAATTTTTTTTTTTTAATTAAATCTAATATTATTTTTTTTTTTTTAATATATATTATTATTTAATTTTTTAGATATTTTCTTATTTTTTTATTTGGAATTTTTAAATAATTTTTGGAGTCATTCAAAGGTTAAACTGCAATCTGCTGAAATAATTTCTAAATGTTGCTGCTCAGTAATGGGGAAGGATTAGATGAAAACAGTTATTATGATTATTTATTACTTTTAGTGCTGGATGCTGAGTAATTGCTGTAATTAACCAGCATGCTTTTTCCGCTTTTTTTTCGTAAACAGAAAGAAAAGTGAGGAATAAAAATGTGTCTCCAGTCAAGGACTTACACTTTACATCAGCCCGGGGGGGCTTTTACTGCAGCCTTTCTTTACCCCCCACTCCTATACCAGCCTCTCTGTTTGCACCCTTCACCTGCCCCCCCTCCCTGCCAATGGATGTGTGGGCAGATAACACACTAACACACACACACACACCTGAAAAACGCACACTCACAAAAAAGAGCAGGACTATTGATTTGGGGAGCGTCGTGGTCGAGCGGCGCTGACTGGCCGCCGCCCCTGGGCTGAGACACACAATCGGCAGCGGATGTGCGGCTCCTAAACTGTCCCCGGGCGCCGTTTCAAATCCCCTCAGATTCGCGGTATTGATTCAAACTTATTTTTCCCTCCGCCGCCGCCTTCTCCACCTCCATCATGTCCCCTTTTTTACTCCTCTCCCGCCCGACCTTTGTTGTTTTCTTTCATGTTCCCAGAGGAAATTTAGCGATAAATAAAAAAAAACTGAGGATGCGCATCAGGTCTTTCGTCTGTTCCTTTGAGACTTTGTCTAAAGAAAAAAAAGTAAGCGAGGGAAAAAAGAGGGCAGAGGATCACGTCAGATCCGCTGAAAGCAGCATCATGCAAAGAGGTGGAGGAGGAGGAGGAAGGAGGAGGAGGTGGAAATGCCGGGCCTGTGTGATTGCATCAGCGCCTGTCAGAGGAACGCAAACACTCCCGAGAGCCGCTATCGCTCCGTCAGAGTGATATGTCACCGAGTATTCAATCCAACCCAGATACGTGCGGAATGTGAATTAATGTCTCCTAAATGGAAACCGAGGCTTGAATTTGATCAAGAAATTGGAGTTTCGCGTCCTGCATTTTCTTGATAGGTGAATAAACGGCGGCTGAGGTTTGTGTGGGTTTTTTTTTCCCCTGCAGAGTGAGACCTCCCTCTCTCCTGCTCTCTCCGCTGTCAATCCCCTCCATCTTTCCCAGCTAGTTCGCATTGTCAGGCTGTGTAATTGAGATAATGCTGTTAATGATGTGTGAGTGGTCCCTCTTTCTCTCTTTACACCTACACACACACACACACACCGCACACACACACACACACACACAGCCATCGATGGCAGCTGATAGGGCTCTTTCATTAGAGTTGGCACGACAAAGACAAGGCAGCGGCGGCTCCCGGGCACAGACGACCTCGCCGTTGGGGAGCAGGAGCTTTAAACACTAATTAGGATGACTTTGGGAGACGGAGCAGGTAGGGAGGGGCCGGGCGGCGAGCGGGGTGGGCCGGCGGGCGGCTGAGAGGCTGCAAAATAGACGGGAGGATGGTGGCGCGCTCGCGTAAAAAACGACAGCGAGGTGCAGAGACGGAACATGTCAGACACAAATGGACTGATGGAGGACAAAGGCTCCGAAAAAGAAATAAAAAAACCGGGGATAATTTGGACGGGGAGGAGAATTGGCAGATTGACTGCAATCAGACGGGATGAGGAGACATTTGAGGCGGCTAAAAATACCACCTGATGTGGACAGGTACTCTGTGAGCTGCACTTGGTGATACCATTCATCACTCATGACTACACACACACACACGCACACACACACACTCCCCCCGCGGCGTCATTATCCCGTCTGACGCCCGCCGCAGATTTGTCACTCGCCGCGAACGAAAGGCAAGGTCAACAGGTATTTGACTCTTCTGCAACAAAGCTGGTGGGAATACTTCTCCCATGGCCCGCAACCTGCTTGCAAGTGAACAGTGGGAGAAGAGGCGAGGCGGGCAGGAGGCGTTTGAGGTCGCGGTGGGCGGAAAAGGGAAGGTCGGCTCCTCTTGTGCTGAAGATGAAGGTCGCCAAAAGGGAAGAAAAGAAAAACAAAAAAACACTGAGGTTTCCACGACGACAGACTCCTTCTACGTAATGAGAGGATTCTGTTGTTGCTCTCTGCTCAGATCTGCTGTTTTTGGGGGCTTGTGCTCCTGAAACACGAGCCCTTCCCTGTGATGATGCGAGCGCTGGCAGACTTCCAGCCCATCGCGCTGCTGGCAAAAGCATAAACAGTTTTTTCGCCTCACAAGGTGCAATTTGCAATCCTCATTCACTCGTGTTTCCGCCCTCTGAACGCACCGTCAAAGAGATTTTTTTTGTTTTTTTTACTCCGCTGCTGAACTGCACTGATGTGACTGACACTTGTTGCTAACGACAACATGGAGGAGAGCAATCAATCAGTCGTCCATCATGAAGACTCTGCAACATGAATTCCGAAGACATGAAGACCTTTGTGTGACGCAGGCCTCCTGGAAGCAGAGATTATGTTTAGACGGGGAATTCATGTAGAAAATGAAAATAATATAAGTAAAAAATAATATTAAAACGTGGCCTCGCTGTGGCATAGAAATGTGCTCTTGAATTCAATGTATTTCCATAAAATGTTTTCTTTTTTAACCTTTTTAAAGAACTTTCAAGGACACAAACTCAACAAAAAGATGGAAGCTGAACACACACACGCACGTACACACACAGGCAAGCGCAGAAATGCACACACTCCCACCTTTTCTACATAAATAGCACTCTATGGCAGTTGCAATGGCATTCACACACACACGCTCACACACACACACACACACACGCACACACACACGCACTCCCAACAAAACACAAAAGACACTGTATCTTCGACATAAACAGCACAAAACTGCATAGCAGTAGTATGGCGGTTGCTATGGCGCAGACACACACACACACACACACACAGGCACACACACACACACACACGCCCACCGACATGCTGGCAGCCCGCTTCCACAATTGCAGCAAGCAGACAACAACAAAAAAACCTCCACTGTGCAGCTCTGTGTCCTCAGTTTCTGCTGTAGTACTCGACAACACCTGCTTTGAGTCGCCGCGGCTCACACACGCACACACACACACGCACATACACACACACACAAACCCTCACACACGCATACACACACACCTGCACAAACGACCGCTGAAACACACAAATCCTCATGTGCACACCACAAACGGACACATTTCAAGACAGATGCGGCTGTAATGCGCATGAGTGTTCATAGGCACATGTACACACACACACACACACACACACACAAACACACACACACACACACACACACACACAGGCT
>CAESWR010000927.1:58500-69173 GCA_903171835.1 Mullus surmuletus
GTGTGTGTGTGTGTGTGTGTGTGGTGTTGTGGGGGGGGTGGGGGAGTCCTCGCATCCTTAATTCATGCCGTATGAAACATTTAGCAGCACAAACCCGCCCGGTGCAGCTTCCGCCCTTAATCGATGCGAGGGAGCGACGGCAACACAGAGTAGAAATTCATGAAACGCTTCCTCGCCGGACGCGGCAAAGCGCCGACGACGCGCCGGCCTCGACGACGCGGCAAACGCAGAATAACGCAGAATAACACAGAACTCCCTCGGAGCGACGCGGCCTCCGCCTTCGCAGGTGTTTATTGAGATTAGGGATCGCCGGCCGCGCTCCTCGTGCCTTCCAACCGCTTTGAAATTGGAACGAGCAATAAAGGCTGCTTCATATTTGCACTGGCTTTTTTTTTGTGTGTGTGTGTGTGTGTGTTTAATTACAAATGCAATAAACAAAGAGCGTGGACAGATTGTGAGTGGCTCTGAAAGCAGCCTGATGAATACTTTATGGTTTTTTTTGTCATGCAGCTCCTCTTACGCTCGCTCCGCCGCTCTGATCCAGAGTTTAATAGCTTAGCGGCTATCGGGTGGATTCACGCTGTGTTCGCTCCGTCAGCTGCTGCTCTCTCACGGAGCAGAAGCGTCGGTGTCAAAGGTCAAGCAATTTCTCCAATCAAACACCAAGAAATGGGTCGAAGCAGTTTGTCTTTCGACTTCAGCTGCAAACGGGGCGACGGGACTGAGCTCCCGATGCTCAGTGACGGCCTCGATCTCACAGAAGCTGTCAATCGAAAAGGAATTCAGCGTTTCCACTGATCCTCCGATCATCATCCCACTAAAACACAAATAAATCTCAAAATCGGCTGATTCTGAACAAACTCTCTGAAACAAACCATTGAATTTTGACATTTTAAGGGAAGCCGAGCTTCTATTGTAGTCTTAGAGAAATCACCTCTGATTCACTCGCCAGGAAAAATGTCCTTTTTTAACCAACTCAAGACTCCTGACCGCTATTTTGATTCTTTATCAAATATTTTCAAAATGAGAAAAAAAAGTGGCACCATGTGTAGCTACACTTTGTGTGTTCAGTGCCAGTTTTTTTCAAATCCAGCCTGCGAAACCAGATAGTAAATGATAAAAGTTTTGCACCCGTGGGCTTAAAAATGATCATATTCTCAGGAAACAGAGAGAAAAATTGTGTTTAAAAACCCCCCAAAAAAGGCTCAGGAGACGCAAAACCCACTTTGGATTTTTCCAAAGAAGGAACAGAATTCCTGATTACGTGGATGTGGAAGATGTGCGTGTTTGCTTTCCATCCGAAGGAGGCGGTTTCACGCGCGGTGAGAAAACAGACGAGGCAAATCCACTTTGGCAACTTCCTGAAACTTGAAAATCTAATCGCCGTGTCCGGTTATTTCCGATCACAGATAGTATTTAATTTTCTTTACGACAACATCATTAGCAAAGCGTGTAGCGTTGTGTTATGATGCGTGTGAACCGAACGCTACAATCCTCATCTGTAACATCAGGAGTCGCAGCCCGTAAACACGTGCAGGAATCAGTGTTGGAATTAATGCGGAGCCGAGAGGGATTCAGGCTCCTCTGCTCTGAGACTTTCAGGGCGAGTGCTGAAAAACTCTCCATATTAAACTGTAATCTATCTTCCCCACAATCAGGTAGCGGAAATGAAAAAAGGATAAACATGTCGTGGCTGTGTGTTCATTTGCGCATTTCGGCGACATACATCTCAATAAATTAACACAATTGTGCGTTTCCTGCTCTGGCCGTCGGGGCTCTGGACTAGAATTGCTTGGTTTATTATTATCATTGTTATTTATTATGCCACCTGAACTCCTCATTAGTGAGCGGTAGGGGTGTTTTCACTTCCTAAACGAATCATGGCGACCGCGGCTGCGTTATACGCGCATATATGTGAATTGGGAAGTCGTGGCGCACATTGTAAAATCTGGCTCCCCGAAAGCCACTGTCTAATCCCGCCCTGGCAAGAACCGTCGCTGAATTGCAAATACACGCATACGGGGAGCCGCGATTGTAATATTCTGCTCATCTCGTCTGGATTTAAATTCATTAAAATGAGATGATCTCCTTATATAGAATAGGAAGTGTCAGAAAATGAGCTAATTATTGCCTGTAATGGGAGTTTTGATTTCATTTATCGTGCGTTTTAGTGAAATTATCATATGCGTGTGGTGATTATTGTACATCAGGTTACACTTGAACCTTCAGTGTTTGTATGCAGGAGGTTCAGCGTAGAGAGGCACTTTTAATCCTCCCTTCCCGTGTGTAACTAACAAAAATAGATGCAGCTGAAGACAGAAGAAAAACAACATTGTTGAACCCAACTGTCGGATTTAATTACAAAATAACAAATGAAACAACCTGCTCAAACCCTATAATCTCAGATTCGTGATGAAACCTCCCAATAAAACGTTGATTTTTGACAGTCAAAAATGCAATTACATTTGATTTGTTCGAGGCGGTTGTTATTATAGTGCTGGAAACGGTTCCACGGCAAAGAGTTTGGGGGTTTCATAATCAGTTTTGGAAACATTAAACAGAGGGAAAATATAGGTGTGGGCCGCGCTGATGCAAATGCAAGGTGAAAAGTTATTTGTGATAACTCTCCATTTCACTCCAATGCACAGGCAGGAGGTTTTTCTCCCTTTTTTGGACTATTTGATGACCGCGGTTATCTTAAATGGTCATATTTCGCTGATTCATGTGCGTGTGAAGTAAAGAAGAGACACATTTGAGATGGAATAGTGAGGGAATTTAGTTTATGCCGTCCCCCAGGATCCCTATCATAGCCGCCCTGTGCGATTGGTTCCAGCCCAACGACGTCTGGGCCCATTAAGATAATAAATAGGCCCGCAGCCGCGCGACTCATACATACAGATGCAAATGCGGGTTATGCACACATGCACACACAAATAGACACACGCAGATATGGAGGCAAGGACAATATTTTTTCAGGCTCAGGCAGTGGCGTGCACAGGGCGCTCGCACCCCGCCGTGGCCCAATTGTTGAAAAACATGCGCTAAAGTGGCTTCTTTGGAGGCAAAAACATGCGCTAAAGTGGCAAAACAACCATAACTGTCCTCTTGGGTGGAAAAAAACATCCTAAGATGCCCTCTTGGCTGGTTAAGACATGATAAAATACCCTCTTGGGAGGCGAAAACGCGGCCGAAGCGCACTCTTTTGGAGCCAAAATGTGCTAAAGTGCCCTTGTGATTGGCAAAACAACCAAAACTGCCCTCTTGGGTGGAAATGAACACACTAAATTGCCCTATAGGCTGGTTAAAACATGATAAAAAGCCGTCTTGGGAGGCGAAAACCAGCCAAAGTGCCCTCTTTGGGGGCCAAAACGTACTAAAGTGCCCTCGTGATTGGTAAAACAACCAAAACTGCCTTCTTGGGTGGGAACAAACACACTAAATTGCCCTCTAGGCTGGTTAAAACATGATAAAAAGCCCTCATGGGAGGCGAAAATGTGCTTTAAAGTGCGTCCCTGGTTAGCAAAACACACTAAACCCCATGGAAAGAACCCCATCTAGAACGCACTGCAGGTGCCCTTTGTGTCATTTCACCCTTGCCCTTCAAAAAGTCTATGCACGCCACTGGGCTCCGGTGCAACAAAGAGGAGGAAGGTGGCGCACGCCCTCCACTCTGCCGCGCGATCCGGCTTCACCTTTTACAATAGTGTTTAAAAATATTCTTTCACCGTCTGCGGGTGAGAAGCATCGGCGGCGTCTCATGAATCATTTTTAATCTTGTTAGGAGCCGTATACGGTGACCTTTCCCGGCGCGTCTGTGTTTACCTGCCAGCCGCTGGGCCCATTTTGTGGTTTATAGGGCGCGCGGCGGCTCATACACACTGTCAGTCGAGACTAAGGTCAGGCTGAGTCATTTTCTAAACCACTGGCTGTGTGACTGGCCTTGTGTGTGTGTGCGTGCATTTCTACTGTAAGGCGGCGTGGGGTGTTTGGAGTCGAGCTTACGGAACCGTGGGGGGGAAAAAAAGACTGCTGCACCCGGAATTTCCTGTCTGAGCAACAATCGGGAAGTTGGGGGTGAAATAATCCAACAATTGTAGTGTATTTAAAGTTTCCAAAATGAGAAATGTATTAATTTTTTTTCATGCTGGCATTGACAGGTTCGCTCAAAACATCCATATGATTTCTGAGTGCATTTTTTTAACCCTTAAGAGTTCCTGGGGACGTTTTTTGTCCAGTTTTAACCATTTAAGGCTCTAATAATAATTACAATTAAATCCTCCTTGAATTGCATTTTATGGAAATGATTTGTTTTTACATTAAAATACTGTGGAGTTACATAAATAAACTGGCATTTAGAGGGTTATTTCAAACCAGATACTTAATATTTGATATATATGTGTGTCAGGCTGAAGTTGATGAAAAAAATTGACTCATATAAAGTGGAAACATTTTTGATTCTATGTTATTTTTGACAGCACTTTTTAGGGAGGGGACATTTTGGGCCGTGAGGGACGATTGAGACATTTTTTTTCCAGGAACTCTTAAGGTTTAACCTGCCAGTGATGGACTCGCTGTTAAAACATTCAGAAGGCGCGGGAGGTTTACTCAAGTGCGTAACAATATATCATTTAATACGACTACACTTATCAATCATTCATCCCCGCTTTCTTTGGGGGGGGTAGGTGGGGAGGGGGATGTTACGGCTCGGACAAATTCATCAATAAACAATTCAAAACGTCCTGACATTTGCTCGCCGCTAAGTTACAGTGAATTATTCAGGGGGTTTGCATCGGGGCGACGCCATCACAGATACACGCATGGAAGGGCGGAAAAGGGACGATGTGTGGTTTTACAACTCAACAATCAGACAAAGGTCCACTCTGCCGCATCGGAAGATTCCTGTGCGCGCCGGTATTCCCGGCCGGGGAAAATGTATGCGCGGCGCGACCACCCGGCGTCTGCTCAGGGTCTATTTGTGGTCGGAACAAGCGTGTGCATCCACTAATTCCCGGCGCTCCCGTTAATGCGTTGTTGTGACACATCCAGGCAGCCCGTGTTCCATCATAATTGGCTCCGGCCGCCGCCTCGCACGCCACGCAAAGTGTGTATCTGCCCGCTGTTGTCTGATTTGACGGCTCAGATGTGGGAGGTTTTAATTTGACATGTGACGCGAGAGCAGATTCCACTTGGAAAACCAATGGCGCCATACTGGATCTGGGGTCTCTGGCCGACGTTCAGCCTTATTGGCAGTGTCGTCGCTGCCTCTCCATGCTGTACCGACAATTCTTGGGTGTTGATTTATGGGTTGAAAAGAATCGAGGTTGTGGAATCAATTTTGATAAACAGTTTTGGGGAATTGGAGGTTGGTCTTGGTTTGAAGGCATCCTCATGAGCTTTTGAATATGAGGGAAGTATTCGCAGGTTCTGAATATCTTCTAGATAAAGGATAACCTTCTAAGGGGGGTAATGTAGCAAGCTGAAAAAAAGATATTAACAAAATATCTTTGATTTTTTTCTGTTAAATCGATCAATCATCTGCCTTCTTACTAAATGTGTCCATCTGATATCAGTGAAATTGGAAGCCACCTTCACCCGACAAACCCAGATGTGATTATAGTGTATAAACCCTGGATAAAGCGCCAAATGCTTGCGATGAGTGGAAATAACTGCCTACGCACCAAGCGGTAGGTTTCTGAGGTCAAGAAAAAAGACCTATTTTCGAGAAAATGAACAAAAAATACCTTTGTTGGTTTGTTGCATTGAGCTGCTTGAATAAAATAACACAGAGGGAAGGATTTGCAGGTTCTGACCATCTTCTGGATAACTTATAACTTGGCGCAAGCTGAAAACAAGATATTGATCAAATATCTTTGTTTTTTTAAGGGTGGCTTACAGTCAACTCCTATGCCCAAACATTGACACCTACATGTTCCTCCTGGAAGCAATACCTGGTGTTGGAGTACTTGTTATTCTTTGAAGCTCTCGACTTATACTTGGAGGCATTTTCACTCGGCTTTGGTCTCGTCTGGGACTGAGTGGACTCTGGATCTTTGGAGACCACCACTGCCAGGCTTTTAGACCACAACAACCAATCACTTCCAATCATTGGTAGATCGATTATTTCCCCCACGTTGCAGCCTCTGCCTTCTTATTCAATGTCTTCGTCTGATCTCAGTCTGACTGACCCACACCTGGTTTTGGTAAAGAAACAAACCAATGAGTGGAATTAGCCGCTGATGCACCGAGCAACATGGACTCAGGGGTCTCAAGCCAAGAAAAAGACAAAATAAATGGGAATTACCTTTGTTGATGTGTTGCATTGTGCTGCTCCCATAGAAATAAAGCCGATGCTGTTGTTAAATTGATTATAATGAGTAAAGTCTTTCTGTTCTGTTGTGTGATCATTTTTCTTTAATGAATGCGATCTTGGTTTTGAACCCCAAATATGTTGGTCTTATCTCTGGACATTCATTCTCCCCCCATGGCCGTGTGTGTTTTCCCCCAGGAAATTCTGCCTCCTCTCACGGGGTTAATTGGAGGCTCTAAACTGCCGGTGGGCGTGTGAGTGCGTGAGTGTGAAGCCGTCGATCTCCCCTCCACGTCCAAGATGAACCCTGAATATTAGTATCAGTACAACCAGTATTGTTGGACTTGTAATATTTTCGTCCTGGCCAGATTTTAGAGCGTAGAAGATTATCAAAGCAGCGCCTCCTCACTCCATTTCGGCTATTTTTACTGAGAGTTATGGAGATATTTTGAAGTGTTTGACGGACACACACCTGATTTGATCCCACTCTTTTAACTTATTTAAGCTTTAAACTCTGTGACGTCGTACCTCTGTTATCTTATTATCTTAAATCTTGGAGGTGGTGTTGGTATAATTGAATGAATCAGCTCAGAGCCCGAGAAGCTGATCTGCATCCTTTGTTTCTTTCCAATTAGCTTTACTTGTGCAGACCCCGCCTCCAGCTCCTGATGCTGAGCAAACATCTGGCTCTCCGGCACCACCTTACCTTTCCTTCCTTCCCTCCTTCCTTCCTTCCTTCCTTCCTTCCCACCCATCCACCTACCTACCCTCTAAATCTTCCTTATTTCCTTCCTTCCTTCCGTCTTCCTTCCTACCCTCTAAGTCTTCCTATACCTACCTACCTACCTACCTACCTACCGAAGTACCTACCTACCTATCTACCTACCTTCCTACCTAAGTACCTACCTACCCTCTAGTCTTCCTACCTACCTATCTACCTCCGACTGACCTACCTACCCACCTACCTACCTTCCTACCTAAGTACCTACCTACCCTAAGTCTTCCTAACTACCTACCTACCTACCTATCTACCTACCTACCTACCTACCTTCCTACCTACCTACCTATCTACCTACCTACCTACCTACCTTCCTACCTCGTCCTGCTGTTAGATCCTCTCTAATAAAACTGTGGGTGCCGCCTGGAAAAGGCTTGTTAAGGAAATTAAACCAACCAACGGCGCCACCAGTGGACATATTGATGGTTTTCAGCATGATTTGTAGCCACAACCCAGAAGAACAGCATTCAAAACAGTTTCTCATGGAAGTGTTCCACCCTTGTAGCGAATTAAATCCATGAAAGTGAAGAAAGAAATGATTTCACATTCCCGTCCAAGCAACTCTAGCAGCGTCCAAACAAACAAACGTCCCTTGACTATTGAGACACTGCAGACGGTTGAGTGTTTTTTTTTTGTTTTGGGTCTGGTTTTCCTCTCCTACTGCAGAAAACAATACAAAGGAAGAACAATGGGAACCAGAGAGGAGAGCTTGCTTGGACTGACAACAAGGCGGAAGGTGTTACAGAAAACAAGTCAGCGGCGCGGCAGAAGAAATGGATATTAGCTGTGAGCTGATGAGAGCCGATGGAGGCAGGATTTGTCCAATAACATCTCTGTCTGCACAGGCTGGAACTTTCACAATAAAGCGGCGCCGGCAGTGGCGACTCCAAATGTTTACGGGTTGGAAGCCGCTGCAGAAACGCCACTTCAGTTTTACGCCCTGGTGCTCAGAAATTACAGTTCCAACCGTCAATGTTTATCTTAGTATCGTGATAATATGCAGCACTGGACAAACACACACTGATTTATCCTCCTTAATGCTCGGCACACCATACAAAGGAGGCTGCGCTAAAGGGGGAGGAGTTACAGGACAGCCAGTCAGAATCTATTTCTCCTTTAGCCTTCAAATGACTTTGATGATTGATGGAAAAAAGTCAGAAAAATGAACAAACTTTTTATTCTGCTTCTGCTTCGTACAACTGAGCAGATCATAACGTCTGCATTGAAGGTGTGTGTGTGTGTGTGTGTGTGAGTGTGTGTGTGTGGGAGGGGGCTTCTTTTCATTCTTTCATCCCTCTTATGAAAAAAACACTGGGATTTAGTGTCATGTGTTTGAAAGTGCGGGTGGCGGGAGGTCGGCTGAGACTGTGATGAGTGACTCAAGTCGGAGCTGAAGCTTCATGATTAGGGATTTTATTTTATTTTTTGAAATGAAAAAAATAGCAGTGAACTGTGCCCCGGAGAGTGATGTCACTGCAATAGTCTTTTTTTTTCTTTTTTTTTTGTCCTCCGTCCCAGTGTGGGTTCTTGGCTCCGGAGAGGAATTATTTGGACAGTGACACACATTTTTATTTTATTATTTTGGATGTGAAATGACAGCGTTGCTGCTGACTGCCAGCTTTAATCCCAGGATATTTTCTCTAATATATCGCTTTAAAAAAAAAAAAAAGGTCAGGGCTGTTTTTTTGTGTTTTTTCCCATCAACTTTCCCCGTCACTCTTTATTACGCCGCTCTCCCGGGAATGTTAACAGCTCGGGAACGCCACGCGCTATCATGTCCCCTCGCTCACTCGTCACAAATCCTTAATGTGCAATTACCCGGGGAAGTTGGCGGCGTTGCCAAGGCGGCGCTCCGGCGAGGAGGAAGACACGGAGGAGGAGTGTTGAAGGACGTGCGACGGAGCCGAGAAACACCTGACAGGCCGAGCCGCCGGCGAAGGCCCCGATCGGCTCCCTCGGCGGGCTGTCAGCCGCCACGCTGTCCCCTTTTCACAGCCGGAAGCCGTCGGCGCTCTGACAAGCATGCACAAAGGCGAGCTAACGGCGGGGACAGAGCAAAAAAAAAAAACCTGCAACACTCTGCTGTCAGGTTCACACGTACACGCTACATCCCCCGATGCGTCGGCGAGGCATGGAGATCCCGCAGAAAAGGCACGGCGGCGGCGGCGGCGCGAGGTCGAAACCCGGTGGAAGGGAGAATCCTATCACCTGTCCGCCTCCGGGTTGAGGAGCCGGGGGGACGGCGGAGACACGCAGGGCTTGTCACTCGGGCCGCGAAGCCGCTGCAGCCGGCGTCTGATGGGGGATGACAGCGTTCACACACACATACACACACACACGCCCCAACCTCGCATCAGCATGTAAGCAAACAGTAAGTGACAGTGGCTGCGTTTCCAGTCAGTCAATATTGGGGTTTAGCTCCATATTCCGGTTAGTGAAACATTGGGAATAAGGTGTTTCCATGGTGAGCAAACAGGGTTGTTCCTGTCTCCATGGTGATTGTAATCAATGGTGATATGGCAATCAAAGCAGCCACGCACGGAGAACATCTGCTACAAACCCTGCTTGGCGTAACTTTCCGCTCCCCTTTTTGTGGATCCGTGTATCTTCCTACAGGTCTTTCAAAGGGCAGAGGCTCATTGTTGGCCGACATCGTAACATTTGTCAATTTCTTCATATTAATTATGTTAAACTGAAACGTGGAAATACTATGGGTGTGTTTTTTTTTACACTGTAAGAAATGAATGATGGGAATGGTCGAGCATTTTTTCGCCAAGAAAATACCAATAAATGGGTTGCAGTTTGTCTTTTGGCTTCGCCTGCAAACTGGGCGATGACTGAGCTTCCACTGATCTCAAAATAGCTGTCAATCAAAAAGAGATTCAGCCTTTTCACTGATCCTCCAATCATCACGCGGAAGCCAAGCGTCCAGGCCAGCCGAGGCTCCGCCCACTGCTCTATTCAAACCAAATCCTGGCAATTATTGGGACAATGCACTGATGATACGGGAATGTAGGAGAAGTTCACAAAATCCAGACTTGTTATAAGTAGCTGATTCTGAACAAACTCGTCTTCGAGATGAACGTGTTCGAACGCATTTGAAGTCAATGAAATATTCACACAGCAGGACATATTTGACTATTGAATATTTGACATTTTAGGGGAAGCTTCTATCTGCAGTCTTAGAGAAACCACATCTGTATCCCGCTACTTTCTAGCGTCTCCAAATGCCAGGATGTTTGTGTCTTTCATCACACTGATGAAGTGATTGGTTTCCTTTGGCCATGTTTACAAGGAGTTCCTGGACTCCAAAGACCAAGATTCCTTGCTGATAGAACATGAACACAACACTAATTTATGTTCATTTTGATGTGGAGATCCTGGTAGGAGGAGACATCATCACATGTTCACCTCAGAGGAGGAGGAACCAGGGGGAACATTCGGAACATGAGCACATTCTGGTTATTTAAATGGGTTAGTGGTGCTAATATTCCAGTTAGCAAAGGCTTATCGACTGCATGTAAACGTAGCAGAGCAGTGCAGGTGAAGCCTTTGGGGATTTTACCACATCAAATGGGGGTTAAAAAA
>CAESWR010000927.1:102047-113285 GCA_903171835.1 Mullus surmuletus
AGAACATAATAATAGAATTTTTATTTTTTATTTCTTGGATTAAAGTCAAATAAAAATCGTATTTTCACAACAAAAAAAATTGAAAACAGAACAAAGAATTGAAAAAAAAATGATTTTTTTGTCTTTTGGTGTAGGATTAATTAGACACCATTGTTTAGATCTGATTGTTTTGTATTTCAGATGTAAAAATGTTCAGGTGTAAAAAGAACCCCAACAATTTCCATGCCATTTACCTTTCAGGTACCCCTGCGGTGTTCTGGACTGTCTCGTCTGCACAAACACGGTGAGCGTGACCACATTTCCCACCACGATGGCGAAGGCCAGGCTGACCATGAAGACCACTGCCAGGGTCCGGTTGATGAAACCACAGCAGCAGCGTGTGCAGAGTGGAGCCAGCGACTGGCCCGGGCCGGGGTCAGTGTGAGCGGCCGCGGTCACGTTGAACAGTTGGTCCGCAGTAGCCAACAGGACCGCCGTAGCCCCGGGAATGCTGGTGTTGGGAGGCGGTGCAGTCATGGCCCAGAACGGACTGGTGTGACCTTTGTGATGTGCGGTGGTTCCTCAGGAAACCATGATGGAAGCATCCTGTTGGAAGAGAAAATCCTGCTCTGTTATAACAGGCTGTGAACAGCAGGCGAGTCACAGGGTCCGACCGTCGAGTCCCCCTGGACAAAGCAACACCCTCATATGTCCATCACTCCCACTGTCAGTGAGGCTTTAATTAGCTCAAACATCAGAGGAAGGACAAATAGTGGTTGGATTGGTTTAACAATTGCCTTTGCCTTTACTAACCCTACAAACTCCCAGGTTTCCTCCACTAAAGGGAGATTTTCCCGACCCCTGTCATTGAGTGCTTGCTCTTGGGGGGATATGTTGGTCCTTTGCTGACATCAGTGGCGTGCATAGACTTTTTGAAGGGCCGGGGCGAAAAGAAAAAAAGGGTACCTAGGGTGTTTTCAAGGACACTTTAGACACGTTTATATGTTATGCATATATGTTGCACAGCATTTTGCCACCCAAGAGGGCACTTAAACGTGTTTTAAGCACCCAAGAGGGCAATACAGTGCTTTATTCCACCCAAGAGGGCAGTGTATTGTTTTTTGCCAATGAGGAGTGTACTTAAACGTGCGTTTTTGTCTCCCAAGAGGGCAGTTTGGCATGCATTTTATCATGTTGTAACCAGCCAGTTGTGGTGGGTGGGCGATTTCCACCCACCACTCCACCCCCCGTGCAAACCTCTGGTTGATATGACTATTGCAGAATATGTTCTAGATCTGCTCTTTGTTTAGGTAGGTGCGGGAGAGTGTGTGGGAGCGAAGAAGAGTGAACGAGTTAGCGAAAACAGGGGAAAAGCACTGTTAGCTGTGCGAGAACTTGCAATAAAAGAGGAAGCACAACAGTACAAGTCGGCCAGGAGTGGTTGATTTCACTGCTTGCGGAGGACAGAAAAAGGGGAATTAACCAAAAGGAGCTGCCCTTCGGCCCTGTACGAGCACGACACTCCCCCCTGTTCAGCAACGCCGATCCTGTTCAGGGACAGAAGGTTACAGTTTCATCAGAAACCGACTATCAAAATTCTGCCCTTGCTGACACGGCGCTTTAGATTTATGTGAGAGAAATCGACTTGACTGTGTTTTGGTGAGCACAAACTTGTGTGTGTTTTCTGCAAACTTCTCCGAGGGTCCGAGGAGTGTTTGAGGGGTATTTCTGACAGTGCAGTTACACTCGGAAACTATAGGAGCGCCAGTGAGTCGTCACACAGACCTTCCTGCATGACTCACCATGACTTAACACACACGCATCAAATCTCTTTATATATCTAACATGCTTATGTGTTCTTTTTAGTCTTTACTTTTATTAGTACTAGCTGTTCCAGCTCCACCGTCATCTCTCGTAGAAGGCGGTGTACATTCTCCGATGCTGTCAGGGCCACAGAGACAAAAGCAGGCAATGAGGACGAGATCCATTTATGCTTCAACAAGCTTTGCTGCAAAAACACAACCAAAGAAGAGCAAAGCAGAAGTTTATACAACATTCCAGAGTTGGTTAAAACCCGTTTTTTCTTGCTTGGGCGTCCCGGCGACATGCTGTTCCCCGCGCCCCTGACGCCGTTTGGAAGCACCTCGGCGCTGTCAGCGCCCGCAACAGCAAAGTCCGAGTTCAGTACCCAACGTCTCTCAGAGCTGACAAGCGCATACATGGCTCCTTCAATCATTTATGCTGCTCACTGGGCCGGAGAGCAGGAAGGTACACACATCCGCCAAAACAAAGGGTAACAGGGACGGACACATTCAGACCAGAGCAAAAAAACCAAAGCAAAAAAAAAAAAATATTCAGGCTTCAGGCGGTGCAACATCACAGCTGTGACACTTTCAACTATTACCTGAATCAGCCTCTGAATACTGGAAACACTGGTGCACACATGTTCCAGAATATTTGCCAGGGATTTAATGAAGACTCCGGGAATTACATATTAAAGGGATGTAAAGCTCATCTGCCCACACAATTCGCTCATATATTTCGTTTGAATTATTAAGTCTTTTTTTTCTTGAATTAATTACTTTGACCCACCCACAAATTCAATTAGTCTTGTCTTTAGTCTTTAGTCTTAGTCGGTAAGAAGTCTTGTTGGCTAAACTGCGGAGTGGGCTTAGTGAGACCAACTGGTTTCTATATCGTGTTCCTGTGAAGGGGGAGGATTTAAACGGCTCAGGGGTCTTTGAGATTTTAGTCAAACGATATAATTCTTTTTAAAAAAGCAAAATAATTATAACAGTAATATAATAACAACAACAACAATAATAATTTGACAACTGATAATTAATAACAAACAATTTAAAACAAACAATTATTTTCCTATTTTTCATTTATCAGACTGATAATTGAAAAAAAAAATCATTTTCTGCAAGCTTATTTGAAAAGATTTTTTATTTTTTCAAATAATACCCAAACATGCAATTGTAGACATCTTATATCACACAATCCGAGGCTGTTTACCTTTTGTCAGACATAAAACGAGCGTGTTGTAAACCTTTGTCCCTGCGCTAGAATGTGAGTTTCTGTGGTGCCGTGATGTGTTTCGAGCCCCCAAATGAAAAGCAGCCTGGAATTACAGCTATTATAATTCAAATAAAACTGAATTGAGGCAAAGTGTGTCTTGAACACGTTTATGGAAAATAAATATGTCCAAATAGATGTATTTCATTAGCTTACAGTCAGCACAAGGGATGTTGCTGATACCAAAGGGGATGATGCTGGTTCCAAGAGGGATGATATCGGTACCATTTAGGAAGGATACCAATGTTGTCACTGTACTTGTACCAGCATCATCCCTTTAGAACCAGCATCATTCCTGCATGGTACTATCATCATCCCAATGATACCACCTCACCTCTGTTGGTACCAGCATCAGCCCTATTACTACAAGCATCATCCCTGCATGGTACCAGCATCATACCTGCTAGTACCAGCATCTTTCCCTGCTCGTACCAGCATCATAATACCACCATCATCATTGTTGGTACCAGCATCAACCCTCTTGGTACCAGCATCACTGTTTGCACCAGCATCATGCATTCTGGTACCAGCATCATTCTACATTGTATCATCATCGTCCCTTTGGAAACCAGCATCTTCCCTGCATTGTACCAGCATCATCCCTATTAGTGCCCGCACCATCCTTGCATGGGACCAGCATCATCCCAATGAAACCACCTCATCTCTGTTAGTATCAGCATAATCCCTGTTACTACCAACATCATCCCTTCATGTTACCAGCATCAACCCTCTTAGTACCAGCATCATTCTACATTGTAGTACCAGCATAATCCATGGATGGTACCAGCATCATCCCTCTTAGTGCCAGCATCATAGGTTCTGGTACCAGCAACCCTTTTGAAATGAGCGTCATCCCTGTATGGTACAAGCATGATCTTTGTTGGAACCAGCACCATCCCTTTTGAAACCAGTATAATCCCTACATGGTACCATCGTATCTTTCCGACCGCACCCAGTTCATCTATTTGAAATCTTTCTCATCCGAGCTCTCGACTCTCAGCTCAGGTGTTCCCCAGCGCTCTGTCCCAGGGCCAGTGCCCTTCATCATTTACCTCCTCCCCCTCGGCAATATTTTCCATATATATAACATCAACTTCCACTGTTTTGCGGGCGACACTCTATGTCTCCAGCAAGCCCACCTCCATTTGTCCCGCCCTCTTCCCTCACTGACTGCATTACAGAAATCAGATCCTGGTTCTCATCAAACTTCCTCATTGGTAGCAAATCGACATTATCGGAATCCAACAGCTTCCCCCTTACCATTGACAACTGCCCGTTACCCCTTCTGTCCAGGTCAAGAGTCTGGGTGTCGTCCTCAACAGCACCCTCTCCTTCCAAACCCACTTTGATAACATCACCCAATCCGCCCACTTCCACCTACGGAACATCAACTGTCTCCACCCCTCCCTCACTCCTCATACTGCTGCCATCCTCGTCCACAACCTGGATTACTGCAACTCCCTCCTCGTTGGCTTTTCACAAGAATCCCTCTATAAGATTCAACTGGTTCAGAACTCAGCTGCCCGCATCATCTCCAGGACCCTCTCCATCCACCACATCACTCCTGTTCTGTGGCAGCTCCACTGGCATCAGCATCATCCCTGCATGGTACCATCATCATCCACAGATAACGGTTTGCTATGAATTGGCGCAATACAAATAAAAGTGATTTGGACTGAACCAAAAGAGACTAAAAACGGCGAGAACTGGACGCCTATTGCAACGACAAACATTTACATAAACATGGGGTTTTTTTCATCTCAAATGTGTAAAATCTGACTTAAATATGGGCAAACTGCACCGGGGCAGAGAGATTTTTATTTTAGTTTCAGGTGGATTTTGTGAATCAATCCCTTACGTTTAGATCCTCTAAAAGGCTCCTTAGCTGCGATTCCCCTCCGCGCTCTAAGTCCTTGTAATCACAATATTTCACCCGAACAAAGGTCCCTCCATGCCCGAGTCGCGTTCCCACTTTCATCATTCCCCAAACCAGTTACGATGCCCCAGCCGGCTCTCCAGGGAGAGAATGCCGAGTTCCCCACATGGTCCGGCGTGGCCTGATTGGCGCCATTGTGTGCCGCTCTCGACCATTTGGCTTTCCATGGAATCGTCATCATGCTGTTATTCAGAGTAAAGCAGCGTGAGAATCAACATCTCTGCTCGGCTTTGTGGCTCTGCACCAATTATCAAGCCGAGGAGCAAACGCAAAGGGGAAAAAAAAGTTGTGGACTTGGTGTGGAGTGTTTCATTTGTATCACTTTGGGAGCAGACTCCTCCAGCTGTGATCATGCTCACTTGGCTAAAACCCTCAACTACAGATAGAGAGCCGGCAAAGTGACAAAGTAATGCTGCCTTAGTGATTCTGAATCCAATTGCGGGTGATCGGTTTATTTATTTTCTCTTTTCTCTGTGAGTGGCACAGCTAACAAGATGTAATACGCCAAACTTATCAGAAAAACACACAACTAAAAATAGGCAAAAACAACACCCATCGTCCACAGGTCGTATCTGCTCAGATTACAAGGCTCAAATTTATAGTCTACCTGGCCACCAGAGTGCGCCAGCTCAACCTAACTTCAACTGTGCAATTACTATCGTGTATTTGACACAATTTCATTTAGTTACCAGAGGCCCAAAAACATTATTTTAAAAGTTTTTCCGAGAAAATTCAGCTTTGCAACTTAATTTCAGCCGGTCTAAAAGTGGTTCTAGTGAGCTCTCCTGAGAACTGGCTGTTTCTGTGCCTGTACCTTTAAATGTCAATGAACTGTCTGGCCACGCCCACTCCACGCTCCTATTGGGCAGCGAATGTGGCTTTCGCTGGTGTACATTCTTGGCGTACAAAACACTGTTTTTTACGTCTGAAATGTCGTCGTTCACCCGTACCTAATTGAAGCAGAATCTGACACAGAAATAGAGGTTCCCGTTCCCAAACATGTTCAGATTCTACGGCTGCAGCAGGACGTTTCAGAATATTTGGTTAATTATTTCTAAATCTCTTATTTTGTTCATATGTGTTGTTTCAGTTACTACCATTTAGCTAAGGCTAGCTCCAGCTAATAGTAAGGCTCATCTTATCTGGGGGGCTGGTGGACAGCAGCCTCCACTACAGCCGGGGGGAGTGGACAGTGACTTCCACCTCACAAGTTTCCAACTCTCAGATCCGCTCGTTTCAGCTCACAGTGGGCAAAAAGTGGAGTAAAGTAAAGTAGGCCTCATACTCATGCTACGGGGACACATATGACTGTTAGAAAACCTTCAGAAAATGAATTTGTCTCGGAAGGTGACCTTTAATTTTCACTTAATCATAAAAAGCGACTTTCATATAGCAACAGTTTACAAAGTGCTGTACACTGGATATGAGAAATAAATCATTAAAAAAACCTTTCAGAACACTACATTATAAACACACACAATACAAGAACCCAAAAGAACCACTGAGACCAGAGCGACAGATGTAACCATCTGGGGGCAAAGGCATTTAAAATAAGAAGTACAGTAGATAAAATAAGGAACGGAAGGCTGTAAAAAAAATTAATTAAATTAAAGATAAAACTGAGACCAGGGCAAGATTAAAAACATGAGAGATAATAAGTTTTTAAAAAAATCAAATATATAATAACGAGCTAAATAGGAATTGAAACTAGTAATAGCTGGTTCAGTTGAAAAGAAATAATTTTCAGTGAAAAAAAATAGTACAGAGAAGAATAGAACAGAAATAAAAGCTAATAAACAAGACGTTATTTTTAAGGGGAATTTGAGATTTAAAACCCCAAAAAGCCTTTTTTTGCTTAAGGATCTCCTCCAAATGTTACAAAATACTACAAGTACTAATACTCTCGACCGCCTGGTGACCCCAAGCCGACGTGAGAAAACCCATCTGCCTCGCCGCCTCTTGGAGCAGTACTTCACACCAGAGAACTGTCACACACTCACCACTAATCACTTGACGTTCTCAAGGACGACGGCGAGAATACATGGCAAAAGAATCGGCAGAATGCTCGAGAAAGCACCAAGAGATGGAAGGCGAACAGCGGCGAGCTTTGATTCCAGGCGTCTTTCATCCATCCGCGCGGCCTTCGCTTCAAGAATAAATCAGATTAACTATTAATTCTTCGGCTGCGGATGAATTTAAAAGTGAATTATTATGAGAGAGGACGCCTCCATGTGCTTTGGGCGCTCTTTTTTTATGTCACCACAAAAGCCAATGTTTTTTCCTTTAATTTGTCTGATGGTGCTCGTGGTTACACAAAAGAAGATGTATTTTTGGTGGGGAGGAGGATGGTCTCTGAACCTCATTAAGGGGCTTTTTGCCTTTACCTTGAGTGAGGATGACAGGCGGAAGTCTTCCCTGTGGCAAGACCCCGGGTGCAGTGAGACAAGCAGCTGACAGCGACAGCACACACGCACACATACACACACGTTTTCCAACATTAGAAATAAAAGACTCCACCATCCTGACATGAATTTGGAGGGTTACACGTGTGGGATTTGCATGTGTGCGTCCATGTTTCTGGGTCTAAAGCTGATATTTTCTGTGTGTGTGTGTCATACATTTAGACTTTGAGAATGAGGCGTTGTATTTGAGAAGGCGATGTTTGGCCTCTTTTCTGGTCTATGTTCAGGGTGCAAACTTGTTGCTTTTGGAGAAAATGTGCCGTTCGCGTCGTCATGATATGACAGTTTTTTTCTCACTACATATTATCTTTGTATCAAGAGATCAGAAATCATTATTTCTCCTGAGGCAGCACAATGCAACAAATCAACAATCGTTTTTTGGTGTATTTTCTTGCTTTGCCTGAACCCATGCAGCTTGGTGGATAGGTAGCTATTTCCACTCATTTCCAGCATTTGAGGCTTTTTTTGTCAGATGTGGATTTGTCAGGTGAATGTGGCTTCTAAGTTGATTAAAATCAGATGTTTAATAAGAAGCCAGAGGCTGCAACTTGGGGGAAATAATCAAATCACTGGGAAATCAACACGAGAAACACACTCGAGCTCAGAGTCACTGTCACCTTCACTTGAATGACCTTGTGACCTTGCTTAGTTTGGCAAATTAATCTTTTCTTTTCTTTCTCTTTGTACTTTTGTTTTGTGTGATGAACCTCCGTCCCTTATTATTGAAATGTGGATACTCATGTATCTATTTACTCATTCATGAATTAATTTGCTTATCCACTTATTCATATATTTGGAACTCTGTATTTTCAATGTAGTTTTCTACATTACAAGTTATTTATTTATTTTTTTTACACTTCCTGGTCTTGATGGATGAAAACTTAAAAAAAAAAACTTAAGAAAAATAAAAGAATTAGCATTTGATTGTTAGCTATTTATATGTTTATTTTATTATTATTTAATGTAATATTATATTTATTATTTAAAGAAATCCTAAATACATAATTATATTTATTATTAATTCTACTAATTAATTCTAAATAAACAATAAATATCTACACAGAATAGATTTGTATATTTATTATTTTTTAACAATATTATTTATTATTATTTTCATTTCATTTTACTTTTAATATATTCCCCTTTCATCTTTGTGTATCAGTAATGTTACAATGTCTGAAAAGTTGTCTGTAGAGAGAGTGTCACCCGTGAGGCAGATGGGGGTTTCGGGTACCCAGGCTTTGGATGAATCTGCCCGGGATTCCTGCGGTAATTGAAGATTTCTATTTCTTGTCGATGGACAGAGGCTGCGGACACATCTGGCTTCACACCCACGGGTCGCAGCTTGTTTTCTTTACATGACAAAAGGTCAAAACAATCATTCATTCACACTGTCATCGCATCCTGCAGCTCGCTCGCTCCTCCAAGGTCCAACCCCAGCGGTCAGGGACGCAGCCGGTCATCTCTTTAACACCGAGCCGCCAATCACGGCGATGCAATCCCCATTATTTCTGCAAAGTGCGTTCATGAGTGCATGCTGAAGGCTGCGGACTGCTCCTTTATCTCCTGGATTCCTGCTTTGATGAGGAGAGTTTAACACAGCTCTACAACAGGTGGGAAATGGTTTATCTGGGCGGTTTCTGTGGTTGGTGTTTCTCCTTCCAGTTCCGACAGTGACAGAATCCTTCCAGAACAAAAAAAGAAAAGCTTTGTATCGCAGAAAAGGAAACTCACATGGGAGGAAGCGATGCTGCTTCACTGGCCTCGGGGAAGACGCCAGAAATGCTAAGGACCCTTGTTGCATTGCATCACACATCCCTCTCTCTCTCTCTCTCTCTCTCTCGCCCTCTCTCTCACGTTTCCCCTCGTCTTTCCAATAAAAACATCAACACGCCCCCAAAAACAGAGAGACGGGGTAGCTGCTGGTGTTTGCTGGTGAGGGAATCTGTTTTAAAGCAACAACTATATGCAACTGTTTTCCCATAAATAATCTAACGGTTCACACACCAATGCTTGTATGTTTGATCATTGGTGGTGACTTAAGGCTAAATTCCAATGGATCCGGAACGGCTGCGTTCCGCGGCTCTGCTGCGGCTCTGCTGCGGCGGTCGGATCGGATACGCAAGGCTTCTATTTTTGCTGGACACGGCAGCACAGTGTATCAATTCAGTGCAGCAAGCGGCAGCGGAAATTGTATGCGGCCACAGAGTAAAATATCTGGTTAATTTTCAAAATAAAATAAATTAAATACGTTGAACTGTGATAATGTGAGGGTCCAGGGTTCAACTCAAGAGTCAAAGGTCTTTCAGCTGTCATTTCACACCCTGTCGACATGGTCAGCGGGTGGGTTTCTGTGGCAGGGAGCGATGGTTTGTTGTGGGTGTGGATGTTAATATACACCACCGATCTCATTCAACGTCTCGTGGTGAAACTGAGATTAAATGAGATCTCGGTAGATCTCGTGAGAAATATCAGTAATATCGCAAGCGGCTCTCCTCCGCCTGCATCCAAATTTTTGTTCCAGTCATCTCCCAGCATCCCTTGATATTCCCGAATTGGGAAATCCCTGGCTGCATTCCAAATCGCATACTTATACTTCTTACTAAGAGTATATATACTGCATTTGCCTTCAGAACGTACCTACTACTCATGTTGTTTCAGTACATCTTGAACGCTACTTTATCCATCGCAGGCACGACACGGTGCGCTGAGGATTGTGGGTCAGACTGGTCAAGCGATAGAAATGGAAACATCATTTGAGAGATGGAAATTTGCATTGTATAGTGTTGATAAGGTATGGTACATCTCAGGTGATGTCATGGAGTAATCCAAAAGTATAGTATGAGGTTTTAGTGTGTTTTAGTTTATGTTCCTTTGCATTCCATTTTAGCCCCTCACTGTTGTAGTATCTGATACTACTACTGTTTTGCCTGTTTAATATGGTATGTTTCGTGTCTTTGTGTTTCAGTGAGGTATGTTTAGAAGAGTTTTCTGAGCTTTTCGATTCTCATGTCAGATCTCAGGTCAAAAGGTTATGTGCTAAGGACTTCAGGCGATGGCAGCAGCTGTGTGAGATGCTACCAGCCATCCAGATAAGGTCTTTCTGTTTAGAGAAGTGGATTTTATAGATAGGATGACTGTATTTAAAGGGGTTTACTGAGGTGGACACCGAGCGAGCTCTCAGCATTGGCAAACAGATTGGCTATTTGACATTGTCCTTTTCACTAATAAAGTCTTTCAAAATGCACAGCTGGACCATCATCTGAATACAGTTACTCTAGCAATTCCCTTCGCGGCCAGCGGGGGCAGCTGAGAAAAGTTGCACAGTGCTGCTTTATCTCCGGCGGAATTTCGAGCCGAAACCAAGTAGGAAAGCCTTCGGTTGTTTCATTGTGGACACTTTCCAGGGTAGCTGGTTGTTGACGCATGCAGCGGATGTTTTTTGACAGGCCTTTCTCCCTGAGCGACAGATGGAGGCATATGCAGGGCAGAGGGGGCATGCATGGGGGGGGGGCTTGGTCGGGGCTCTCAGGCCAGGTCGCCGCGATGCACTGAAGGGTCATGTGCAGTAATAATGCTAAGACGGGCTCGAATGCCCCCCCACCGCCCCCTGGAGCAACACAGTGACTTTCTCTTCATATTCTTGGCCTGCATGTTCCGTCTGCGCTTTGTGTGTTTGTTCATTTATTTATCTATTTATTTTTTGAGGTGCACAAGCCGTCATTTTTAATAAATATAAGATCACAGTGAGTAAAGGAATTACTGAGATGTTTTTTTTTTTTT
>CAESWR010000927.1:170817-201325 GCA_903171835.1 Mullus surmuletus
GGGAGGCCGAGCGACGCCCGACCACTGCTCTTGATGTGATGAGCCGCTCACCTTGATGGACATTGTTCCTGTTACGCCGATGAACCAACTGAGTCTCACCTGGAGGACAAAGACGCTGAGGACGTGATGGGGAAAACACAGACAGAGGCGGCTCCTTCTCTTCTGAGCTGTGAGTGCACGATCCTCTTTGAGGTTGATTCACTTTGGAAACCAGAGGAGAACCTGAGGAACATCACATGCGTGACTGATGATGGTGCGCGCAGTGATACGAGCGAAGGATAAATAGTACCGGGTGATTGCGAGGTGGGACCTCTTTGTAGCCAAGAATTCGTGTTGCAAATGGATTACTCTTTTGAACGCATGCTATTGTTTGTAGCAAAACACTTTATCCGTGTGACCCCAGCAACTAGACGGAACTACTTTCTGCAACATTGAAACTGGGCCGGAACTCTGCTCACGGGACGTAGGGGGGGGAAAAGTCACTGTTGATGAACGACACTGATGGTGAGGACCTCAGACAACTTCACGTCAAAATATCTTAACTATCCCTTAGAAATATAACTTAGGTGGTGATGCTGGTCTGGTATCAGTAAATCTATTGTAGTTTATAGTACGTGTGTGTAGTGTGCATTATTTCCTGGCGTTTATCGTTACAGAATTTCCAAACAACCCCCCTCATAGATATCTTTCAATGTTGTGTGCTTTGTGGCCAAGAGCTAAAGCCTGAAGCGTTAACACCTGTGTACTTAGTACTGTGAAAATGATCCTCCTGAGGGAGGACTTTGGAGGCAGAGGAACAGCAAAGTCCTTGCGACGCTCACGTTGCGCTTTTTCCCCTAACTTTAGTTGAGCATGTGACGGCCATGTTTGTCTGGCTCCAGACCCGAAAAGTGAAATATTGAATTATGATAAAAATCAACACAATCAGTAAAACTACGCAAGTGTTTAAGAACTTCTAAGGAGCAAATGGAAGAGCTGCATGATGACTCATAATAAGAGCTGGTTTTTTTTCCCTGCCGTGTGACACTTTGTCACCAGATGAAGTCACACGTGTCATCAAACCAGCAGCTACATCAGAGGGCATCTCAGACAGTGAAGCTTTTTTCTTTTTAGCTCACCAGGAAGACGGAACCATGGTGCTATAAACGCTACAAGTAAAGATTATTGTTGAGCAATTTGTTCATTTTCTTGATTAATTCAGTTATCCCCTCCCCCCCCATGTATAAAAGGTGAATGAAGACCAATACCAATGATTAAAACAATGACATTGATTGTTGTGGCAATTTTATTTCTATATAATAAATCCCCTTTGTTGCCGGGGAAGGGGTGAAAATGTTTGATATTCCATCATATTGAAGTGAAAATGTATTTCCACGTCCGGTCGATGTATGTGATTGAAATCAGACTACAAAAAACTCCAAACAGATAATAAAAAAGCATAGCGGGGGGGCTGGTAATATTTCAAAATTTTATTAACGAACATAATCTCTGAGGAACAACAGCAGTTCTCGCGCTCTCTGTACATGCAACTGTAGAAAATAACAATTTAGAATTTTTACTTTTCAGTTTTAGTATTTTTTTCCCAACCCTCCTCATTTTCAGTTTCTCGCGGTTCAATTTTTTTCTCTTTTTTTTGTTTGTTTTTTGTTTGCTTTTTTGCAGGAAATCAACAACAGCTAAAGGTGAAAGTACTGGATTTCTGTTACAGCACTGACGATAGCATCAACAACCCCCTCATATAACCCCGCCCCCACCCTCCCCTTAGCTGCGCCAACAATATGTACACAAATAAACTACATTGTACAAATAAAAAAATGTTACATTGTTACATCATAATCACCTCCAGCGAGCGCACGCAGCTCGTTGCTGTTAGAACCCCACATTCTACGCAAATTTTCAGACTAGTACAAAGAGGAGGGTGCAAAACGTCCTGGGAGGTTTTATTTACACAGCTATTTACAGTTATGTCTCTTTCACGCATTACAAGGAGGAAAATTTACACAGCGGAGACCAACTTCAACTCAAAAACATACCACAGGTGTCAGAAAAAACAAAAAGATAATAAATAGGTTATTTCTCACCATTTTAAGAGTAGTTCTCCATGCTTTGTATTAGTCATTTTCCATTCTAAAAAAAAAAAAAAAATTAACAAAGAAACAGCTACAGTCTGGGTTTTAATTTAAAAAATAGACCAAAAAAACAAAAGAACAAAAAAACAAAAGAAAACTAGAAAAAAAGGCTTGAAATCGTGATTCTATATAATGAAAAAATAGCAATTATGTATACTTATGTCCAGTAAGAAAAAACAAACCAACAACAAATCTAAAATAAACATTATGAGACATTATGAGTGAATGTGAAGAGAGTAGAGGTAATATGTTGCTGACTGAGGTGGTGTCAGGCTAGCATCTGTATCACCACGGCCAAGTGCTCTACTGTGCATCTGGTGTGTGTGTGTGTGTGTTTGTCTGTGTGTGTCTGTATTCAATTGACCCAGATATCACTATTTTCATCGTTAGCTGGAAAATCAACGTGGATGGATGGCGTGTTTAGTCTATTGCTCTGTGCAGTGATGTACCGCAGACTGTCGGGGGGGCGCGGGGTTTGTGGGTGGGGTCTGTCGCCTGTCAGCTGCTCAGTGTGCGACTGTGTCAACCATCACCATTTCAAGCCTTTGTGGTTCAAATAAACGTCTGATTACACATGTAAAAACAAAGGCAAGGGCTTACATCGTGTTTAAAAAAGAAAAAACGAAAAAAAAACAGGGGTGACACACACACAAAAAGAGAAAAAACACGCATGATGTCTTGTAAACAATAGCAAGGGTGTGGCCGGTCAGGGCATAGTAACGGTTTACATTCTGCTCGATAAGCAACGTGATTGACATGCCACTGGTGTGTATGCGTTTGTACAGGAACAAATGGGGGAGAAAAAAGTAAAAAACCCTAAAGATAAACACAAGAACATTCAAAACTACACACAGAGTTAAAAGACCCACAAGGACTCTGAACAGAACAGAAAAAAAGAAGACCTTAACCTCTTCCCAAAAAAATGTAAGAAACCAAAAACAAGGGTTTAAAAAACAAGTTTTCTGGCCATTTGTATCCAATATGTGTGTGTGTATACCAACCAGGATGTGTCACTATACATCTAGCCACATTGTCTGCACAGTGTAATAGCAACAACCATTGCACTTGACTAGACAAACCATACACGGCTATGCTGACTGACAGTGTGTAAAATCACTTCAACCTTTTTCCCCAAAATATTGATGTCGGATTACACGAGCAGCTTGCGCGTGGACAGGTCGGTCTGGAAAGCTTTTCAAAACCAAGACCCATGAGAGGGGAGGGGAGGGGAAGGGGAGCGGTAGAAAAAGAGGAGAATCACCAACTAGTCATCACAAAATACACTGCAAAATACTGTTTGCGCATCCGTGTTTGCCATTATTTTGCTTGCAAGATTCCCAAACATTTAAAATTTGTGGGGAGAAAATAACAAAGCAAAATAACTCACTGGAGAGAGGTTTGATTTCTTCATAAAATTCCAAAAATATTTAAAAACAATATTCCACCAAATGACAAGGCTTTTTTTTGTTTTGTTTTTGACACACTGGCACCATCTAGTGACGAGAGCTGGGAACTGCACTGGTATAAACGTAAAAAATGATGAAAAGAGCTGAATCTTGGAATTTTTTTTTAAACAATGTTTTGTGATGATTAGCGATGATCTCAGTCCAATTTTCTGAATCAAAATGAAAAAAACAAAACAAAAAAAAAAGTAAAACCAGTATACATTAACAAGATGGTTTTGCTTATGAATGACATCGTACTTCCATCCCACCCATATATATCTATGTGACTTTTGCCCAACAATGAGTACATTTTTCTTTCACTGAAAAAGGCATGTTCTTGGTTCGAGAGTTTTTTTTCAGATATAACTGTGTAGTAAAGCAATGAATAATAATCCTCTGTCTATTCTTTAAATAAATCTTCATCTACTATTCTGCTACATCTGTGGGACTATAACGGTGGTTGTGGCCCGGTTGAATCCAGAAGTGGTCTCTGTCAGCCGTTTGGGTTTTTCGTTTTTTGTTTTTTTCCGTGATGATCCACGTTGCCTCGCTAACCCTGGACTGGATCTAAAGATGGGATCATTACAAGTGTGCACTGGAGTCTTTGAAATACTGACAGAATTGTGTACACATTTTGGCCCGTGGATATGAGGAGGGGAGGGGGAAAGTGCTGCCCAAAAGTGAACTGTACATAAAAAGATAATTTTTATTTCTTTTGTTTTTTTTTCTTTACACTTAACTGAGTGATATTACAGTACATAGGTTATTTACAACTGTGCAGTAATGTGTGGCAAAATAAATTATCTAGAAGGCAGCAAGAATAAATTGGTTAACGAATATAAAAACTGTACATAATTTACGGAATACAACTTTTTTTCAGTTTTCTTTTGTTTTTTTTTCCCATTAAACTAATATTGGCTCTGTAGTGTTTCAAGTCACTTCCTCAGAAACAATGAAATGCCCAAGTAAAGAAATAGACAAAAACAATATTTCTCTCCTCCTGTCAAACCAGATTTTTTCTAAATAAGTCTCTTTGAACATTCGTTATGTTTTGTTTCTTCTGGTCATCCTGTGGTGCTTTTGCAGTCCATGGCGCTCTGATGTGTCGGAGCGGGCGCGGCGGCCGAGGGACACTCCGGTCTGCCCTCGGACGCCGGCGCTCCTCCTCTTGTTTCGAGAGGCTGCGGTGATTCAGTCTCTTCCTCTCTGGTGTGCACACACGCACTCACACACACACACACACACACACACACACACACTTTTACACACACACCAATAACCAATAAGCCTCTGCTGTGTTCCTGCAGGCTGCGTCTGCCGTGCGCAGTTTGAGCAGAGCTTGTCCTCTGGGTGGTCATTTATTCGCCCCGAAAATTCCAAACAGCGGTGAAGCATCTGTCAATCGCAGCTGCGGATACACGCCGGAGATCCGCGTGATGTGCCGTGGCTACGTCGGCGTCCTCTCTGGGCCCCCAGCGCCGGATTCCACCCGCTCCTCTCGCCTCACCGGGGAGCCCCGAGTCAACACGGGGGGAGGCTTCTTCCACCCGTCCTCCCGCGGGACGCCGCTGGGAGAGACCCCCTCTCCGGTGGGCTCTTTTTCGATGCGGGAACTGAAAAATGAATGCAGAAAATAGATCTCTGTCCCCCGTCTCACCACCAAGCACTGAGGAAGCCGTGTCCCGATGTCAGAGCGTCAAAGCAAAAAAACGTTTTTTGCTTCTCATGCTGTGACCCCCCCAAAAAAAGGGAGTAAAAACTTTTTGAGGATGAAAGTGCAAGTTGTGTTGTTTTCTTTTTCCTCAGTAAAAACGCGTATTCCTTCTTCACGGAAGGGAATCAAGAGCAAGTTTTTCATCCGTACTCTTTACTTTTTCCCCCCTCCTGTCTAAAAGTCCTCTCTCAAACTTGCTAGCCCTTTCCATTCGTTCGGTGCAACGAAGTCTCTTTGAGAAGAAGTTATTCAGACGAACTTTGCTCTTTTATTTGCGAGTACGGGGGGGGTGTCACGCTGGCAGCAGGACGAAGTCGTCGTTAACGTCGACCATCGGCACGTAGAAGGACGGCACTTCGTTGACGCAGAGGGACTTGTGCCCCGCGGGGTCGAGCTCCTGCACCTTCAGCTGCCACTCCATCCTCTGCACGGCGTTGAGGGCCGCCGCCTCGTGCTGCTGCCGCATCAGTAGACACGTCTGTTGACACACAAGAAAAGAGGGTGAACACGACTCCATGTGTTAGGTGCCAACAAACACATTCCAAACTGTCGACATTATGATGCATATTAGCTGCCTGCACATCTCTACCTTCATGCGGTCGTATTTATCATCCACGTCCTGGATCCAGGAAATGAACTGCCGAGCGTTGAAGCGATCTCTCACAGATTTGTTCTCGTCCCCCTGAGAACAACAAAGCAATTCAGATTGAGTAACGGCTTGAGAAACAGCTACCGCCGTGTCCCACTGCACTTTGAAGTAGGGGTGTCCTGATACAACTTCCGATACGATATATGCATCCGTGAGTATTAGCTGATACAGATCCGATATGATATCAGCACAAATCATACATACTTTTCTTACTTATTTACTAATATGGAATGCTAGAAAAGGCTTGACCAAGTGATATCAGAGATGCTAGATGCAAGCTGATATATTTTTTGCTGATATCGGATATCATCGGATCAGGACACCCCTTCTTAGGAGTGTATCGGTGTGTGTGTGTGTTTGCTACCTGGCTCTCTGATGGCATGTTGTATACTTCAGAGTCCAAAAGCATGGTGCAGGCACTGAATGGCACAGCCTGATTGGCTATCGTCCTGGCAGCTCTGCAGTGGACTCTTAATACTTCCTGCTCGCACGAGACAATGAGCTTCTCCTGTGAACAACAAATGAAAAAAAAAATGAGAAAATGAGCGGGTGAGTAGAGGAACAGGTGCACCGAGGGATAAATGATAAATCTCGCTGAAGGACCCCTTACCCGTTCTATGCTGTGCTGCAACCTGAGCTTTCCTCTCACTGCCTCCTGTTGTCTGAAGAGCTCCTTCAGAGGTTCCGACAGTGATGGAGGTGGGGCAATCTGAGCAACAAACACAAGAAAAATCATATACATCAGCAATGCACAGTGAAATGGTTCCTAACTCCAAGATCGATGCCCAGCAATGGCTGTACAGGGTACATATAAGAATCCTGAAGTCAATTTCAATACCTTTTTAAGACTTTTTCAAGACCTTCTTGATATTTTTTTAATACCTCACCACCACTTCGAGCTATAACCGTTTCCATCAGTGACACCTTTAACTTGACAGTTTTAGTTTACAATAAAGACTATAGATCACTATCATTCAACAGAATTCAAATTTTTCTGAATTCCCGCCCACGTACGTTCTGGTGCTCTCAGAGATGATTTATGAATGCATCCATAATAGTATAGTTTCTCATGTTAGGCGTTCATCTTTGTTTTCTAATAAACAAATAAACACACTTTTACAACATTTTTTTGGACTCAAACATCTTTTGACACCTAATTCAGAAGAATGCATTACAATTTTTTTCAAACAAAGACCCCATAAAGTGGTGATGAAGACTTTTTAAGGGTCTTAATTCCCCCCAAACTGTTTTATCAACTTTTAATACTTTTCAAGACCCCGCGGATACCCTGCTGCATCAGTGAAAAAAGAACATACCACAGGGATGTGAAGCTTGCTGAGAGGCTTGCCGTCCAGCAGGTACGAGCCAGTGTAGGTCACGTACTCAGCGTAACACTGCGGTGCCTGCGGGGTGATGTAGCACAAAATTTTCCGCTTCTCCTCGATCTTCTTCCTGATCTGCAGGTATTCAAAGTAGGGGTTGGAGCGGTCGCTGTGGTAAGGCTCGATGTCGTCCAGCTTGATGGCGTTGACCACCACCGCCAATGTCTGCTGGATCATCTCCCTGGTCTGCTGCATGGCCGTATTCACCAGCTGGACCTGGACCTGCTGCCCGGCCGAACGCGGGAACTTCCTCTTCCGCGGGTGCTGCGTCTGAGACTCGTCATCATCCATGGGGAGGGGGCGACCTTTCGTCGGCTTGAGGACCACCGGCAGGGGGGTGGTCATGGACGTGGGCGCGGCCACCGTTGGGGCTGAATTCGATGCGGCCGAGGAAACGCTGAGCACAGACTCCTTGTCTTTCTTCATAGCTGAAAAGGCAGAAGCTGAGGTGGGAGTTGGTGTTCTGGCTGGGATGGGGTTGACGCACACTGCTGGACTGGTAGTTATTGGGGTTGCAGTTGCTGAGGAGGTTACGCTGGAGGTAGGAGGGGCAGCAGCAGAGGGATTGTTCTTGGCGCGATTGCGGGTCATCCTTGGAGGGATCTCATCCACCTTCTTGGGTGCGTCTGCAATTGTGGACACAGTGGTTATAGGGACTGGACTCAGTTTGGACGTGGTCTCCTGAGTTTCTGATAGTTCCACTGTGCTGGTGAGTGTGACTGCCACTGGGAGTTGAGGGTGAGGGCTGCACGATACAGATTCAGCTATGGGCTCGGTCATCTCCTCCTGTCTCTGCTCTGACTTCACAGGGGACACTGCCTCCAGTGGCAACTGTAACGGTTCAGACAGGGAATGGATCTGTATGTGATGTGGCTGACTGGTATCTGGTTTTACAGATGAATACAAAGCACTGGCTTCAGACTCTTCAGGCCCTAAATAGGGTCCCTTTCTTTCCACCATGCCACTCTGTTGTTGCTGTGTAAAAGACATTGAGCTGTTGACCGGCACGCTCTGAGGGTCCGGGTCCAACTCTTGCTGGAAGTTGGTGTGTGGTGACGGCACAACCAAGTCTTGCCCAGTTGATTCTACCAGCTCCACTTCTTCAGCGGGGCACGCCTTCGCCATGCTCGGTAGGTCCACCTCCATTATGTCCTGGTCATCGACCTCTGTGATGGTATGTCGAATGTGGGGCTGTACAGCCTTGTGGTCTGCTAGCTCGGGGTCTCGAGGCTCAGCTTCGACCGACTTGTCTGGGAGTGGGAGGTCAGGCAAGGAGAACGGTCCCAGGTCATCCAGCTCATCTGCATCAGCTGAGAAGGGGTCTGCCCAGGGTACTACTGGCTCAGGCTCAGCTGGAGTCATGTGAGCGTCAGGGGGTGCACTAAAGCCGTGTGTGTTCTGTCTGCTCTCTGGCTCCACACATGTAGTTTCACTGTCCATCTGGTGACCATCGTCTATGTTAGGCTTGTTGCATTCCTGGAAGAAAGACTCGAGCCTCGCAGAGGAGGAGGAAGTGTTCAGATAGTTGGGTTCGCCGTCCAGAGCAGTGTCAGGCCTCTCCGGAGAGGGAATGTCAGCAACAGCCTCTTTCTGCTCATCAAAGTCCTCAGGCTCTTCCTTATGCCACCTATTCCACGTGGCATAAGGAGGAGTGACCGAGGGGTGCCCAGACATGTGCTGCAAGTCATCAGAATGAGAATAAGGACTGGTGATTTTGGAGACCGCAGTCTCTATCTCCCCATATGTCCTGTGGGGAGATTTAATGTCCATTTCAGAGTTCCAGCCCATACTGTGATCATAGCAGTTGTCCCCGTGGTTGGGTGCAGAGTGAGTTGGGGAGAGCTGGTGGACCTCTGGATCTTGATGATCAGGAGACTCAGCAGGCCAGCTCTTCCTCAAAGGGTCCTCAACTGGAGGAGAGAAGGAACAGGGTTCCCTTGTTTGCTCTGGTTCCTCCACGGCACCACAATCAGTTCTCTGATCCAAAACATCCTCCTCCTCCTCATCGTCCTCTTCTTCTTCTTCTTCTTCCTCCTCCTCCTCCTCCTCTTCCTCCTCTTCCTCCTCCTCTTCTTCCTCCTCTTCTTCTTCTTCCTGTTCCTGCTCCTCTGTGGCAGAGGGAAGATTTGAGAGGACCAGGTTAGGCTCACTGTGATGAGGCTCAGAGATATCATCGATATCCAGAGGGGGCAATGCAGCAGGAGCCGGAGTCGGTGGTGCAGCAATATCAAAACAGGGCTCCTGAGGATCTGGTCTATGAACTGGTGTAGAAGGTTTGGGCAAGAAGCTGTTGTACACACTGTCAGGAAGGTGTTCACTACTCTCTGTGCCAGCAAGGGTTGGTGCTGCCACATCTGGTGTAGGATGAGGCGGCTCCATTGGAGGGGACAACATTCTAATCGGAGAGAAGTAGGGTGATGGCAGGCACTCCAGCCTCTCGACAGACGCAGACTTCTCATCCAAAGCTTGCGAGGGTGCAGAGGGCTCAAACTCAGCTGCCGGATCGCTCTGCTGTCGAAGGAACTTGTCCGCCTCTGCTTTAAACTCGTCCTCCAGAGGCCTGCGGACATCTGAGGAAGCGGAGCGGCTGACAAGGGGCAGCTGGAGGTTCTTTGCAGGGGTGGGACAGGTGCCTTCTTGAAAGCCCTGGGAGTTAGAATACCTGCTGGGTGGACAAAACACAGAAAGGATATTATAAAAACAAGCCAAGAGTGTGAAAATGATTTAAAATCTGACAAAAACAATTATCCAAAAAGAGGAAATGACATGTAAAATACCTTTCAAAGAAGGATGGCGAGCAAGCATTCATAGACATGGTCATAGCTGATGAGTTCTGACAGTCCAGCCCATCCAGCATGATATCGGGGTAATCTTCAGCACTGCAGGACGGGGTCCGAGGGGTCTGCATGACTTCCTCATAACTGGGACAGGAGATAACCGATGTGGGTGTTGGTACACCAGTTGGCCTGTTCTGGTCGGGCCTTGGAGACGCTGGGAGATTCTCCTTCATCTGATGGCCAGCCAGCCAGTCCTTTGAGTTTTGACTGTCAGAAGGTTGGAACTTCCTGCTAGGTGACATCATCTGGGGTGGGAGGCCAACGTCCTTCAGCTTCTTCTCTTTCAGACCCGACTCCAGACTGTTGGATTTCTTTGACGACAGCTCGCTGCGATTCTTCCGGACCTCTTCTGTGGACTTGGTCTTATCCTTCAGTTTGGGATCCCCTGACTTGGGCCGTAGCTTCTCCATCTGCTTCATCCTCTCCTTGTGTCTCTTGTGGCGTTCCTCGATCTCCTGATCTTTTAGACTGAGCATCTGACCAAAACTTGTAATTTGATAATCACCATCGACCAACAGTTTTTCACGTGGGCGATTATCTTTGCGAACCGGCTCTTTGGACTGGGTGAACTTGTCACTCTCTTCCTTGGCCTTTGACTTACTGTGGTCCACTCTACTGTCCAATGTGTCCCGATTTCTGTCCTTTTTCATTTCGAATTTCGGACTATCTTCCTTGGATCTGTCCTTTAGAACAGTAACCTGGGGGCTCTCTTTCAATCCGGACTTGACATCCTCCTTGGAGTGTTTGAACGACCCAAAGCCATCCATATACTTGTTCTTCTCCTCCTTCACTTTTTCCTTATGTTTCTCCTTTTTCTTCTTGTCCTTCAATCTGTCACTGATGACCCCGGTTGACTTGTCCTTTTTGGACATCTCTTTTTCAAATTCTAAGGTCTTGTCAAAGTCATCCTCACCATCCCCCTTGCCTCCGTATGGGAATGTGTATGGATCCGCCTCGAGGGGCATGGGCTCTTTCTCAAAAGGTAAGCTCTCCCTACGACTGTACGACTCCCTAATCTCCTCGGTCTTGTCACGTTTGTCCCCTTTGTCCTTCTTGACTTTTTCCTTTTCCTTGTCGTGACTTTTCTTGGATGAGGACGAGGAGGAGTGCCGATGTCGCTCTTTCTCTCTGAACTTGTCCTGGGGTGTAGTTATTGATAGGGAGTCCCTCCTGTCCTCGGACATGTCGGCCAGGCTGATTGAATCGTAGTAACCGGTGAGGACCGGCTCGTGACCTCGATCAGTGAAGCTGTCCGAGGAGATTTCACTGTTCTTGTCGTTTGAGTCGTCCTTGTAGTCGTTCATGGCCTCTTCCTCCAACTTTTCCAAGAGGGACTTCTCGTTCTCGCCGCTTCCTTTCGAGGGCTTCCTCTCCTTGGAGTGATCCAGCTTGTCTTTATATTTGCTCTTTGTCTTATCCTCGCTGGTATCCCTTTTGTCCAGCAGCTTCTGCTTATTTTTCTTCTCTTGGTTGGAGTCCACTGACATTCTGTCTTTTCGCTCCTTGTGTTTCGCGTCCACAGAGTCTTTCTTGTCTTTGTTGTGTTTCTCCAGGGAGCCTTTCCTCTCCTTGCCGGTGTCAAATGTGGCCTTTTCTTTCTTCTTTTCCTTGTGTTCCTTGTCTTTTGCCTTTTCTGTATTATGCTTGGCTTCGGAGGATGATTTCCTCCCTTTTTCGGAGGGCAAGTGGTCCAGCTCATCTTGATCAGGCGTGGAGTCCTTTCTTATGGAGTCGGAGAGTGCAACGCCACAACTGTAACTGTCTTCATCATCACTTTCATCGGTGAAGATGTCGGCTATTTTGTACCAAGTTTTCTCTCGGATTTTCTCGGGTTTTCTCTCCTCTTTCTTTATCTCCAAGAAATCCTTCTCCCTGTCGGCGTGTTTGTCTTGACAGGCCTTTTCTTTCTTGTCCTTCGCCTGATCTGATGACAACTTTCGATCTTTGTCTTTGCCATGAGACTCTTTATATTTGTCTTTGGCTCCCTCTTTCTTGTCTTTGGTGCTGCGATCGACGTCTTTTTCCTTGACAGTTTTTTCGGTGGCGTTTTTCTCACTCTTCTCCTTCTCCTGATCCGCTCCCCTGTCTTTTGTTTTGTCCTTGTGCTTGTCAGATTTTGTTTTCTCCCGCTTTTCCGTTCCGTCACCTTTCTTTTCTTTCTCCTTTCCAGAGTGATTTCGTTCTCTGATATCACAGGATTTTCCGACAGCATCCATGTCTTTGAAGAATGTGTCGCTGCCGTAGTCATCTCTTATTGATTCTTGTTTGATCTTGATGTCTTTTCTGTCCTTCATGAAGTCATAGGAGTCTTTGCGGTCAAGAGTATCCTTTTCTTTTTTGTCTTTAACTATGTCGGCGGACTCTTTCCGCTTCTTTTCCTTTTCGACAGAGTGACCAGAGTTTAATTTTTGCTTATCTGACCAGTCTTTCTTCTTTTCGTTTGTCTTTTCTGAAGAGTCTTTGTCTTTCTTCTTGGACGTGACATCTTTCTCTGATCTTTTCTCGTGGTCAGATTTCTTATCCTTGGCTTTGTTTTCTTTCCTCCTCGTTTCCTCCTTAACAGTCTCCACAATCAATTTAACAGCGTTGTTGGCTTTGTATTCCTTATACTCTTTGACCGGGGCATCCCAGCTGTCATCCCCATAGAGGGAAGAGTCGGAGGACATCTCTGAACCCCAGCGATCATGATGGTCATCCGAGGCACTGAGCTTTGTGTCCTCCAGATTGAGGAAGCGGTTGTTGACGTCATAGGACTCGTACTCAGACTCTTCCTTGTGAGCTTTGTCCTTTTTACACTTCTCCTTCTCTTCCTTGGGGTTCTTCTCCTTGTCCACCTTTAAATGCTTCTCCTCCTTCTGCTCACTTTTCCGATCTGCTTTTGAAGACTTCTCCTTGGACTTCTTCTTCTTCTCCTCTTTGTGAGCTTTCTGTTTGTCCTCCTTGGGCTTCTCCTTCTCCTTGACAGTCCTGTCTTTGTCAGATTTGACTGGCTTGTCCCGGTCGTCTTTGTTTGTCTTGTCCTTGGTAGAGTCCTTTGCCTTCTTATTCTTCTCCTCCTTAGCCGTTCGATGCAGGTCTTTTCCAGATGACCAGTCCTTATCCTCAGACTTGCTTTTCGATAGGCGGTCCTCCTTTTTCGAATGATCTTTTTCATGTTTTGATAACTTCACTTTGCTCTCAGCTTGGGATTCCGACTCCACAATTAGAGACTTTTGCCGCGAATCATCAAAATCAAAAGAGTAGCTCTTGACAAATTTCTCGTTCATGTCTTGATTGAGCACAAGACTAGGAGCTTTGTCCTTTTCCTTGTTTTTATGCTTGTGCTTCACTTTATGCTTTTTTAGCACCTTGCCATCGATGTCCGTTTTGGAGGCTGTACTGTCCGCTGTAGAATTTTTGTACAGTTCGGAATTTTTCTTGTCAACGGTGTTACTGTGCACGCTGTTGTTTTTCTTTTTGTTCTCTTGAGCTTTCCTCTTAACTTGTTTTACCGACTCCACACTGGAATCAGCAGAGGAGTAGTCGGACTCGCTGGAGAGTCTCGTTCTTACGGAATCCGAGAGAGAACTGACGTCCGACCACGTCGGGGATGACACAGTCTTCCAGCCATCTGTCCTCCACTGCTTTGGGTGCTGTTCTGCTAACGATGGTGCTTGTTTCTGAGAGTTCAAGTTTACGTGGGAAGAGGAGGACGCGTTAAACCCAGGGGATTCTTTTATGCTCGTTGCTGTAGAGTCCTTTATACTGTTCGAGCCCTTGTCATCCTCGCTCTCCATATCTCCACAATCAGAGTCCGATGTACAAAACTTGTCGTTGACTTTGCCAAACCTGACCTCTTTATTACTGACGTTGTTTTTACTCTCCTTCTTTCTCTTCTTTTTGACTTTATTCTTATCTTTTTGTTGTTTAGAGCTCAGGCTGCCAGAGTCTCTTGTCTTGGTGTTTGTTTGCAGTGCCTGTTGTCGCGGCGTAGGCGTGAAACACAACGTCCTATCGTCCTCGTCTGAACTGTTGCTGTCAGAGATGATCCGCCTGACAGTTTTCTTTGGTGTGAGCGAGGTGCTTTTGGAATAGGTTTTGACCTCCATTTTGGGGATGGAGATGAAACTGTTGGCCTTGGTGATTGAGTCCTTACGGAAGTCTTTCTTCAAGAGGTGCTTGTCATCCACAGGGGGGACGCGCTCCTCCTCGTCGTCCTCATCAAATTCGTATTCATCTTTGACGGGTGTAACGGCAGATTTAGGAGGGTCCACCGTTTTCCCTTTCAGCTTCAGGCCCTTCTCAAACTCTGAATCTGTGTTATTGCCATCAACAGAGCTGGATGGGGCAAACGAGGGGGCATCTTCCTCTTCTGAAGATTCTGAGAATAGTTAAAAAAAAAAAAAGGAGCAATCAATACAAACTTACATCCTCTATCCAGCAATGCGTGTTCTTTGGCTATATGCACATGTTTTGAGTTCATAGTCAGTTCATATATTTTAGATACCTGATGAACTTTCTTCACTGGAGGTGTAGGTGCCTTTTCCCAGCAACAGGTTCAGCATAGTTGGAGAATTGGCAACCTTTAATGGTGTTTCACCTCTTCGATTACTTTGACGCGGATCCCCTCCATACCGCAATAATAACTTAACCACCTGAAAATGAAAAACAAAAACCCACACATTCAGAATAGGGCAATCATTTCACTACTTTCTTTATATGGTATAAGATAAATACACATGAGCTGTCTTTATGAACACATATCTATACCTTGAAATGTCCGTTGTTGGATGCATCGTGTAGAGGGGTGTCATCATCCAGACCCTTGGTGTTGACCTCTGCCCCGGCTGCCAGCAGCTGCTTGGCCACATCGTAATACCCTCTGTTGCACGCCTCGTGTAATGCAGTCCAGCCTGTTGACAAAAAGTGTTGCCAAGTAAGAAGCTTGCAGAATACATGAATATCTTGAAGTTGCGAAATGCGCGAGGTAACACGCATATTGTATGCCTCTCACCTGCAAAGTCTTTGACATTCACATCAGCTCCCTCGCTGATGAGCTCCTTGATGCGGCGCACCTCCCCTCGTATCGCCGCTCTGTGCAACCGAGTCTCTCCCCTCTCATTTCGTTTGTTAACTTTGTCTTTGGTTTTTGATGCAGAGTTTGGCGTTCCCTTCTGACCGAGACTGGACTGCGACTGGTGCTTTGGTGTTGTGTCTTCAGGGAGCAGAGGAACAGCGTCATTCAACATGAGATAGTTTAACATTTATTATTGTTTGACTGAAAAAACAACATTTGCATGAATCCATGGTTTTCCATTCTGTCTGGTAATTCTGCTGGAAAGTTTTTTTGAACTAGCAGCCAGAAGGGGGCAACCTCACTCAAGAATTGAAGGAAGTGTATTTGGACCCACTTAACTTGAGCTCATTTCATCACATTTACAAGATTAAACCAAAGCCTTGATCACATTTACATTATTGAGTTTACACAGCTATTGTCCCAAATGATATTTGAAACTCACTCACTTAATATATGTTCATGCCTTCAGGCATGCAATGAAGGAATTAACATATAATAAGAGACTATGCTTGAGTCCTCAACAACCTAATTGTATCTCAAATGTCAACGCTACCATGATGCGACAATAATGATATTTCAGGCATCTGATTCACGAAAGGCAAAACACAATTACCACCAAACAAAACATTTCAGCTTTAAAAATGATGCTAAAGAGGGAGGCGGTGAATGTTGGTGATTATTCAAGAACGACCAAACAGTTGAGGTGACATTAGTTAATAAAATAAATAAACAAAATGACAAATTTATTTTTGGTTTTGAATGTCCATTGTAATTCGGCCCAGATGCTGACTCTGTGTGTGCGACGTCCAGTATGACACCGAATTATCTCGCACATCCAGCATCGATTTCAACAGCCTGCCAGTCCAGAGACAATGACTGACATTAATGAGGCACAAATAAAGTAGTCCACTTCCTAAACCTCCAGAGACAAAACAACCGGCCCCATTCTTCATCCTGACGACCTCCAAACCCACTCCCAAGCTAAAGCTCTTGCACGCACACACACACACATTCACAGACAACATATAAAGGTCCCTCCCGTCCCTCTCTCTGCCACAGACGACGTGGTCTTCATGTTAAGTGCGCACCTGGACTGTTGACGGACTCTTCTGCAGTCATTTGCATGAGCAAGGCCACCTGCTGACGCTCAGAGAGGGGGTACCCGGCCCGGATCCCTGGCATCCCCATTCCAAACGGCAAGCCCGCCTTCCGGGTGTTGGTGGGCTCCTTTTTAATGCGCTTCCGTTCTGGACCTGGTTTCTCTGCAATGAAAACGAGAGGAGGCGGTGGTTAAATTAAAGTTATTGGTCGGCAAGGAGACATTAAAATACAGGAACTTTAGGAAGGAGACTGCAAACAGTGCATGTAGAAGACTTTCAATTTCGCGATGACACGATTATTATACTTCTGAATTAGTCTATGAGAAAAACTGCAAGAACTTTCTCAACATAATATTCTCCTACAGATCTCAACTCTCAAAACAATAATAAGCCACAAGGACAAAATAGATGGGACAAATGGGGGTTATTTATTACATAATCAATCAATAAATGTATAAATAGCACAGGGTCACAAAGAAAGCTACAATTGAAGTCTTTAATAGCTTTCATGTCTGATAAACCGCACTGACAATGTGTCATTAAACCCTGAAATACTCAAAGTACAACAACTGTGGTTTTCGTCACTGAACACACTTCATCTCTGCAAAAAGTCAGGTAGTTTCCATTCCTATCCCCGACAAAATCACATTCTGACAGGCCAACGTGCAGGGGATTTGGTTCTACAAACGGGTGACTCTTGTGTTATTACCCAGCTGCCCCTGAGGAAGGGAGGGGCCCGCAGCAGGCAGTGTGTTTATGTCTGTCTGTTTCCAAGCCAATCAGCCCGAATCGGGGGAAGAGGGTGTGACTTGGCAGAACCGCAGTTATTACGAAATAGTTGGTGTACATTTCAATTCGACGCGGCCCTGCCAAGGTCACCACATGCCCGCCTGTTTGCCTGCCAGGCTGACTGGAGACACACAGCTACTGGACAAAAGCAGCTGCTCGACAAAGACACACCCAGCAATTATTTTCAGTGGCAACGTACCATCTGATGAGGCTGGGAGAGGGTACAGATACACATGACGAGTGCAACGTCTCATTATTTGAGGGGCGCGCTAGCAATCGCGCAGTCTTAAAAGGGGGGAAATTGGTGTGCAGGGACATCAGAGGAGCTGTGGATGCGTCGCAGCCTGATCGCTCTCTGCCTTTTTCCTTGTTCCCGAGATTGTCTTCGCCGCTCGAGGCCACAAACACACAAGTAAACAAGGTACAAAAGGAAACGTGATGGAGAACGCTTCCGGTGGCTTAAGGCCCTCCAGGGGGGAAACATTTTTCCAGTCCTAAGTACGGAGCTGATGAACTTTCACTAACATCTGCGAACAATTACCGGCTAATGTGCCCCCACCCCTCTTTTGATACACTCTCACGTTCTCTTTGCCATTTAGACACATTCCTTCTGCAGAGACTCGAGCAGCGGGAACCACAGAAAGCAGTCCAAACATGTTTTTTTTTTTTTGGAGCGGCAGAACAGAGAAAGTGCTAGGCTAGCTTTTCCAGGGTGCATTTACAAGACCAGGGGAAAGGCAGTTATTACCCCGATGCACAGATTACGGAGTGCTGCTACTACACGGCGTTCAGGGCCGCAGCCTTGTGACCCATTTAAAAGATTGATTGTCGGCAGATATCTACAGACCTTCTCACGTGTGACATGAAATTACACCACAAATAGCAAAGATATCCAAATGCAGGAGTGGGGCCGGCTGTTTAAAATTCAAAACACAGCTGAAAGAAATGACATCAGTTTGTCAAATGCAGCAGGTATGCCAGAGATGCAAATTTCTGATCTAAATCCAGTGAGGAGGAGGGAGAAAAAAAAGAGAAGCGGCTACAACAAAATTCATTCCACATGTTCGGAAAGGAAGGGACGATGTTTTCACAAGATTTGTATGTTGGTAATCACGCCAATGTCATGCAGGATAAAAAACTAAATGCTTCCCGATTGTTTTGAGCACTTCTGATTAAATGGGGTGTGTGGCGTGTTTGTTTAAACGTTGGTGTGGCACTTCAAGATTAGTTGCAGAATACACATAAAATAGAAGAGGTGCTTAGACGTCGAGTGTTTTCGGTGTCCGATGCGAGACCCTCCACTCCAATAAGGCCAACAATTTTTCACATTTGTGTGATTTTACACTGTACTAAAAAGAGACTGGATGGGGAAAATTGAAGAAAACATCTGCAATTGATGTGAAAAACATCAATCCAATAAAAATCTCCCAAATACAGCTGTGAGGCCAATGATTCAGAGGTCTTTATTGTCACGAGTCAAAAATATGTGTCACGTGTGGACTATTGCATTACACAAATGGACAATTACACGTCCCGCTCTGATAACGCAACTTTCTGCCGCACGTCTTTTTAAGGAAGCCTGGGTCCTTTTTATGCCTCAGTAAAATGATATTACTAAGCTCACAGACATGGGGTGAAACCTTAACTCTCCCTGCTGCTTGAAACTGGACTTACAAGATAAGAAACAAGGGAGAATAAAAAAAAAAAGAAAAGAAAAAGGAAAGCGAGCGAGCTAATTATCCCGCGAATAGACTGTGTACCTGAGTCGGGGGGTGGGAGGCCACATCAAACGTAAATGTCAGGTTATATGCTTTTGATATGGCGCGAAGACAATACGACAACGGCAGCCAGGAGTAAAACAAAGAAACTGCCGGATTCAGTTGGCTGGCACCCTAAAGACCAGTAAAACCACTCCAACCAGCTCGACCAGACGTTTTCAACTGTGGCACGTTGGAGTGAAACATTCGATCTGTGTAGGAGCGCATGAAAATTGCATAAACAGGAAGTGAAGGCGGATGAGAGAGGAAGTGGCCGACAGGATATTTTGTCAACACTCGTGCTTAAAAAAGAGAAACTTGAAGAAGCCAGCGAGTTGCGCACCCTCTGTCCTCCGTCATGCTGCTGTGCTTGTTACTTTAATAAGTGATACAGGCAGCGTACAACTACAGTGTATTGGTTTTATTCAGAGCCCATCGTCTGAGAGACTGTGTGTTATAACCTGCCAGGGGAAACAAAAAAAATAGATGTGTGGGCTGCAGATCTTTGCAATCTGCCTTCTCCCCGTGTGTACACGGGCTCAGTTCAGCTCACACTTTGCTTCGACAATCACAATTCTAATCGCGAGTACGTTACTGCAGCACGCTGGCAAACGCAAAGTGACCAAGTCAATGTCAAAGCTGTGGTGGGAAGAAAAAGTGTACACGTGCATTACACCGTAGCAAGTATTACTTGCTGCTTTAAATATTTGTCTGTTGATTATTTGTCTCAAGCACACTTTGCTGCTTAATAAACAGCATTGCATGCCACAAAGCCATTCTATTTGTACACATTTTAATTGATTCCACTAGGGGTTAATAAAACATGCACAATAATAAGCTTGATGACCTCTGGAACAGTCTGCCCAAAACTCTCCAAGATTGCCCCAACCTGTCCCACTTTAAAAAGCTTCTTAAAACACACCTTTTTAAAACTGCTTTTAATGTTTGATTTCTTGCGTCTATCTTGTTTTTATTTCTAATCTTGATCTTCTGTTTTTGTTACTGTTTGTAAAGTGCCTTTGAGTTGTTTATTACTTATAAGCTTTTTAAAAATCATAGACTATATTTTGTCCCACAATTGTTTACATTTGCAATGACTTTATATCATTGATTACTGATTACTACAGTGTCCTGGTAAATTAACTGATTTCTTCCCAGAGTAAAAACAGGGTGTCCTCAGTGACACACACAAACATCAGAAATTATTAATAGTGAGGCGACCATGCTGTAGCTCTCATTCTTTCAAAAATAACTACCGGGATGCAAAAGGTAGTAGCTTGAAACCTCAGCCTATGAGGAGGAAGTTTCACTGTAGATTTTCAATGACAATTGTGGTCTCAATTCGTCTGTCTCCGACGAGGCTTGTCCACCACCACTGTGCTATCAGACTTGTACTGTGGTTGGTGGTGTGAGGAGGAAAAGAGGGAGAGAGTAAAGGAAGGACGATGACCTCAGGAGGCAGGAATGCTGCTGTCTGGTGCTCCTCAGGAGGAGGTCAAGGGAGACTTGGCGATACGGTGGGAAGAGAGAAAAAACCCCTGAGAGCCTCACTTTAGAGTGCTTTGATCAACTTATCAACTCATCTAAGGCGTGCTGTTCTCAGCTGCAGGACCGGCGTCGACTCGGCCCTCCTTCAGCCCTGTGGACCTTTTCCAATATCCGTAAACACGAGTTGAGCATACGAGGGGCTGCTGATAGAGGCGCCGCTACAACAAAGTCCTCTGCTGCCCTTATGGAAATGGTCAGTGCTGTGAAATGCGTTTAAAGATAGTCCGAGCTCCAGCTGCGGCAAATCAAATTTATTTCACATTCACCCGAAGACAATTTTCAACAGATTTTAATACACCTCCACAGAGTGCAGCTTTTGTATCAAGTGACTGGATGGGACTGAAGTGCTACACTGCAGAAAACCACTACTTTCTTGAAAAAAAACAAAAAAAACAAGTAGTACACCAGCTCAAAAGTCCAAGTGGTGGTGGTCTGTGTTGGCCCCTGTGATTAAGCTCTTCAAACACTTCCTTATTTATCTGATTGTTATGAAACAATCGCCATGGGGTGTACACACAAGTCACGATTCGGAATGTACCTCGGTGTGAGGGTCACGGTTCGGTGCGGGTTCGGTATGAGACAAATTTTGGGGGGTTATTTTGAACAGACCCCCATTGGCTTGAAACTGAAAACCATCTCCTGCTAAATGTTCCTTTTTTTTTTAAATGAGCAGAATAAGAAATAAAACATGCATTAGCAGGGTTCTCATACCATACCAACACAATTTCCTGTAGGGCGAGACTGAAGTAGTCCGGTAGCAATGGCAACGTTGGTAACTTCATTACAAGGAAACAAACACTTTTGAACTCACATTAGCAATATTTCTATTATATTCTATTCTACTATACTGGCACAAGTCCAAAAAAATTCAAATAGTACCAGAACTGGAAATCTCTAGTTCTAGGGCGCGATCTACAGGTGGGGGGCGAGATAGCACGTCCGTCGCATGAGTGCAGTACATGCAATCATTACTGCCACCTTGATTGGTGCAAGGACTCGACTTAAAAAAAAAAAACGTACTCAGACATATACGCAGCCTGTACCGTCACGAATACATATACCGTTATACCCCAACCAATCTCCTTTGGCCTCCAGACAAACAAACAGAAGAGATTGCAAAGTATTTTGCGCACAGTTAATCTCTGCAAAGCCGAGTTACAGAGAGGGAAAAAAAACCAAGAGGCGCTAGAAGGGTGACAAGGCGGAGTAAGTGGTAATGACTGTGATGTATCAGAGGTGTAAAATTTTGCAGAGGAGCTAGACGCTGACCCGTGGGGTCGGGACTTGAAAGGAAAAGAAACGAACGGAGGCTGTAAAACGCAGTCACACTGAAAACCCCCAATAAACATTTAAAATAGGTATGAAGAGAACGACGAGTAGCAGGGTGCTAGAAGCCGCAGAGGCAAATGCACACCGGCTTCTGCTTTTGAAGAGTCAACGCGACCCACAGTGGGTGCTTAACACACGTCAAAGTGAAACTCTGCGATAGCAAGCGCCCGTGTGGTGCTTCCCCACTTTCTAAACACACTAAAGAGTTCTGAAGAGAAGGGATGTCAACGGCCGAACGACCACACATTAGCATTCTAATAGGCCAGAGTCCAGCTATTGTTTCTGAGATGAGCATTCACACCTCCCACCCTCAAGTGGTGGTGGGGTGGGGGAGTGACCCCTTTCTTTTTCGAGAAGCATCCAAGAAATGAATGGGTGCAAAAAGGAAAATAAAATGGGCAAAAACAAATTAAAAGTGCCGATAACATGTATGCAGACTGCAACTAATTCACAGCAAATACACACAACCCAAAATATCCAGCACATGTCCACCACAAGCTCAGAAAAAAAACTGACCCCAAATCAGTAACCAGTGTCATCTGTTGAAACACACAGGCCTTTCTCCCCAGACACCGTCAAAGTCTTTTTTTTCTCCTCGAAGTGTAATCACAGAGCATAAACGAATGTAGCCACTCAGCCAGAGCTGATGATGAAGGCCGGCACCAAAGCCTCTGAGCTGGACCGGCATCAACAAACTAAACTCTGAAACCCTTAAAGCCCGAAGTCAAACAAGCACGAGAGCAGTAGACCTCCTCTCCCTAATTAAAGAAAACACAAAGCCTGGGCCTTACCAGAGCCAGACCTGCTCAGGCCTGGACGTCCGACAAATCCTCACTTAATTGGATCATGATTTTGTGTGGTCCTCACGTCCTTCCAGGCCACGGTGGCGACTGCCTTGCTCTTGCCACAGCTAACTTCAAACTACAGCTAAAGCAGAGCCCATTTGCCTCACAATGCTCCTGGCCGCCCCCCCCCTCTTCTGCAGTGCATGCCTAACTACTTCCTGCCAGCCTTAAGAGGATGTGATGTAATCAGCAACGCCCCCCAACACACACACCCCTTTACCGCTTCATATCACGAGGGCGGAGATGTCAAAACATGGCAGCAGAAGCACAACAAGACATCAACCGACATGCATTATCAACAGACAGAGGTGGCAGCTTTTCAATAAATAAATGACATTTCAAAAAATTGTGTGTACATATACATATATACATATACACATATACATATATACACATACACATATACATAAATATACATACATAAATATGTATACATTTGTGTACATAATTACCCACTAATCTTATTTGTGCATTTGTTTGTTATTATCATAATTCAATGGTACTATTTTCATTTATCATACTTATTCTCAGTGGATTTGTGTCTTGTTCTCTTACCTGAGTCAGAATCTTTCTGGTCTCCATTAGCTCCAGCAGTGAAGGGCAGTTTCCTTTTAGAGGCCTTTTCTTTCATCTCCTTGACCCCATCACTGCGATCCAATTTGGGAGTCTTGTTTGACAACACTTTATCCTGCAAAACAGACACATTTAAGCATGACACAAACACTTGATTAAAAAGTTAATCAGTAACATTGTCCAGCAGAGACAGACAATTAAAGCTGTGCATCTTTCAGCCTCCTCTCGTAGTTGCTATTGTTCTCTGCAGTCTTTTAGTCATTAAGGGCTTTGGAGGGAGGGAAAAAAATAACTTTTCCATGGAGTTTTCTGCTAGATTCCTCAGTGCGCAGAGCCAGGCGCGGGGCGAGGAGGCCGAGCCGACGCCGGATCGGCTCTGCGGTCGCAGCTGCTGGAAACAATCACAAGTCCAAGTGCTATCAGCAGATGTAAATACTTATGTGTTTGTTGAACTTGTTTCGCTGTTGTTTTGGAATCTGTCAGCAACGATTTTCCTTTCCTTACTAGGAGCTTTAGATTATTTGGAAGTTAAAAAGAGAAGTTTGAAAAAGTGTAGGCTTTACAATGATTGATCACTATACTTTGCCAAGTGAAAATCTGTGAATCCATTATTTTTAGAGGACCGAAAAAACAAGCTGAAGCAACAAATTTACATAAATTTTTTTCACCGGGACTTGCACATAATTTATACTCAACATATTCGGCTGAATATGGAGCAAGCAAAACCAGAAAAACAGCAGGTATCATTAGTTGAAACCATCAAAGGAAAGCCTTAACATTCTCCCCATGCAGAGACCTGCCATCATTCAAAATTCTCGGGTAATTTAAATCCACCCATTTATAATCATTATGCTGCGTACACATGAATTAATACGAAATATGGAAACAACAACAGCTGTGCAGACCGTCTTGGAGGATCGTCAAAAACTACATACGCGACACATTAACACACCAGCAGCAAGATACAGACATACCCTCTCACCTCTCAATTCAGATCACTCATTTATTATGTAAGAATGATGTTTTTATGACTATAGCTGTCCATGCTGCTCACTGAAAGCATCCAGGTAGCAACTGTGTGCACGATGGCTCGACAGTAAGGCTCGACAGCAAGTGAACATTCTTTTTTACATTCTGCATGTGTCAAATGTAGAAGCTCTGAGGTCTTATTGTGAAAAACAGGTAAGATTTTTCACTTAAATAACCTCCTTCCTTTCTTCTGTCCCCCCCACTCATCTCTCTCCCTCCCTCCCTCTCTCTCCCCGGGGCAGGTTTTCCATTATGTGCCGGCTCTCTGGGCTCCTCCCCCTGCCCTGCCCCAGTCATAAGACTATGATGTCATGGTACAGTAGAGACACACAGTGTCAGCTACAGTTAGCCCATCTCTCCGTCTCCTTTTCCTGTCTGCGCCTCCGCTCAGCAAAACAAAAAGCTTTCATGCGGACGGGAGGGGGTAGGCGGGTGATTGGGGGCTAAACTGGATGCGCGCATCTGGGCGTGGGCACATCCGCGAGCCCGATGTTTTTAAAGAAATGTAGAGCAAAGTCAAAGGGAAGAGTTGAACAGCTCATCACTACAGTTAGATTGTTTTTTTGTTTTTTTTAAAGACCCGTGACAACTGGATATGTCGCCTGGATCTGCCTTGATGAGACGCCCTGTTTGGTGGTCTCCTAGCAATGCCTGCTCTTTTTCGCTTTGCTCCGGCTTTCCGCCCACCCCCGTGTGTTTCGTTCCCTCCCTCCCCTTCCTCCATGCCAGAGTCTGATGCAATCCTTTGCAGAGGGCTGTAAATCTATGGCTGCATAAGCTTCACCTCTCCTCTCCTCTCCTCTCTCGCTGCTGCTGCTGCTGCTGCTGTTCGGTGCTGCGTGACATCATCAAACTGCGCCCGACGCCCACAATTAGGAGAAGAAAAACAACAACAAAAAACTTCTGTACCAGATTAAGGGAATGCCTCCCGATTGTGACCGCGGTGTAAAAGGCTAAAGAGGCCTGAGAGATTTGGCCTTGTTTTGCCTGGAACTCAAGGACACAAACACAGAAATTAGAAGACATTCAAGTGTCATGTTCAAGGGGTGGGGGGTCTGTCCGTCCCATGTATGCAGGCCTTCAGGTTGAAGAATTGCCTGGCTAACGTCTTAAAACGGGTTTTGGTGCCTATTTAATAAACCTGCTCTCCAGCCTTGCTTGACATGAGGCATCTCAGGATTCCTCACAAGTGTTGTGGTTTAAAATCTCCTCTCAAGGACACACGTAATTTTTGCTCATCATGATTTGTCTGAGAGGTGAAAGGCTGCGTATTTGCACATTTGTTATTCCAACAAAACCAAACCAAAACAGATAACGACTCCTTTGTTCCCCACAATGGATTTTGTGTACAAATAGGGAAAATAAATACATGACTAGAAATATTATGGACAACAGCTGGTGACATGTCAAAAGTCAAATGACAGTACCGGGATGTACTAAACTCCTATCATAATGGGAAAAAAATCTTTGTACTTGAGATTCAATATTCAAACTGCTTTTATTTTGCATTGGAAAGACTTTGGTTGTTTGTAAGGATCTGGCATGAAATTAAAAGTTCCCGTCCAGTTCACTTAAATCTGATAAATGAGTTGTCCGTTTTCTCATTTTGGTTCTGCGGATGAATATTGAAAAAACGTAATTATCTTGCTCTTCTATTCATATATTTTTGTAAACAAATGATCCAATGATACACAGATTGCTGTGTGTGTGTGTGTGATGGGATCACTGTGGCACAGTTGGAGCAGGTGTGTGGCTCATCGCGCTTACCTTCTTCCCACCCTGCTTTTCCACCATGTCGGTGTTGAGTGGGAAGTGGTCCAGCTGGGGGGTTTTAGAACCCCCACCTTTGGGCATCGTTCAGCTCTCCCCACGCCAAGCTTCATTCACGCTGCCATTGCATCGTCATCAACCGTCTGGAACAAAGAAGGAGGGGGGGGGGGGTGGTTAGCACCTGGCTACAATGCTTCTTTGAAACACATTTATGCTGCCAGACAACACAGGCATTTAGCGGCACATGAAGCACTGCGTTTTCAAGCGTCACACCCCTGTTCTGGTGAGAGATTGCGGGTCAGAGTTTACTTGGAAAAGAGATCACATGACGCGCTGTTGGACTGCTCTGGTTGATCAGACCAGCCAAATGGCCGTGCGCAAGCACGCACAGATATGACAGAGGCCTGAAAAGCTGGCGATGTAAAAAAAAGACAAAGATGTTTGAAAATGTCACACATTAGAGCTGCACAATATATCATTTCAGCATTGTCGTCGAGATGTGTGTGCAATAGTCACATTGCAGGTGCAGTGATGTAGAATGCAAATGAATTCAAAGTGTTGTCATCTAATTTCAAGGGTTCAAACACTGCGCGTAGCGATCCACCAATCAAAATCAGTTTGCCGAGGCAGCACCCTGCTCCTGCGCATGGAGCGAGTTGCTCACTGATGGTAACTACTTTGAAAAATTGTCTTCGTTTTTGGTGATTTTTCTCTTCAATGCTCAGTTATCTGGAATTATTTTGGCTATTTTTTTCATATCGCAGGGTTAACAAACAAAAAACTGCAATGTAATTCCCCCCCTCCCCCGATATCCTGCAGCCCTGATGTACACGAATGTTTATAATCTGCAAACTTTGCGATGAAGTCAGAAACTCATTTGCGGAAACAAAACATAACCTGCAGTTTCAAGCACGACGCGCAATCTCGGCTCTCGTTACGAAGAGTGGAACCACAAAAAATCCCTGGAAAACACGACCGAACCATTCAACCAGTCGGTGCGGTGACGTGTAGATGGCAGCCCCCCTCCCCCTCAGCGATGTGGCGAGTGTGGGAGGAGTCGAGAGCAGCCATGGAATGCCTCTAGGAACGTGACTGGCACGCCTCGACAAAAAACCCAAAACAGCCACTTACCGTGGTGGCGAGCCGGCCCTTGTAATTTCGGGCTTTAGCTCCATTTTAGCTGTTAACAACCCCCCCCCCCCCTGAAATTCTACCTAAGACTGTTATCGACAAAGAGAGATTCACGTGTCTGTGGAAACAATATGCGATTTTGCTTTACTATCCGCCGCTTTGCATTGTGACGGGCGGCCTCCTGCTTCACGGGGCCATGAATTAATCATGCGCGCCATCCTTTGCTCCTCTCCTTCATAATGCACACTCTCTTCAAATGCGTCTGAGTATAATCATCCCTCCGACGGGCCAACCCAGTGAGTGAACAGATGAGACCCGTGGCTTTTATCGTTTTTTATTTGTATTTTTTTTTTACCCCCCCCCCACCCTACGACACTGGCACTCCTATCTTCCCTGGCGCCACTTCCATCTCCCCATCCCCCCTACCACTCCCCTCCCCCTCTGCAGTTATCCTATTCAAAGGCTACTATTTATATCCCTCCAGTCAAGTCAGTCAAGTCAAGACAGCCAGCCAGCCAACCAGAGAGGCGCACAACTACAGAGGTTGCGCCGCTCCCCCTTTTTACTGGTGTATGGAAAGAGAGACATTAAGACACAGCAAAACACAAGACACCCCCCTCACCACCACCATCCCCCCTTCCTCTGGTTCATTGTTACTCCCTCATCTGCGAGCTACTTTCAACCACCCTGAAAACTCCCACCTTTCACCACACCAAACATAACACGCATAAAAAAAAATCAGCAGGAACTACTCTCAGAAATAAACACACCGGGCTTCGACGCATGAATACCTCAAACTGGGTCAGCTGGGGTTCTAAAACAATACTCCACCCCCCCCACCCCCAACCCTCACCCCGCTCTATTTTGGGACTACGATGATGAGCGGTTATAGCGGCGGAGCGTTTTAGCTGACGTGCGGAGTGCAGGAAAAATTATGTTTGCGAGCTCCAAGTTGCACAAAGACGCTCACAAGAGGAAACCCTAGGTAAAAAAAACAAAAAAAAAAAAAAACAACCAGCAGGCCTCATTTCCTTTGTAATTCTATCCCAATCAAAGGATACACAACATCTGCTAACATCTGTGCAAGTGCTGGGTGAATGTTGTTGCTACCAAAGACCCGATTAATTCCATGTGTGCATCGGATGTCGTGCTTTGACCGTTTTCCGTCTCAACACCTAGCTCAGGGAAGCTTGCCTGCTCCTTAAGAGAAGAAAATAAAAGACGCCGACAACTAAATCACAACGCGTCTGGTCTTCTCTTTTCTCTTCTTTTTTTTTCAGGGCTCGACTGTAAAGGTTGTCTCGCTGCCCTTGGCGTCTATATCTACACCACTGTAAACCGGTTTTAGCAGCGGAGTTGGAAATAAACAGCAGTGGGCGGCTCGGGGAGAGGAACGCCGGGATGAAAGCGGAGACGGGAGCTGAGCGGACGCAAAACCCGAGATAATGAACACACAAAAACACACAGGGAGACGTTCAATGTGAGGTCCAACACAAGAATAGAATGTCAATAAAATCACAATAATAAAAACTGTATTTCCAATCATTTGAAATTTTGATCTGTGCAGTGAGAGTTCTTGCCATGAGCATTATTAGTAACATATACTGTATATTTATTTATTTATTATATTATTATTATTATATTATTATTATATTATTATATATTTATTATATTATATTTATATTAGAGCCACAATCTAAAACAAATAAATAAAATGGGTAAGATGGAGTAGAAACATAATTGATCAGTTTATTTTAATGTAACATTTCACTGGTGGGGAATCAGAGGGGCAAAGTGAAACAACGACATTGCATTGAATTGGAGCCGCTCTGCTGTGTCGGCCGTCCAATTTACTCAGGAGTTGTTTCAGTTGTGTGACCACCTCTGCTGTCGAACCCCAACTCCCCCCGCCCCACACACACCATTCTATCTGCAGGCTTTTCACATAGAGCAGCTTGGTGTAATAACAGCATGGTGTAAAGGGGCTTCGATGTTAACGTGACGTCGGCTGAGTCGGCCTGCAGGATTGAGCGACAGGGGGTGGGCCGGAGTAGCCATCGCCTCCGAGTGAAGGACTGGACTTGACGGTGCTACTCCACAACTCGCACAAACACACACACCTTTCTCTCATTCTGTTTTCACTCTCGTCTTCCAGGAGCATCCTCCACTCTCTGAGCCACTCCCTCTGCGGTCAGACAGAGGCCAACGCTTCAGCATATTGCAGCATGCTGTGTGCACTCTTGGATGCGCCCAACACACACCGCCAGCACACTTACGCCGGTGCTGGCTCACAAAACTTAGGGCGCTGTAGGAAGCACTGAAGCAAAACATGTGTGAAGGCGACGACTGCGTGTCTACATCTACAAAACCAGCGATGCAGTCTCAGAAAACTATTCTCTTTACAACTTGAATTAATGACAGATTTAGATCGATTATTGTGTTGTGCTATTCTGAAGGTATTAGCTACCGCAAGTTAAGGAGAACCCCTGTAATAATAGTAATAATAATAATGATGATAATAATAAATAATAATAACAATAGACACCACCTTAGCATTAATAAATAGCTAAATAGCAGGGGTGTCCCCATGGGAAAATGGGAAACCGCAAAAGCTTCAAACAAACACCCACAGCCAGGAAGAAACGACAATGAGAGTGCTCGGATGAAAAGAAGTGCGTTTGCTCCAGCCCGGTGCCACTCCTGCAACTCATGACTCTCATTGAACACACAAACACACCTTAAATTTTCCGCACCGACAGCTGAACAACACAGCAGCTGCGTGCAGGGATGGGCTTGTTGCCCGCCGCTCTTGGCTGCTCTGGCTTGTGTGTGTGTGTGTGTGTGTGTCTAATGTGTACAAACCCTGTTGCACATTTCACAATCAGACGGGAAATCAGCGACACACTCACTGGCAGGCGGTCAACTATTACTGGATTATATGCCTTACATATATTAACATAGATGATGAAACAAATATTGCATGGGTCAAAGTGTCCTCATACCAGGGAAGTTTATGAGTCACAAAGTGCAAGTTACAATTTTACTTTTATGAGGTGTAATTTCACTCTCCTGGAAAGCCATCACAGCTGCTACTGCTGCCTCTGCTGCTACTGCTGCAGCGATGCCACGGAAATAAGAAGCCCAGTTACAAATCAGCACCCAGGAATTTGTGCAACGTCCTTTAAAAGTACACAAATTATGGGTATTTTCTTAAAAGGTTTACAATGACAATAAATAGGAATGCAGAAACAACAAATTAAGCTCCACGTGGGAAGGCTAGAGGCACTGGAGTTGGAAATCTTGGTTCTGGCTGTGATTTAACTAATGCCGTTCATGTCCATTCAATCAAGTTAAGGTTGAGAATATCTCAGACAGACGCAGTGCACATATTATGACAGAGCTGCAATTAAGAGTTACAGCTGCTA
>CAESWR010000927.1:201409-215104 GCA_903171835.1 Mullus surmuletus
ATGACATGGATTGTATTGATGTCTCCAGTGGACTATGCCATTCTCCCCCCGCCAAGTGAACTGCCAAAAAACATACGGTAATCTGATTCCACTAAACGGCCTTGATGATGTTCACTTAGTGATGTGAGGGAAAATGCTCGCCTCTTTTGCAGATTATGTATGAAACGACCCCGGTGAACTCCGTTCATTCGACAGCATCCTACTGGTGCAGTGTTGCTCCACGTTATTGGTTGAAAAAAAAAAAAAAAACCCACATACCCACTGGTATGTTCATAAACCCTGTTTCTGCCCCCACTATCTCATCCATGTCAATTTGACAATGATAACCTAAATTCACATACACATAAATACTCACAACTGGACAAATGCAAGCTATTAATAGCTTTTCAAAAGCTTATGAAAGAGGATGAGAAGATTGTGACACGAAAATGTTCTCATGATGCTTGAACATAGTTTTGTGCTTATATTCGGATTGTGCTGAAGAAGAGCAAGGTGCCATGCAGGAGAACCTGCTATGAAGGAACATCAGCAGCAGCTAGCAGGCCTGTTTGGTGTGCAAATAAAGCCAGCCGGGCTCAGCTGCTGTATCCTGGCAACCAGAGCCCAGCTTGGCTGCTCAGTCCCTGACCTGGGCCCATTCACTTCATTATAAACCTGTGTAGGAAAAAACAAAACAAAGAGGGAAAGACAGACACGCGCACACGCACACACAGACACAGGCACACACACACACACACACACAGTGGAAAGATGCATTATGCTGGAGCAGAAGCTTGAATACAAAAAGAGATGGACAGAGCTCACACGTGCAGAGGGTTGTGTAATCTAACAATGATAATCTGTCCTCTTGAGATTGGACAGCAGGCTTCAATGGGAATTTATGCTGTTGGCATTTAGTATATGGTCCACGATAAGATACACATCTCATCGGAAATGCTTGGTGCATTTACCAGTAGTGCTCCCGTATCGGATTTCAACCAGTCATTTCTTTTGCCCCGTAATAAGACGGTCATGCCTAAATGTGAATATAAGAGACAGTTGATATCCGAGCAAAAGTAAAAAAATATGAATTTTTGAAATCGGAGTGAGTGGGAGTGGCCCTATTGTCCATAACAAGTGGAGAGAGGTGCGGAGCAAGAGTAGAGTGAGATGTGGGGAGGAATCCAATCACTCGGTCTGATTTTCTATTCTGAGCACGTTCGCTCTCCCTTACACCTCTCTGTTCCATCCAATAACAGCTTGGAGCTGCTGCCTGCCTGCCAGTCTGGTAAATCATGCTGTCTTTGCCAGTGACCTCGCTAAGATAGTGGCAGGACTGTATATGTATGCAGCTATGCTGCAGGAAAGGCCAGAGACAATCGAGTGCTTTTTGGCGTTCTCCTGCCCAATCCCTCGGCTCCATCAGCACTCTCACTCATTCTCATTTTCTTGCCCCTCTCCAAGTGCTGCTCTCTCATCTGCCTTCTTCTCTATTCTCAACATCTCTCTCCTCTTTCACAGGCAAAAGCCCGACATTGCCACAGCAACGTGTGAGAGCGCACGCACACACACACAGAAAGCCTGTTGCCTAGCAACTCAAGGATGAGACAGATGCGGGCCTATCAGAGAAGCCAGTGAAAGAGCTCGGAACGCAGAGAGGGAACCTATTGATAGAAGAGTGCCTCTGCATATCAACCTTAAGCAATGAGGATTCAATCACTCTCTGACCTTTGGATCACCATTTGACCAAACGGGGCATTTTCATTAATTATTCCCCCTATGAGGCCACAAACATATATTTTATATGGGGCTATTACACAGAGAAGCAGAGGTGGTTGTATTCAATCCTTTTGCATTGCTGTCTTAATTCAACGATAACGTTCAGCAAGACAGTTAAATTCCTGAAATCATCATCCTGTCTATGACCACATTTAACAGCCAGCAAAACTCCCCAGCAAAACAACAACAACAACAACAACAAACACTAGCTGAGGCCACATTACGTGCTCCAATTCCCTGAATAGCTTATCACTATTTTCAAACGCCCAACCCCCCTGATGGAGTGGCTGTCGAGCAGGACCGATGGGAAGAGCAGTGGCATGTTTGGTGGACCAGTCTTCCCATGCAGCCAGCAGGCGAAGTGAGCAAAGCCCGGAATAACAGGCCTTGATTGGTGCCACCAGACGACAGGCTTTAAGAGTTACTCAGTGAATCTCAGATTTTAACCAATGTTACTATATGTTTATTCAGCTAAATATCTTTTTTTGGTGATAAAAATGCGATTTTTTTCTCTAATAATAATAATAATGCTAATATGGTGAGTATTTGAATGACTTACAATTCAGTCAGCGCATTGATCACATATGCTAATATCTTATAATCTGTTGCCCAATATAAGCAGAGTATCTCAATATTTACCCAGAGTGCAATGTTTCCACAATGTTGGTCAATTATGAGGACTTTCTTTGGACTATTTTTACTTGAATGCCAATGTTTAAAGAAAATAAACAACTGTCCATTTTTGAGGGACGTCCACCAATTGTCATTAAAATCCCCCAAAATAGAGATCTTTTCTTTCCACTTGCCCTGCCCGACAGGAAACTATCACAACATGCCTCTAAACACGCCTCTGAATTTGAACATTGCTGCTGTGGTTTGATGCAAATCAAAATACCAACAAAGACAACAACAACAAAAAGTACAGTTGTTTGGATGCAAAACCCAAATTAAGATGACCAAGGATCTAAAAGGTAAAGGGAGAATGTCGCTGCTGCAATGAAATGCAAACTCCCTTAATGTGTTGCAGACGTGTGGATGGACAATAACGACAATGACCAGCTGTAATGCATCACAGACACACAGACATCACTCAACATTTACATTACAGGTAAATGAAAGACTAATACAACAAAAGATTTTGAAATCGCATTACAATGCAATTATGTGTGGCGTCTAGGGTGTCACGATTTCGATTTTTTTCGATCGAAATTACATCATGGTCTCGATAATCAAAATCAAAGAGAGGATCGATGATCCCCTCCCTCCACATCCGGGCAACGCTGCACATTGTAGCCGACGCGAGCCGACGCCACTTCTGACACCAAGGCCAGTGCAGATAGAGGAGATGCGGCACCGGAGCTTGAAGCCGCTCCTGCCTCTCACATATCTCAACTGTGGAAATATTTTGCATTCCCGGTGAGTTATGTTGACAACGTGAACTTTGTCGGCAAGAAGACGACAGTGTGTAAGCTATGCTACGTGCGTGTAGCTTACCCGGCAACGGGAAACATGACGAACATGGCAGCACACATTCGCCGGCATCACAAAGATGTTGATTGAACAATTGGGAAAACACCATCACTGGTCCAGCCAACCAGTGCCTCCTCATTGGGAATCAAATTCCCACAGACCTCAGCTCGCGCTAAGGCCATAACAAACGCTATTGGGCTGTTTATAGCAGCAGACCTTCAGTCGTATTCGGTGGTGGTCTGATGTTGTCAAAGAGGAGATTGAGCTACAAGATGGCTAAAGTGATTTCTGTGGACGCAAATCCACTGAAATGGTGGAAAAACAATGAGCACCCCCTGTGAGTTCTCATTTTTGTTGTTTTCACTTCACTGAAAACAAGGTTGTTAAATAAATCGTTTAAATTTGACCATCACTTGCGTGTAGCCCATCTTTTGAAATAAGATTTACTGTATAAAATGTGATGAATAAAACCAATGATCGTAGACTAGACTAGTCTAAAAATGGCATAGGCATTTGTGCTGTAAGAAACAGAAAAAGAATCGAGAATCGAATCGAATCGTGGCCCTATAACCGAAAATCAAATCAAATCGAGGATTTGTAGAATCGTGACACCCCTAGTGGCGTCTGACGATATATCAAAAAAACGCAGTGGTTGGTGATAATTCTGGAGATATGCATGTTCACTATGGGGCCATAATCCATGTTTACAGCAGGTAACGCTGCACAAATGTCGATTTCTGTTGTCACAAGATTATTAATGGGTGGGAGAAATGTCCTTATTCTGTGGGCACATCAAAAGACTGCAACACACATACTGTACTCTGTTTGACACAGTTACCGCATAAATACAAGCCGAAGATAACAAAACACTGCAAACAAACCACAAGAAAACCGCAGAACATATCTAAATTAAACAAAAAATTACCGGCAGCAGGGTGGCTAGTGGTGTTCTTCTCATTTTCTCTCAGATGCACAAGAGTGCAAAATAAAAAATGACAACATACGCTCGAGCTCTCTGTCCAAATTTGATTCCAGGGCCCCGGTTTCTCGGTGGCACGGAGTTTATTCCGCTATGAAACAAAGCCAACCATTCCGCCTATTATTGTAAAGTATGCAATGTGTCAAGACATGGGTGTGTGCATGTGTGTGTTTTGATCTAGTTCACTACACTGCTGCAATACACCGACAGAGGCGATAAGTCAGAAGTGTGTGCCTGCCACCGAGGACATGAACGGGTGCATGTGTGTGTGTGTGGTAGTATAGTAGAGTGTGAGGCCGGTTACTGGATCTACATTAATTAAGCATTACGTCGAGGAGGAAAAAACAAAGACAGAGCGGAGAGGGGAAATAAAAAATAAATAAATGCTTGAGTGGATAATGAACGGAGCCGGAGAGAGGTAAAGGAGGAGACGCTCAGAGGGTGGACGTGACCTTTCCACGAGGGAGCATGATGACGTATTTTCAACACACACGGACACACACACGAAAAGCCTCCCAATTTGAGGCCGCCATGTTATGTGCTCCTTACATAAGCAAATCACTTACAAAAAATAAAATAAAAAAGGGTCCACTGGTTCCGATGTGGTTTAAAAGCACAATGGCTTTTGTCCTTCTATGCTTGCTTCAGCGAGGATTGTTTGCTCGTGCACATTAATGTTAAAGAAGATCTGCTTAAAGGATAATGAACCAGCTCGCAGCAGGTGACAGCCATTCTGTTTTTTCATTGTTACTACCTGCGCGTCATCCCCCTTTGTTCTGCTCCTTGGGTTTTCTTTGGCTCCTCCGATAACGTTGATGTTTTACATGCACTTCCTGACCGACAGCATGCCGCAAGATAATAGTTGACGCGACTGTATCCGAACGATAATTACGTGCGTTCTCCAAAACAAGAGATGGATGTCTTCAACTGTTGCAAACTGCATCCCTCATTCACACATCACAACCTAATATTACAAATCTAAAAGTGAAAACACAATACATATTTACCGTCATAAAGTGTCAATTCTTTTCCACCAAAAGCTTCAAAGGCAGTGTACGCAGTAACACAAAGATATCTTTAGTTCTAATAGTCATTTTGAGCCCTTTTTCAAAGGTATTAACCAAACAATGATTTATACATGATATTCAAAAAAAACAAGATGCAAATAGTCATGGAGTCTTATATGAATGGAGAATATGGTATTAATTCATGTCTCGTTCCTCTTGCAACTATAATTTTCCTCTAAGTCCCCCCCGATACAGAAGCTCTGGTTGATCATTCGCCGATTAAATACGGATCTTGTTCTAGCGCTCTACATGGAGGACAGTGCCATTTTGCTTTAACGGCTCCAAACCGCACACAGACATAGCAAATTACTGTAACTAATTGTGTAAACGAGCCGCACCTGCTACGTCCATTGTAGTGAATGAAGCCATGGCTTCAACGTATTTTCTAAACGTCTACAGGTGGTGCACAATGCTAGACAGTAAAGCCATTAGTTTAAATTGTGGGTTGAATTCATTTCATTTCATTTCCATTTATCCACATCATGTTGACATACAGATACACACAAATTGGAGATGAGTATTTTTGTTTATAAATCGGGACACTAAGGGAAGAGGAATAGCTCATTATGTGTGGCCAAGACAATTCCCATTCTCCCACTCATCCCGTTGTGGGATCGGTGATTGGCGGATACTGATTCCAGCAATCGGCCCTGAAAAAGCTGATCGGAGCATCCCTACCCTCCGAGAGAGAGCAGCCGATCTGACAGAGTGCCGATCATTCTGCAGCACTGCTCTCTGTTATTATGCAGGGACCAGAAGGTGGGATGGGAAGCTGACTTGGCACATGCGAAGACGGAGAGAGGGATAACCAGCTGCAGACAGACAGCCAGACAAGCAATCTGATCCCAACAGCAACGCAGGAGCACAGAATGAGCCCAGGCGGAACCAACACGTATAGCCACAGCGACGAGCACTCCAATAAGAGCCCGACTTGGGAATCGTTCCTCCAACACATACACATGTGGGTGCAGCGTAGCTGGGGACCAAACAGAATGTTAATGCTGTCCTGGTGCAGAGGGGTGGAGGGAGGGAGGATCCCAGATGAATTATAAATCACTGGGCAGGGCCGGATGGAGGGATGGAGGGATGAAAGGCCTGCTACTGTAGAGTGCTGCCAGCTGGGGGCCGGGGCGGCGCCTGCTTAAAGGGGAGGCAGGGAAGTGATGCCAGACTGAGGCGGCGCTGAGGGTATGTGCATAATTTTTACGAAGAGTCTGCTCTGGGTTCCAATGAGGCACGCACAAAAATTCACTCTGCGGAAAACTGTCACAGAAAAGACTTGGGCGGGATCCAAAACTATTCGGAGAACGCGACGCAAAGTTCAACCCTACAGATGTTTACATAAACCGATAGCTCAAACTTCTGTAAGAAAATTTGCAGTAAATCGCATAAATAACTGGGTTCATTTCCAAAACCATTGGAAACATGCCTCTAATTTATACAGAATTCAAAGGAGTTCACTATTTTACAAAGTGACCACTCTGTAGTAAACACGCAGTAATGTCAAGTGTTTTACCACACGTCATTCTCAACAGCTTCCCCATAATAATTAGCCCAGTACAAACCAAAAAATACACTGCTCAAAAAAATTAAGGGAACACTTCGTTATTACAGTAGAACTCCAAGTCATACACACTTATGGTATATCAACCCTCCAGTTAGGAAGCAGCACGGATTGTGAATCAATTTCACCTGCTGTTGTGCAAATGGAACAGACAACAGGTTAAAATCAGAGGCAATTAGCAAGAGTCCCTCTAAAAAGGAATGGTTTTGCAATTGGTGGCCACAGACAATTTCCCTGTCCTCATCCTCTCTGGTTGATTTTTGGTTAGTTTTGCATTTTGCCAGTGTCCCTACCACTAGAGATAGCATGAGGCGGTATCTGCAACCGACAGAAGTTGCTCATATTGTGCTGCTCATCCAGGATGGCACATCAATGCGTGCTGTGGCAAGAAGGTTTGCCATGTCTCCCAGCACAGTTTCAAGAGCATGGAGGCGATACCAGGAGACAGAACAGTACACCAGGAGACATGGACAGGGCCGTAGCAGCAGGACCGTTATCTGGTTTATTGTGCAAGTAGGAACAGGGCTGCCAGAGCCCTCCAAAACGACTTCCAGCAGGCCACTAATGTGCATGTTTCTGCTCAAACTGTGAGAAACAGACCCCATAAGGGTGGTATGAGGGCCCCATTTCCACAAGTGGGGTTTGTGCTCACAACCCAACACCGTGCAGCCCGATTGGAGTTTGCCAGATTTGCCATTGGCGCCCTGTGCTCTTCACCGATGAGAGCAGGTTTATATTGAGCACATGTGACAGACGTGACAGAGTCTGGAGGCTCTTTGGAGAACGTTCCGCTGCCTGCAACATCCTCCAGCATGACCGGTTTGGTGGTGGGTCAGTGATGGTCTGGGGAGGCATATCCTTGGAGGGCCGCACAGACCTCCATGTGCAAGTCAGAGGTACCATGACTGCGATCAGGTACAGGAATGAGATCTACAAACCCATTGTCAGACCACATGCTGGTGCAGTGGGCTCCGGGTTCCTTCTCATGCATGACAATGCTCGACCTCATGTGGCTGGAGTGTGTCAGCAGTTCCTGCATGACAAGGCATTGATGCCATGGACTGGCCTGCCTGTTCCCCAGACCAGAATCCGCTTTGGGCTGACTTCTGTTGATTTTGCAAAACTAACCAAAAATCAATCACAGAAGATGAGGACAGGGAAATGGTCTGTGGCCACAATATTCAAAACCATTCCTTTTTAGGGGGTCTCTTGTTAATTGCCTCTTATTTCCACCTTTTGTCTGTTCCATTTGCACAACAGCAAGTGAAATTGATTCACAATCTGTGCTGCTTCCTAACTGGACAGGTTGATATACCATAAGTGTGACTGCCTTGGAGTTCTACTGTTATGACGAAGTGTTCCCTTAATTTTTTTGAGCTGTGTATATCTTCCTTTTTACCAGGCTAAATATGTCTAAGCTCCCGTGTTAACTCTCACAGGGGGCAAACGCATGGTAGGATGCGTGGAAAAAAAGCCAGCATCAAAGAATGGATTTGAGATAATTTCGTTCTCTTTTGTAGTTTCAAATCAAATTGCCCAGCCCTAGTAGGGAGTTGTGATTCACATACAAGAGAAGTGAAAGGAGTTAGCGTGACGTCCTCAGGTCGTGTTCTAATAGAATTTAAACTGAAACTGATAAAGTTGAGGTTTGAAACAGCTGTGGGCACGTGTGTAAGATCCCTAGTTACACACACCAATAGATTAATCAACATTCACCAATGTAAGGGTGTTATGCAACAGCAGAATTGCCCACAGATGGCTGGATTCATCAGGCCAGAAGCCCAAAAGAACTGTAAATCACTCCAAAAATGTGCCAAAAGATACGTTTTGAGAAAATCTTGAGTGTGAAAGTGCGATGAGGAGTCTGCTAATGTTATTTCCCATCATGCAGTCAGGGGACTGGCCGGGTACCTTGAGCTTTAGTCGGCAGTATTTTATGTTCACGAGGCCAGACCCTAACCTTAACCTCAAACAAACAACTGACCCAGCATAGGCTGTGGCGGCCACACGCACTCTTAAAGGGATAATCAATAAAATCACAGAGTTAGAGGCTTGGAGACTGTAATTAGCAGTTTAAAGAAGCGCTATTCATGACACCTCGGACGGCCATTAATGAGGCCACAGGACACAAATCGAGGGAGAGAATGTTGCGTATGGCAAGGATTAATACACTATTGGTTTCTCCTTTCACAACAGAGATGAAGGTGTAATCCCATAAACCACAATACATTGGTATGGAACTTTTACCAACTGTGGGTGTTATGGACAATATACATAATCCTCTGACCAAGTGTATGCTGGGCCGATTTATAATCTAATGCCCAGATGGCTGTGAATGGTGGAAGTATAGGCAAAAAAAAAATACTACATATATACGCCATCTGGCAACTTGGCAGAATAAACTTCTCCTTACACACTTTCATTGTAGCTCTACCAAAAACAGCCAACTTTATCATGTTATCTTCTAATTTACAGATACTAAGGCAGATATTACACCCAGCGTAGTACTCCTCCAAATGCGTTTTTGACACAGCATCTGAACTTGCCAGGATCTGACCCTCCATCGACCGGCCGGACCCAAACACCAGCAGCTCGGATCTGGGAAACCACTGGAACCGATGCCAACGTCGAGCAGCACAAAAAACACTTTGTCCAGTTTTTAATTAGCCTTTTGTTTATCTCTTAGAATAAACCTGTATATGTGTGTGTGTGTACATACTGGCTCTCAATCTCCATCCGGAGTGGAAACTGCAATAACTGAAAGAGGCGCTGCCCTGAGGGAATTAGTCTTCTTGTGTTCACAAGGTATCACTTCTTGGCATCTGAGCTTGCACGCCAATGTGCACAGACACAGACACAGACACACACACACTTCCAGCTATCAACATGTGCATGCAATTTTGCCAATTAAAGCCATAACCCGGCACAGCCCTACCGCAGAGGTAACACAAACTGTTTTCATGTGAGAAAGCAGAAGACAAGGGACAAAAAAAATATATATATTATATTACAAAAAGAGGGAAGAGGGAGCAGATATTTCATCAAACGGGCACGTTATTTCTTCTGATTGATCGGGGTGGAAGAATACAAATAGCTGTGTATTTAGGTCAGAAAAACAACAAGGAGTGTAATAGTGTGTTGTTGGAGTAGGAGGTGAGACGGGGCTCGAGGTATTCTTGCTCCGTGAAATATCTTGTAAATCTTGTGTGAATAGCTAATGCAGAGCCCTCGAGGCTCGGCACTCCATGGCCGACGAGGAGAGCACGTGAGATCTGGAGAGACCTCCGGTGAATGGTGGTTTGTTTTCTCTCCACGTTCAGCCCCTCTGGTCTTGTGTTATCGCACGACTGCAGCAGCCAGAATATTACAGCTGGTTTATAGGCAAACTACTGCAGCCTTGACACCAACGCTGCTTCTACCAAGCCTCAAATCAGCGCAAACGAAGTCGCTCCTCTAGATGTTTCTTCATATCAGCCGACACACAATCCCCTGACTGACAAAGTCTGCAGCAGAGTATCTTGCGTATCTTGGGGATGTCAATTCCTACCTGAGCGGCAGGTTTTCATCCCCTGATCTGCCTGCGGGTCAATTTACGACTACAGAAATGTGGCGTGCTTCTTTGCTTTTTCTGGCGGCGATTAAGTGCGCTATTAAGACGTCAGTTTGATGCATGTTGCCTTGACGGGAACTTGCCATTGGCCACGGTTCTGCTCATTCATGAGTTTTAATTGCACTCGAGTAACCGGGATATCAAAAGATTACACATTACTATTTTTTACAAGCACCACTGTAACACGGTCACTATATCTATAAACACGTGGCTGAATAGTAACACTTTGTTTACGAAGGCATTATGTATAGTTTTCATTTGAAGATGGACTTTTATTTCAAATATGAGCCCTGATTTCATGTAATTACCTCCTTCAGCCGCCCACTCAGCTGTTACTTTGCCGTCTGCTGTGTTTATCATGCATGCATGCACCCATGGAAAACACTTTTAAAACTTTGGCTTCCTTCAACATTAAAAGGAAATTAAAAATATAAATAATATACATTAAAGTCCCTTGCAAGTCATCTTGCAAGAGAATTTGTTTTTTTTAGAAAACTGAGCTCTGATGCCGCAGACATATCGATATGCTGATTACAGTAGTCAGGTTTTTGGAACATGGATGTGTTATTATTAGACCTATAAATGGATTACTGACTGATGAATATCACCTTCCTTTACTGAGTTACCCTGTGCTTAAAGTAATTAGATACACGAGTAGTTACACTTCTTTAGGATTACTGCATAAAATCACCTGAAACGCTACAGACTTTAGTTACCAGAACAAACAATATGCCTAGATGAGCACACATCTCAATTCCCAAAAAAACACATGGAAAGTTGCGTTTGATTTGTGTTTTGGTCCTCCTCTACAAAGCAACACATTACTTTGTAACGCGTTACCCCCAACATTGATAATGAATATGACCTGCTACCCCATCACCAACTGCTCAAAACACAACCAAAGATTAAAATGTTGGTCAAGAAGTGATGTATGATCAGAGCTTGAATGTGAACAACAGATCTAAATGTTTAAAAAAACGCGCAAAAGCTAGCTTGATTGTTATTATAAAACAGTATAGCCTCTATGACTCTTGCGGTTGTGTTATAAAGCCCTCTTGTGTAGACAAATCAGTCAGCGACCTTTGAGTGCTCTTCTGTGGCCGCTAAACAAACTCTTGAGCTTCCTCATTTTTCCCCTTGGCCAACCCCCCCCCCCACACACACACACACCCACACCCACGCACACACACACCCACCCACACTCTGAGGCTGGAATGTCCTGTTGATGGCCCAGTAAGAGTGCCCACTGTCTTAACAGAGAACTTTGAATAAAGAGCATGAGGTCAGGATGCAAGACAACCATTGAGCAAGAAATATGTGCCTGTGTCCTCTGGCAAACGAATCTGTCAGGTTTGCACTGCTATCAAACTTTTTTTTTTTTGTTTGTACATGCCAGGGAGAGTGCCAAAATAGCACACCAGGGAAACTTGCAACAACTTGAGGCTTTAAGGAGTTGCAGGGCAGATCGTAACCCATCGTAATGTTGGGCGTCATTTGACAGAATCCCGGCTCAGTCACGTGGGGAAGAAGAAGCTGCTTACTAACTGGTTTCTGTTCTTACCAGCAGAGGGGTGGTGGCAAAGGGGTCCACTGTGATGGGCGGTTCAGAGGACAAGGGGTGCATTGAAGCTCGGGAGAAGGGATAGATGATACAGGCATGTGAATGTACAGCCCCCAAACCCTGGCCGACTCAAGTTTCCTCTACAAAGCTTCCATTTTACCATGGCACACCATACCTCCTCTGCCCCCCTCCCCACCCCCCCCTACTCATCTTGCACACAGATGCACATCCCTCATCGGTTTCGCACCCAGTTGGCGTTTAAAAAAAAATCTGCAGTGCGCAACGGTTGACCACCATTAACGACTGGATATACTCGTAACTGTCATGTGATGTAATAATGGTTTTCATGGAGCATAGTGGGGGGAGGGTTTGGGGCATTGTATAATTTTCTTCAACCCTCGTTTTTTTGTTCGGTTGAATGACTCATCCAAGTCCCCGTGCATGTCACACACATCCAGGCTCTAGCCAATACAAAAGCAGCCCCCAGAGAGAAGAGGACAAAGGGACACATGTGACACGCCAAGGCTTTTTGGATGTGGGTCACGGGAGCGAGAGGGTCCTCCGAACCTCCACACCACAAACGACAGCCTCTGGCACCATCGCCACATCCCTTTAAAGTCACACACACACACACTTGAAGTATCTCATCCTACTAATTTCGAATGAAGCATTGGTTGAGTGTCTCGAATTCCCGTGATAACTTATCCTTTTTGACACCCCGCACAGGTCCCACTCTCTACTTGGTGTGTGTATGTGTTGCTCTTTAGTGTTAGAGCTTGAGCAGCAGAAGGCAGCATTCAAATGCAGATCCTCTGGCGTGCGTAGAGGGAGCGCGGGGGGGTGGGGGGTGGGTATTTCCCCCCCCCTGCACAACAGAACATGGCTCAACAATCCATCACACAGATTAGACATGTAAGTAGGGAGGCAACAGGTGGGCTTCAAGTGTCAAAAACAACAACAAAAAAACAGCTTGACTAAGAGTTCCAATAACGTGCGTCTCCAAAATTCCCAGATTAATAAAAGAAAAAAAGAGAAAAATATTCAATATAATGCTTTTTCATGACCAGACATTGTCAATCTGTCACCCTGGTTGAGAACTTTAAATCTTTGCCACAAATCTGGAAACAGGCCTAAGCATTTTATTTCTGACGCAACACTAAATCTGCCAGCTGCAGCTGATGGATTCGGCAACTAGGTCAGAGTGAACGCATTGCACGGGCAAAGGGAGGGCGGGGTGGGGGCAGGGGAGTAGGATGGGCGAAGGGGGGCAGCGAGGTGGGTGAGGTGGGACGGGCGTGTTTGCCGTGACAAGCGACTGTTTACACAATGTGCAAAGTCAGAGATAACAGGTGAAACGTATGCTCACGACCAGCGTGAGAGAAAAAATCTAAACAAATAAGAGCATCGGGGTGATATTTGGAAATTAGGGGGCGAAACCCCCGCCCCTGATTCCAAAATGGTTGTCAGTTGCTCCCTCGCCTGCACGCGTTGTCAAACACACTTCTCTTACACAACGCCGAACGTGAGAGGGCTCAAGATAGAGAAACGGAGCAGGGATCCGGCTTTTGAAGCATAAAGGAATGAGTCATGATGACCTACATAGGCTGTGAGGAGAGAGAGTGAGAGAGTGTGTGTGTGAGTGGGGGGGAGAGAGAGAGAGAGAGAGAGAGAGAGAGAGAGAGAGAG
>CAESWR010000927.1:217387-245639 GCA_903171835.1 Mullus surmuletus
GGTCTGTGTGCATGTCGGTGAAATCATTTGTGTGTAGAATATCAAATTTGCTGGTGATATTGCAGGTGAGGCAGAAAGACGGCTCTCTTCTTCTTTGCGTGTAGACGGCCAAGCATGTGTGTGTGTGAGAGGGAGAGAGAGCGTGCATACACAAGCAGAGTACTGCATGCCGAAATGAGCAGAGAAAAGCTGAGCTGCATACAGAGCTGCCTCGCTCAACATTGTTGTTGCCTGTAGAGCTCTGGTCTGCCCCTCCCCCATTCGCCTCTCTCTCACTCGCTCACTCGCTCTCTCTCGCTTCCTTTCCCCTCCCCCTGACTGCGGCAGGCAGGCAAGCAGGGCAGATGGTATCCTAGCAAGCAGAATGACCCTGGTGTTCCTGCCCCTTGTTTTGATCCTGCAGTCCTGATTGTCCAAGCTTAATCCTACACTAGCCGGAGCTGCTGGACCAGCGCCAGCACTCTTATTAAGAACACAAAGGCTTTTCTTTCCAGCGAGGGTGCGAGCTAGCTCATCAGCCTACACACACACTACCCCTGTGCCATCAAACGACTGTTTTCCTTCATCCTCGGCTCAGCTCGGCTCAGCTCGGCTCTCTACCGCTGCTCACCAACTTGCTCTCCACTTAGAAATGTTCCGTTTGTCTCAACAACACACCGGCACAGACTCACCGATTCCCTTATTTGATTTCAACTAGTTTTTGATAAGACAGAAAAAAAACAAAACTGAAAACACCACCTGACATCACATTGTACACATTAGCACAGTAATAACACAGTAACTATGACAGACAAGAGAATTAATGCCATGGAGAGTAGATTTGAATAACATTAAGTATTGAATGTAGTGCGACTGTAATGCTTTAAGTCTACAGAGTGTCAGATTATGAGCGATACCACAATAAACAAAACACCACGGCGATAAGACGTATGAATAGAGGCTCGATGGACTCTCTCGACCAATCCTAATGTGTGACTGGTACCAGCTTGCTATGGGGATGGTGGAAGTCTGCATAAGTGCGTTTATTCTTAGGAAGGATTAGTACAGGATAAGTCAAATTACTACTCCCATCATGCAAGATGTATTGCAGCACACAACTGAAATTCCCTTCCCTCTAGACTCCTTGCCTCTGTATTATGTCCCCAAACAGTGTCTACACAGCAAAAGCAGCTTCTGCCCGTGTTTCTACAGGATGTGTTTCAGCAGAGTATTTAGGTGCAAGTCACCGGCATATTGGCAACACTCAAAGCCAGAGGTGTACTGTAAGTGGGGCTGCACAAAGACTAGTCTGTGCATTTCACATTTAATGATAGAAATTCTATCTGGATGATGCCAAACAAACAGCAACCACAAATAGCAGGATTGAAAGGGAGGAAGATGTGTTTTCGGTGGGCCAAGTCATGCACAGAGAGACTTGCTCATTCTTGATTCCTCTTCCTTTTCGCTCCCCGGTCTCTCTCTGTGCTAAAATCAAAGATTATGACCGAGAATTCTACAGCATGTTGCCTAGCAACCTACACAAGAAAGCCACACTACATAGATCATATGCTCTACATGTGCATGCCCATGCACAGCAGTGCACACAAATTCAAGGGTTTTTCCCCCCAAAGCCAAATCCTGACTGACTGCAAAAACACGCTGAATGCCCCCCCCCCCCCCATTGAATGAGAATGATAAATTAATCATATTGAGGTCAAACAAAAACATTCATTCTTGAGCTCAACTTCAAAACTATGCCATCGCAGGTATGAGGTTTCGCAACCAGAAAACCTGTTTTATCTAGCCAACACAACAGTTGCTGATGACAATGAAATGCTGACAAAAAAGGGATCAACAGCAGAAATGAAGATAACAACAGAGAGGAAGCTGTTGTGACGCCGGCCATTCCCTTTATGGCTCATAAAGACGACTAGCTTAAAGCTTTTACAGCCGCTGTGTTTACGAACACAAAGGTTCAGTGCACAGTCCAAGTTAGTGTTGCTAAGTTGAAATCCTTTCAGACACTGAGCACATTTAAACGAAAAAACCCTTTGGTTGCCAGAACTCCATGTCACATGCTGCTGGTCGACGTGCGGCAGGAATTCTCTAGTGGAGAGCGAGCGTGTCGAGTCAATGCAGATGATGTAAGAGAGCTCCAACTAGACCGGCCGGCCTTCTGTACTTAAGAATCCATCAGGCTTAGTGATCAATAGGAATAGGCCTGGGCTTTGTGCTGCAGCTGCCGCATTGCTATAAAAGCCTTACTGGGCCTGACCCAGCAAAAGCAAACAATGATAAAAAATAAATGAAATAAAAAAAGGAGGCTGTGTTGGATTACAAGCAAAGTCTGCCCTCGCACACCTTTAAATGTAAATTACATTCACATGCGGCTCAAAACTACGGCGGCCTCTGCAGGGGACGGGAGCTGGAGTACGTTGATGCGATGACTCCTCTGCAGTGCATGTCTACCGCTCATTGCATCCCGCCACGGAGACACTCGCATATTCACAGTTGCATTTCACAGGAGGACGGAGACAATCTTGTTTTTTAGTACTCTGCATCAAAGAAAAACACCCCATGAATGGTCAAGATGTGTGTGAAATAAACATCTTTACTGCGTCGTTCCGGCTTGTTTTGCACCTCCGTATCTATCTGGAGCGCTTACTCCACAGCTCACTGTTAGTCCATGTGGTTTAAGAGTTCATGCAGAACTATTGGGGATGAACACGGTACCTGATGCTGCACAGCCATTATCAAACTATTTCACTTGTACATGAGCATTTTTGTGCACGTGAAAGAGTACGAGTGCACGAGTAACAATGTAAAAGCGTGTTGCCTCTCAGCTATGCACTCTTTAGACACCCCCCCCCCCCCAGTTTGCCTCTCCTCTCTTCTCTGGCCTGTGACATCATCACTGCTCCAAAGCAGCGCTCTATATTTAGCTGCTCACACCCCTGTTGGGTCTCACTACTCTGTCAATGCCTCAGCCGAGCTCCAATCTCCCGGTCAGCCGGGAAGGTTGGATGCTTATAAACGGGGAGAGGGGAGGGGTAGACAAGCCGAGAGGGACGTGGCTCGGAATGAAAGGACTTAAGAGGAGATAAAGATGCTCGATGAGAGAGACAGAGGGGCCCGGTTTGGAGGAACAAGCGGGACGGTGTGAAAAGCTGTGCTGTAAATCAGTCTCTCTGTAAAGAACGGCTCACGTGTTGCCTCGTTACGCCACACAGTTACAATGTGCGCGCACACACACACACACACACCAAAAGCCAAAAAAAGCCCCTGCAGAGTTCTGCAATACTACACCACACTCTTCCCTTTGCTGCTCGATGGTATATTATAAAAGGCTGCATGTGTGTGAGTGGGGGTGGGGGAGGGTGCAGTGCGTCTGTGACTGGCATTTCAAACATCCTCCCTGCACAAAATAACATCCTGGGAAGATAATCTGCGAGCGTGTGACCATTTATTCAGGCTCACGTTTCTGTAGAGTGCCAAAGCCACTGAGCAGCGGCGGCAGGGGAAGCGTGAGAGACCAATAAGCGAGTACCGGCTGCTTCCGCCCAGAGACGCCTGGCGAACAGCATCGGCGACCGCATGGAAGGAAAACAGGCGGATCTTCTGTGTTTGCCACGCAGCCCACGATGGCCCAAGCGTTTATCTCTTCAGGTTTGAGGAATCTTTAGAGTTACCCAAATCACCATCATCTCACCAACTCATCTTATCCACGCAACTAAATCATCTTTCCATCTAGACTAATAATACATGTTTAAATTTACCTGGATACCCATATCTTTCCAGCTGGAACATGACAACCATATTGTTGGACCACAACCAATTGTTCTCCATATTTATCTCACTCTGCTAGCCACTGGGTGGACCCAGTGGCCGTCACAGTTACGCATGGCATATGGTGCGTTCCGATTGTACTTGGAGGTTAGAATTTATGAGTTCCACTATTTTTTAAAAACACAGCACACACCCTTTTCCCCAACGGATTCTGACTCAGAAAGTCAGAGGATTCTCAACTTCCCCGAGTTGGTTTTCCAATACAGACTAGGGATGCACCGATCCGATATTTGGATAGGCTATCGGCTCCGATATTGACAAATTAGCTGGATCGGATATCGGATGAATGACGCCGATCCAGAGTTCCAATCCTTTTTTCCCTTTTAATTAGTATCATACACAGCAACAGAGCGATTCTATTCGCTCCAATTCTATGTCCGCAGTGCCGGTGACGTCCTCACGCACAGCACACACCGACTAATGTAAACAGAGCAACATGGAGCAGCGCCGGACCGAACCAAGGCCGTGATTTGGAGACATTTCAAACTTGATACACCGACAAGTCCAACAGCAACGTGCAGTATCTGCACCGCTAATGCCGCGAGCGGTGGTGGTGACGTAGCTCCGACGTGAGTCCAATGACACTTTTGAGTTTAACTGTGCACTGGTTAGACACGAGTTGTTCACGTCACAGCGCAATGCTCCAGGCAAAAAACCTCCACGGATGAAACACAGGAGACACGATTTCGGCTGCTATAAAAGAAATGCCTGATCAGTGGCGGATTCCGCTGACAAAAGTGCAGCTCATTTTGAGGGATAATGCCAGCGATGGCAATATTTACATGGAAGTCTTACCTCTTTTTGCTGTGTGCTAATGTACAATTTGATATTTGTTAATAAATGGTATTAAGTACATTTATATCTATATTAATTTGTGACCTTTTTTTTAACAAGGCTAATGTCAAGCCCGATGCCTTCACTCACAGGGCCAAGTATACAGTTCATTCATTTAACAGTAGTATCAGATCAGTATCGGATATCGGCCGATACGCTCAGCACAGGTATCGGTATCGGATTGGATCGGTAAAAACTGGATCGGTGCATTTCTAATACAGACGCCCCATTTGTAAACAGTAAGGACATGCTGCTGTAATACTGTGTTAGTACTGTTCGATGTGTATCTACAGGAATGCTGCTGTGGTGTTCGCACCCGCAAACTACTATGCAAGCCGTTGTTATCGATGGACAATGATAACAATGGCTAACTGTAGCTAGCCAGTGGTTTCATGTATGTGAGCGGGTTTGTCCCTCAAATAATTCAATTCTTGTCTGGACAGCAATGCCAGCGTGCTAATGGATCCCATATGGACTAGAGCATCGTGCCGAAGCATTGAGGTTACATTTCCAAGTTTGTTACTGTATAACGCTGTTTCTTTGCTAATTCAAACATTCCTTCTAAGATTGTAATCTATTTCTGCTTGCCATGTTCTTCTACTGTTCTAAACGATACTACACTCTACACTGTTGTGAATACAATTTAAACTGTATTTTAGTAATATGAACTATATAGGGCAGGGAAACAGGACACCCCATCTTGTCATTAGACTTGTGAAGTTCTAACGCCGACAACTTGGTTGTTATGTCACTCACTCTACGACCTCTGAGTTCCGAGGTAAATGGAATGCACCGATATGCACGGGACAGCAGTCTTCTATCTTCACATCATAAACGTTTCACAGCATGCACGTTCACTTACTATGATGTGGCTCCCTTTTAACAGACTGTACAGTGCGGGAGTCACATTCACAATTTCATCCAGAGATCTGCCCTCCTCCCCAGTAATGTGGTAGTGATTGAAGTGGGAACGAGGGGCTGTACTAACAGGTGGGCACATATGCTATTGGGGAGACTCATCAGATTATCCCACCAGCAGTGAGGGCAGGCTCGCCTCCATGTGTGTGTCGGTTCCCCACTCACGACAGGACAGGTGAGGAGCAGATCTGCCTCATCTCATTCCCCATCACGTACAGGCCTACCTCCATTAAGACGACCCCCTGCTCCCCCTTTCATCCATCCATCCATCCACCTGCTTACACATACAAACGCAGAGCACACACCCCTTCTCCCAACGCTATCTACCTTATGTTTCCCAGCAACAAGAAGGTGTTCTGCTGCAATGTTTTGTCTTCCAACATCCAGTCTATGCCAAGGAAAATATTTTGTAGTTTGTAGAGGATTATGTCTTCAAAGCATAACCAAGATGTTTTAGAAGAAAGGTTGTGCAATATGTGTATATATACTACTACTAATACTATACTTTTGTACATGGATAACTTGCCTCTTTCACACTAACTATTACTCACGCAGAATTTGGAAAAAACAGCTCTTATCTTCAAAGTAGGGGTGTCCCAAGCCGATATTGATATTGGATATCGGTTCGATATCAGTGGAAAAAACGAGTATCTGATTATATCGGCCTGCATCTAAAATCTTCAATGTAAGCACTCCAATACAAGCACTCCGCTCCCGCACGTCTATGTAGAATATGCTTGTGTTCAAGTTAAACTAGTGGTTATTTTGCACTTTAGAAATATATTTTTTTGTTTATTATTTATTGAGGTTATTTTTCAGGGTCTTCTAATGTATTTTGAATTTATTTTACTCAATTGTATAATATTCTTCCGTTTAAGGTTAAAATGTATGTAAGCCATTGGTTAATAATAAACGGGTCAGTTTTTCTCATAGGTACTGTTGCTGACTATTGTTCTCTGTTTGAGCAATATCACTTGATCAAGCCTTTTCTAACATTCCATACTACAAAATAAGTCATAAAAGTGGGAATGATTCGTGATTCAGATCGGATGGATGTCGGTATCGGCTGATACTTAAATGCTGCAATATCGGTATCGTATCGGAAGTGAAAACGTTATTCGGGACACCCCTACTTCAAAGTGTACTAGGGATGCACCGATACAGATACTGGTATCGGGCCGATACTGTTCTAATACACTCGTACTCATACTCGTCCGCCGATACCAAGAACCGATACCAAGTTCAAAGACCATACCATTGCATGCTGATTTAAGTTTGAGATCTTGTTTTGATTCAAATATGGACACTCTGCAATAGGTTCATAAATGTTCAATCTGAAAGGTGGAGACAGTGCAAAATAGTTAATTGATATTTTGTTTGATTAAAATGTGGAAACTACTACTAACAATAATTCTTAGAAAATCTCACAGAAAATGTTTATTTTTCATTTATCATCACTCGTTGTAAGAAGCAGAGAATAAGATAAAACCTGTCTTCCAATTAATTTCATTTTGCCTAATAGTTTTTTGGGGGTTGTTTTGGTGGTAGTAGTATCGGCATTGGTACTCGGTATCGGCAAGATCCAAGTATCGGTATCGTATCGGGGTGAAAAAAAAGTGGTATTGTTGCATCCCTAAAGTGTACCATTACTATAACAACACTATGTAAACACCAACACCAGGAAGCTCTTCAGCACTGCTATCTGTGTTTCAATGACATCAGCCATGTTGGGCTAACGTTCTTTATGCAAAAAAAACGAACATATACGCGCGTGAAAACATTGACAACAACAGGAGGCTGCTGTCTGGTAATAGCGGATGGATGAATGAATAGTCTGTGACAATCACCATTTTCTCAGCCTAGGAGGATAAACAGAATGGAGAGCCAACATGTGGCTGCGCAGTTGTTGATAAATCACCCATTGAGATCACACAGACGCTTATCACACTGTTTGATTGTGTCAAATTCCCACTAAATAATAATAACGTAATAAAGATAATAAACCCAGTTTGTAATGACTTTATGAATGTAGATATGAATAACAGGTACACAACTGTGAGAAGCACTAATGGGTGAACACACAAGCATGAATACTGCTGTGAAATTAGTAAAACACATTTTGTTCTCATAAACAGCTTTGGCAATCATTATGAACTTTTTCATTATTACTATTATTTTTGGTTGCACTGTATTTGAAAATGTGGCTGATGACCAATGCTTCAAGATGATAGTTTAAATTTTACAGCCCTGTAGATGGGCAGTGTTGATTATTCATGTCATGATATGCACAAATTTACTGACTACAGGTCAACTATGACAATATACAAATGGAAACATTCTAAGAGAGCAATGCAAGTACAGTACATTCCGCTTCCCCCTACAGGCCACTGTGACAGGTGCTGTGCCCCCCATGTTATGCAGGACCTAATTCTTCTGCAACTCACAGTTGCACAGTTGGGCTACACAAGGTTCAGCACTGGGAGGTTGGAGACTGCGTTGCCAAATAGGGCACAGGTAAACTGAGCATGAGTTCAAAATCGCAAAAGAAAAACCAAAAGCTCAGTAATGAAACACTGTTTGAGCAGATACACAACAAAAAACAATGAGATGATGATAACGTCTGGACCTCTTGTCCAGCTTGAATTTGGTACACAATGACCTGCATATACACAAGTAAAAACAAATATGTACTCATGGAATTGAAGAAACCTGCCATTTGAAGTCATAATGGAGGGTTACAACCGTGTCACCAATTCCCAAATTCAACATTCCTCCCTGGGTGACACAGCAGACGATGAAACTCAGGGTAGAGAGGCAGAGAAGTTATTAATTTTGGACATTCAAGAAGCTAAATGTGGCACAATCCCTTAAAAATGCCTTGTGCATGGAGCATAGATCAGCTATGCTGGTTGTGTCACAGGTTTATGCATCTGAATCATACACAAACTATTTCATCAAGACGAGTCTGCTCTGACTCCAAACAAATGGGTTTATGTTCTTTTCGTAATACCCCGACAGAATCTTGAGTGCAGAGGTAAATGGGGGGAGTGAATGGGCTGTTATATAGATAGCTGTGGTCCATTGATGGGGTTGGTTCCACGCGCATGGAAAATTAATCTTACTAACACATGTGGCAGATGCTCGGGATGGTCGGGTGAAATGTAACCAGCTTTGTCTCATGACGCCCAACAACAGCAACAAACTGCTTCGTCAGCGTGTTAAACATTCACATTACAGCAACAGCGCTGGTAGGCTGGATAATCCTCCGGCCTGGCAATTCCTATTTTGGTTAAATTAATACAATTACGGAAATTATTTGCCACTGTGAAGTTACTTTGAGAGCTCTCGTGGAGACTTGAAGTAACAGAGCCATTAAGCACAAACACGACTGTCAGATCAGTTTAACCAGAGGCCTTGGTTTCAAAATCAGCTTTAAACATGCACAAGGATGGAAACAGAAATCTGAGGTTTGACATCACATGGGAGAGCTCCAAATGCCCCAATCATCAGAGTCAACACCTTAGACATCCAGTTAATAATAATAATAATAATAATAACAACAATGATAATATTTATTTGTAGAGCACCTATCAAAACACATTTACAAAGTGCTCTACATGAATGTTGAGAGATATCTGAAACATGCTGGATGGAAAACCCTGTTTGCATCAGCAGGTTGCATTTGCGTATGTAGAATCAAAAAATGCAAACAGATATATGCAGGAAGTAATATTTACAACAAATACTGTACCATGTATTTTTTCATCTTCCCTACAAAATCTGACAGGCACCATTTCCACAACTTTAAGAAGAACCCCTATTTGAGCATTATTCTGTCAATGGCTCTCATTGGCTAAAACATGTTATGCTTGTCTGCTGACTTTCATGTAAAAGATAGACGGACACATTTTGAAAAGCCAACTCATCAAAGCAACAGAGCCTCTGTGTGGACCCAGCAACAGCTCTTGCATTGCGTTCTTTACTGAATAGTTCATAGCTAAATGACAGACAAGAACTGCTTTCATAAACTATGTCCGCCTCTGAATGAGAAGCAGAGGTATGACCTAAAAGTCACCGCTCCAATATTGGCAATATTTTGCTCAAAATATACTATATTCTAATCTCTTGAATGACACGGTCCAACCATCCACTCCAAAATATAAACCTACCGAGACTGTGAAAGATTTATGATGACTATGATTATGCTGTGTCATATTTCCAGTAGGGGTTTAGTTCCCCAATTAATAACAGTGGTAGTTGTGTACATTTCCCTATTATAAGCAAGAGATGGTAAAAATACTTTTAAAAACTGACAGCTTGTTCAAGCCGTGTGTAGAGATGGCTAATTTCATTCAACTGTTACTGGTGTTGAAGAGTGTCTGTGGGTTTGTGCTGACTGACAAATGGCCGAGACACAACACAAGCTAACGTATTCAGTGGGTGAATTTTATGCTCTGCGATGTGGCCAGGAGCGGCAGATAAAGATGCAGGACAGAAAATAGAAAGTCACCACACCTCTGATGTCTTATCTGAACACATCACTGTCACACAAACAAGCTCCTCACAAAGTCGCTCCTCACCAGCGCACACACACACCGTGAATGTGAGGGTGGATGAGAATGACTCACTTTCCCTTCTGGGCATGAAAAGAAAAAAAAAAGGAATCTGTGGTAGGGAGACTTTAACAGCAAATTTGCTTGAAATATAATGCATGTGCACATATTGATTGATGGACCTTATTCAATTATTATGATTTGTAATTATTAGTGGTTGTTACAGCAACAATGACCAATTAAAAAAAGAAAATTCATTGTGTATAACATGCAGTTGCAGGTGCCCATCTGCGTCCTACCATTGATAACAAGCAGCCTTTACTGCTGTATTCAAAACCATAACCACCTCCATTTCACTTTTAAGTGAAGACAGAGGAAACAAATACAGGCAAAGAGAAAAAACAGCATAGATATAAGCCACACAATTAAATGGACAGTATTGGTAGGATCAGTACTGCCTACTGTGGCCATGTCGACATGAAAACCTTTTTAAAGGTTTCCTGGCCTTTCCATCAAAACACCCAACATTGTGCTATCAGGAAATAACATTTAAACCACATCCTTACTTTTAAAAGTACCAAAGAAAATACAATAACAATACACAATGTTGAAGTTCACTCTCCTCGATGAGCACTGGGCACCCATGGCCCTGTCTGCAGTTCGCAGTAGTTCTTGTTTGGGCCATTTCCGGACAGAATATCAAGGACACCCTACAAGATGTCATTTTGGAGATGCTGAGACACACGCTCAGAATTTCTGAAGTCACACATTCACAAACCAACAGAACACCACCAAGCACTGAACAATACCTGCTTTCTGGTGTATCTAGCTCTTCCATCAATTTCACTTTGACCTTATTCACACACCTTTAGCACATGAAGTGTTGGCTCAGTGCTGAAAGGGAAAACACCGCATAAGGTCCATGATGTCTGAGATGTACTGAAATTGCTGCAGTTCAAATAAGAGGATTAAACCACCGACTACTTTTGATGAACATTGTGTGTCGGTTTCCCCAACAACACTTCTAAATATAACCCTCCAAAACTGGAGCAAATGTTGAATAATGAAGCGTTGGAGGTTCTGCAAAAGGAAGGCACCACTGGAAAAAAAATATTTAGCTAGTTATTGTAAAAAAGAAGGCCCCATTTCTTGATGCAAGGCTTGTTGCCAACTAAATGGCTGAATTAAATACGCAACGACATATCCCTAAATTTGTTCATGCTTTACTGGTTTATCTTCCCACAGTAGTATGTTGCATGGGTTTTTACCAATTTATATTCTCAATTGCAATACAAGTCATTACCTCAATTTTAGAGGAAAAACTACTTGATGTTTATGACGCATTTAAGAAAACCCAAAGTCCCCTAGACCTCCACTTTAGGCGCATTACAGTCGCAAAATTCCATCTCCAACAGAGAAATTATCAAAATAAGAATGAGCAGAACATGATGCAGATGAGCATCATATCACCGGTTTGTTCTGCGTATGGCTGGCTGGCATCCTTTGGGGGGAAGATGGGAGAAGGAAGTCGAGGGAGGATAAATGTCACTATTTGAATAACACAAACGCAACACACTCCTTCCTGATCAGGGGTCCTCAAGCACAATCTCACATGCCGCAGCCACAATTTAATGCAACACCAAAACTTGACACTTTTGTAAATGAAAGCCAACTCTCAGTTGTTTATCCTAGTTGGTTGCCTTCTTGTTCTCCCTCTATATTATTTACACCCCTAAGAACAATGAGGCAGAGGCAGTGGCGCCCATAGAAAACTGTAGTGGCCACAGATGTCCGTCCGTCCGTCCATCCGTCCGGTCACCCATGACCACCACCACCACCACCACCACCACCACCACCACCACATTTTCAAGCATCACTTCTGTTGGGGGAAGCCACAGGGACAAAGGGGAGTAGTGATGTTTGGTGGGTGTAAACTATAGCTATTGTTATCATAGAGCTTTAGGGGGACATTTTACTTGGCCCGCACCCACCGCTGCTTTCTTCTCCACATGCAAGTCAAAGAAATCAAAGTGTGGACGACTGGGAAATGGTCAAGGATTGATACTTAAAAAGAAAACCGCTATAAGCACTTGTCTATTCTACGCCGGTTCAACCAGTGAACTTCTCTTCTAATCAACAAGCAAGAGTCAGTATTGATCTTCCCTCTGGGTTTTCTATTTACAGTCCGCTGGTTAGCGGAGGGAGCAGGGTGTCTTCCAGGAACTTTACTCAGCAATCATTGATTTGCAATTAAACTGGGACCATACCCCACATCCCCCCCAACCACCATCAGATTTGTGACTCAAGCATGGCCCAAACACAGGTGTGTGCAACTCAAAAGGTTTCATTTGACTCTTATTTAACAGACGTTAACAAGGCCATGCCATTGCAGCACCATTACAAATAAACTGGTTATAAGAACCACAGCATGTCGATGGACAAAGTTACTAGGAAAGACATCACTATTTCAGGTATACAAGTACCAGTGCAACGATGTTTGTGTGCGATTCCTCCACCACTAGTCAAGTCAAAGAAGAAAGAAGTCAGAATGTTTTTTTTGGCAAAAACAAAGTAATCGAGGAGCGAGTGAATTTCACAGGGTGCTGTAACTCCCGTCCCTCTAACCTCTGTAATAGGATGTAAAAAAAAAAACACCAAGTGCTCGTCTGGCTGAGAGAGCAGACGGTCAAGTGCAGCAGAGGGGCCGGGAGAGCCAGAGACAGACAGCAGTTCAGGAGTTTTAGCATGGATGAAGTCGCCGTGTGTAAGCAAAGGTCAGCACACACTGTTTCTCTGTTAGATCCTTGCATTAATATACCCACCATCCCCCTCAAGTCACACACACGCCCACCCCTGATTTCCTTCCATTCTGCAAAGAGGCCTGGTGGTGGAGGAGGAGGGCCAAGAGGATGAAGTGGCGTGGGAAGGGTTAAGTCCAAACAGATCCATCTGCTTCCTCGTCTGTCTTCCTGGCTGGCTGCTGGCCCCTGCCCAGCTCTTACAGAGTCTGCAGCCCGGCGCAAAGCGTAAACACATTCCCACAACTGGATGGCAAACATCAATATCACAATGCTCCTTCTATTTTTGAGTTCCCCTTTTTTATATATAAACACATATTGAAAAAAAAACGGGGGGGGTTGCTTTACATGTATTTACAACATTTGAGGGGCCAGAATATTGCAAAAAGCTTCATCATACGACATTCAAACGCCACACCATCTGTCATTCAATAGTCTATTCTGTTTTGCAGGTGCAAAATTAAAAAGCGATGAGTCAGTTATCATTCGTAGGTGGTGGGGAGCAGAGAGGAGAGTGGCGCCCCAGCATGACTTGTACGAAGGTGAATCTGTCCATAAGCGCAACGTGCCTGAGGACGCTGTCAGTGCACATTCACCCATCGTCATATGTGAGCCTCAACCTGCCTGACATCCAGCTGGTTGACAAGTGGAGTGTTTTGACCGTCTTCAAATGTCTTTCTCAGCCATGACGAGGGGATTCTGATACATCTCATGACACATTTCATTCTTCCAAGATTTAGGGGGATCTATGGAAGTAGTCAGTAGGAATGGGAACAATCCACATTTCTGTCAGTTCCATCGTTTAAAAAACATGCACACACTGGGTTCTAAATGTGGCCTTATACATAGGCAGACAGCAGGAATATTTCTTGGGTTGAATAAGCAAATCTTCTGATTCTACATGACAAAACATTGACAAGACAGTGGGGTGAGCAACAGCTTGTGAAGAATCACTCAATTCTGAAACCGAATCATTACTTATCCCCATCAACAAGAGCTATAAGTGTGACACGAAAGCATAAGAAGCATCAATGTGAAAATCAGAAGGCAGTTTCCCAGACAGACAGTCTGTATATTAAACTTATTTCTGGTCGAGTCCTTAAATGAAACCACTCCACAAGTCTGAACACAACCTTGAACTGTGCACAGCTGGACAGCTGATGGGAATCAAAGGCGAGTGCATAAAGGGGGGAAACAACAGCGTGCCATGTAGAACACACACACCTTCATAAAGAGAGTGAAGAGGCTGCCTCATGAAGGAACACCTGGCTAGGGAGAGGCCCGAACCTGCCAAACACTTGAAGTTATTCTGCCTTTGTCCTGAAACAACACAACAAAAGCCTCATCCTATACACCACAGCGCACACGATTTAGGGTGGCAGAAGCAAGCATGGGCAGACTTGTTAAGGCCGCTGCTATTGAGGCACGTTTGAATGAGAGGACAGAGATAGAGATAGAGATAGAGATAGAGATAGAGAGAGAGAGTGCAGATTTACAGTGTGTCAGACAACAAGGTCAGCTCATCCCGGGAGAGGTGTTGGCTTTCTAACAGAGTACAGCTACTTGAAACCAAGGTCACTACTCTGTGGCTGCGAGAGGGGATGGAAGATTGGGGCCAGACGGGGACAGGTTTGCCACATGGCTATATGGTAAAGGTTCGATGTCTCCTGTGGCCTTCCGAGTTGACAGACTTCAAAACACAAAATAAATAAAAATAACCAAATAGCCTATCTACCTACATTAATGGTAGAATTTCCTGAAATCAGATGCCTTCCCGACGTAAACAAATCAGAAGAGCCTATTATTGCCGCCAACAAGGCCAAAAGCTGCAGAGCAAGGGCCGTAAATACATCAATTCAAACTATAACAGTACAGTTATGAAAGGAAAATATTGGAGCATGGTTGCCTATACATATCTCACATTTCCAAACAGATGGTTTAGCGTAGCAAATCAAACTGGACGCTATTCTAAACTCGGCTCTTTGGAGACAAATCAAGGCGTCCCTTTTTAGACCAACTACGGACCAATTTTAGCTTTACCCTGTGCCAGTACTGTGGCAGATAATCAACTGGAACCGCAAGACTACTACACTTTATGTAGCTAACATGACAAGTCCTCCAAACACAGACGTTTTTGTGAGTGAATGTGACGGAGAGAAATACATGCATGCATGCATGATAAAAGAATGTTGGTTTTAAATGTGACACCAATGGCAACCCAACATTTATCCACAATAGATGCTGAATAAGGGCCAGTGGATGCGACTTACTGACTGGATGCACAAACAAAAACCAAACTGTTCAAAGACGGATGTTATCTTATCCTCCCCCACCTTGGACAAGGGCCTAGCAGCTCTAAAATTAGCCATCAGATCTAAACACAGTCTGTGGTGAAGCAGCTACTTTTTGATGGGAACTTGGCTCATGGCTGACAACGCTGAAAGCACACTCTCACCCGTCTCCAAATGCAGAGATGAAGCCAGGATAGTATACACATGCAAATGTGTCTCCATTTTCATATTAATGCTGAAGGAAAAAAAATATCTTATCAAACAATGACGTATGCAACGACGTTGGCATTGGAAGTGATGTTACAAAAACAGTGTCCTAATGTTGCTGTGAAACTCAAGCTAAAGGAGTTACAAAATGGGAAGAGCTTGGTTGTGCTAGACAACCATTATACAAAAGCAACGACCTTGGTTAGGTTCCGCTGAGGAACTTTGTTTAATGTCACACCACTGCCTCCCGTTTCCTGTTGGAATCTCCACCACAATCTTTTTTCGTCTAAAATGAGTGGATACAATGTACATCACATGATATATTGGCAAAGTATTGTTTAAGAGGAACAAGAATCCACAGATATAGTCAGGTTCGACTTAAAAGACAGAAACGCATGAAACTGCCTTTCTCAAAAACAAGGTTCCAGCTGGAGATGGAATAAGTAGTAGATCCAAGATTACATGGCAATTCATAGACCACCAACATCATAAAGCAGCTGTGAGTGTAAATCAGCATAACCATCAGGTAGAGATCCTGTGTGTGCATGTGTTAACATGTACTTAAGCCTGTGGGAAAAAAAAGACTGCCTGGAAAGCAACTGTGACCTCCCAGCAAGAGCAGGAAAGATGTCTGGATGAAAACAAAATGTCCTGTGATTGTGACTGTAGAGTGTCAATACCAGGCTTCCTAAAGTTTAAGGCAAGCTAAATGTAAGACTTTTTTAATGCCACTTGAAATGAAATTTAAGACCCACAACACAATCAGCACAAATGGAAAAATTTGGTGCTGCTGTCCCACTTGTTGATGGGGGTGGAGGCACGGTAGAGACAGGAGTACAATGGAACTATGCAGCATTACCTGGCGGTATATCTGGTGTTTGACGACAGGTTGATTTAGAGGCTTTGTGGGAGTTTAAAACATTTATAGCACATAATACACTGTACCTCTTATAAATTGGCTGGTACGGTTTCAGTCATCCAGAAAAAACTTTGTTGGATAGCCAATTCTTGTAAAACTTTAACTTGCACTTTTCCATGCGGTCCGACAAGAACGACGTGCTTCTGTTCTAAGAGTCATGGCCACAACAAATCACTGTTTTGTTGGTTCCACTCTCGTAATTGCATGACGTTGCTGCTATTCAGCAAGTTATTTTAAAAAAACCCGTTACCTATTGTTTTTAGATTTGAACGAAATACAATCATACTTACCATGTGTTAACATTGGCAAGACTTTTGAAGATCGATTTAAGACATTTGAATGCCAATTAAGGCCTTATTTTTAGATGAATGATTCCAATGCTTTTTAAGACTTTTTAAGTCTTCTCGTAACCGTTATGAGTGGAGCCGTCAGCTCTTTCTGTATGCGATTGTATTTTCTCGGAAAGCTACTCGTACACTTGCTTGTTACCATAACAAGTGAGCGTGAGTGTTCACGGCTACAATCGGACCTCCGTGTAGTGCCGTGAAAAGTAGAAAAAAAACATCTTAAGAGCGATTACCACTCAAGGACCACAAACGCCAGAGTTGGGCGAGCTGCTGAACTGACGCCACAGGAGTGTCGCACGTCATCCAGGGGCTACTGTTTTTGCAGTGGCAACGCTCCCCAAAAAGTAAGCTCCCAAAAGCGAGTCAAGTCGAGTACAGCTGATACCGTCAGTGGAAACGCAGCATTAGACTACACTGGCCTCCAATTCCCAAGAGCAGACTGGTGGGGAAGTGGGTGTGGGTGTATAGTGGAGCTGCAAAGTGGCACAATAACAAAATCAGTGAATACATGTGAACAGGCTTAGAGGCTCGGTTCTAACCATGTCAAGAACTCTGCTCATCACTGCCATGCTGATGTGGAGCCCCCAGACCAGGCAGAAAAGCACAGCGTTGCAGTCTCTCCCTTCCCGTCTCCCTGAAAGTGTGTGACCTATGGTAGACCTTGAATTCCTCAGCCCGAGATGTAAGCTCGCTGCCATTCAGGTTGCCGTTAGCGTATTCCTCTCCGCTCTGCGCCACAGTGCCTCGCCTGTTCCCCGCAAACAGACTCCTTCTATACGGTATCAGTATGCAGTCTGTCTGAGGGGGAGGAGGAGAAGCGGTACAGGGGAGGAAGAAGGGGAAGGTTGGGAAAACAAAGCCTCTATAGTCGTCTCTCCAGCCGGGCCAGGCCGAGCCGCACTAGCGGGGGCGAGTTATGTAATGTGACTGGCAGGGCCCACTTCCCTGTTCAGAGCTACCGCACACACTAATCCCCACTGAGGAACAAGCCCTGCTTTGGAGGAGGGAGACGAGAGAGGAAACTGGGGGGGGGGGGGGGGTTGCAAGAATTTCACTCTTTCATCTGCACTGAATTGAACACAGAATGAAACTGCCCCCTGAGCTCTTCTACTTAAAGGTAACAGGGCTCTATCGACAACAGGCTACCCTAGTTTCACACCATGATGTGGTAACAACACCTTCAGCACACACTGACTATTTACAAAACATGGATCCATAACAGCAGATGCACATTTGCTCAAGTAGAAATTGGCATTTCATTTGTAAAGCTATGATGGGATAGGCAATTTTTGCCATTTGAAGTGTTAACTCTAGACTTATCACTTACAAATAATCATGACACGACAAAAAATTATGACGACAATTATGTCATATTTGCTAAGTTTTTTTCGACAACAAAACACATAGCCCAGGTCCTCAATAAACCCACGTGACTCTGACGCAACGAAAGGAGAGGACAAGTGATCAGCAGGCCACTCCATCCATTCTGCTAACCGCGGCAGCCAGGTGGAAGATTTAAACCAGTTAAAAATAAGAGTCTGATTCTGATTTACTGAGCTACTTGCCTGGAAACCATGTGACCGGCATCACATGAGGAGAGGGAGGAGGAGAGTGGCAGAGTGAGAGAGAGGGAGAGGGAGAGAGACAGAGTGTGTGTGTGTGTGTGTGTGTGTGTGTGTGTGTGTGTGTGTGTGTGTGTGTGTGTGTGTGTGTGTGTGTGTGTGTGTGTGTGTGTGTGTGTGCGCGTGTGTCCAGCCCCCAGCATCCATCGGCACAGTGTGTATTCCACTCCTGGCACTATAATAAGCTTTGTGATCAGTTTCCTTGGTTTCCACTAACAGTAAGCAGATATAGGCAGCTCGTAGAGGTAAACAGAGGCGGCGCTCACTGGTGCATTGCCACAGGAGAAGCTGGTGGGAGGAGCATAAGCAAGTTGGAGACGGGAGAGATGGATTTGTGCACGGGAAGAGCCAGTGATGCAGCCATCAGTGACGGGGAAATTATGGGTCCAGCAGATGATGGCAAGGCTGAAGATTTCACAGCCACATTATTCCACACTATGATATTTTTGCAATTGCATAACATTTCAAGCAGACACCATTTTCTACCCCCCACAGGGACTAAATATTCAGCAAAACTGCAACTGTCAATCTATTTCTCTTCTAGTTTATCTAATATAAGTCATTCTACACTTCTCTCTATTTAGGATGGACATTGAAACAAATACATCCTTGATGTGGAAGATTTGCCTGTGTGGCGTCTTACACAGGTGTAAATGTTGATCGGAAGGTGCGTCTGCATGTGTGATGCATGGGAGAGCGTAACAAATAAAGAGTAAATGGAGAGCTTTTGTTGGACACATGCTGGTTCTGCACTACAGAAGCTGTGACCTACTTTTTGCAGTTTCCAACACACACACACACCACACACACACACACACACACTCCGACAAAAGGGACAGGAAGGCAGAGGTTAGGCATGCACTAAGCCCTGTTCTTAATACATGCATTCCAGTGGGTAGAGCTCAATGCTGATGCGCTTTCAGCCGGCCTGTTAGTACAAGCAGCTCCTGCACAGAGTCTCCCGCATGACTGACAATACTGCATACTGCATGACTGCGTGTCTGATGCTTTTAGCACGGGCGCACACACAAAATTACAGCGTCTCCGCTCGGGATGCAGCGGCACATTATGTCCACGGTTGGGCCTATGGCAGGTTCTTGGCATATAAATTCTTTTTGATTTCCGACGGCCTGCAGTTTCTTTGCTTTTCAATGTAAAATAAACAGAACTCACTTGTAGAGGCAATTTTGAATGTGAAAAATGTAGTCAAGCCACTACATTTATGTTGAAAAAGGAACACTTATCGTACTGTTGGAAATATAACATTAGTCAATTTGGACACGACAGGAAGATGCTCCATTCTTTAGTTATTTCTTTATACTTTGCTGACTCTGTTGCAAACTGGAAGGCAGCTGCGATCAACTTTCGTGTTTTAATCGACCAGGCAGGCTTTCCTCGCTGTTCCAATCTTAAAGGATGCACTGAGAGATGGTGCAGATGTGCAAGAGCCAACCCCAAAAAGTCCTGAATTTGTGTATCCGTTTTGCCTTCACTCAGCATCAGAATGTATCAAATAGGGCTCTTGTGCCTCTTGTCTGCAGCTCTTATTTGCATACAGTGTGGCGATTGGCTCCAGAGAAATTACAGTTCTGGGGAGTCTCCTTGCGAATCAATGTCAAGCGAGCGTTGCTACTGTCGCAGATCAGGTAGCGACAGTGTGTGTGAGGTTGGTGTTGAATACGAAAGGCGAAAACGCGAGTCCCATGGTTCATCTCTGGGTAGTGAACCGTGCAGGACGTACCAAATACTTCAATAGCACACTGAGCACTGTTGTATCTCTATTATTCTCTACACAGGTTTGAAAAAAAGATACTCTTCTTCTCATGTTTAACAGCGTGTGCCACTCCTGTGTAATTAACTGAGCTTGAGAAGACAAAATGTACATCCTCATCTACCACAACAGGCCTGAAACACCCATGTTCAGGCCTGTAGATATCTGTAGCAAACAGGTTTAAAGTATTTCCCAAGATGTTCCAAATTATAAACAAGAGGGAAGTTGATCTCATCCAAAATATACCAAAAATACACCACATCCGATGTTTCATGATGCCAACAAAAAATAAAAACCTTGCCGAAAAGGCAAGGCAAAAACACTCCAAGAGTTTCAATGAGTACCACCACAACACAAAATTATTGCTCTAAATTAAAACAAATAAAAGATGTTATTTGTCAACATACCGATTCCATGGCTGTGGGAGAATGTTGGTGGGCTAAAATCCAACTACAAAAGCACCCAAGAGTCCGCAGAATCCACTGAATCCTAAAAGAAACAAACAGAATGAAAACAAAACCAGGCATTAGTAACTAAATTAGAACAAGCAGTTTCACATTCCTCATGATGCACAGGTACCGGGATGGAGGCGAGGTGTAATTTGTCCTTGCAGGATCGGTTCACACTGTTCCCTGGCGAGCTCTGAGAGACTGGCGGAAAAGGCCAGGATCTAGAGGCCGCTCACATTCTGGGTCATTTGTTCTACTTTTCTGTCCCATGGCCCGGCATTTGGGACTCGGCTTGTCTTTATCAACCCCCCCAACCCCCCACACAACAACTCTGTACTTCTTTGGGATATACGTATGCAGCACTAAGCTGCTATTGCTATGTTATTATGGACATAGACCCTGCCAAACCTATCTGAATAATTACATTTACATTTACAGAAATGACTGATTTACATGCTGATAATCATTAACGGCAATTGTAATTCTGTGTTTGTGAGGGATAGCTACACTAGGAAAATATTCTGGAGCTCATTACACTAAAAAACCCTTTTACTTTTCCATTTGAAAGCATGCGTGTTAAACTGGTTTCAGCCTGAAACCCACAAGCAAATGTTATTTCGTCGTCACTTGGGATAGCTGGCACGCAGCTGGTTAACGATTTCCTGAGTTCGGAGAACGCAGTTGTAGGTATGCAACATTCCAGCACTTTCTAACCCAATGTTAATTTTGATACCCAAACAAAGGGCAGTGTTACCCCATTAATTAACGAGACTACGGTGGTCTGCCATGTATAATTTGGGAAGTTTTTGAGTGGAACCGACTACGAAATTTTTTGTCTATTGGTACGACAAAATTTTGATTTTGAGTGCTTGGCCAAATCAAAACACCAGCATTTGCGCTCTGCGACATATTACATAGTTCATGTTACTGTATTGACTCGAATATAAGACGATATTTTTGTCCTCAAAAAAAGCAAACCAACCGGTGGCGAAAAATGATTGCAGGATTCATAGCTCCTTCCTTCTGCACACACACACGCACACACACACACACAGTGACAGATGGAACTGCAAAAAGCGAAAAAAGCGGATCAAATGCTGGCTGAGGAAACACACATGAAAGGAGGAGATATGACGCCAACTTCAAGATAATGGTCATTTAATGCAGCGATCAAGAATATTGACTCCATATGGTTCTCACTCTCAGATCGTCAAATACTGACACTTTGGATTGTCGGCGTGTCCCGAGCCACTTAACACTGACAAAGCGGCGGCTGTGTGTGTCTTTGTGTGTGCGTGCTGCATGACCATAACTGCAGAAGATGCAGCTCAATGAGGGCTGATATTCTGAGCCTGACATGTTGCATTGGACTAGGCTTTGATTGTGCATTTTTTTATTGCACGAGTTTTGTGCCTTTCCTAGTTGATATTATATTTTGATATTTTACTAATATAAATGAATTTAAAAGAGATTCATTTTGTGTTGTTTGCCTTAGATTTTATCATTAGAAAGTATTTTTTCTAAAAATTGGTCAGTGAAAAAGAAGGGTCGTCTTATATCTGGGGTCGTCTTATATTCGGGTCAATATGGTATATTCAATCACGCCGCAAAAATTGTCTGCTGGTAATTATGTATTGTATGTCACTGTGAACCAAAAAACCCCCCAAACCACAAAAACACAAAAAACACCAACAGACCCCCATTAAAGTCTGTAAATGACTCATCGATTGATTATGCATCTAGTTAAGTTTCCCAACGTTGCATGACATGAATCACTCGTTTGTAACCAAATAAGATTCTGGTGGCAAAACCACCGACTGTTTTGGAACATGATCGTCGAGAAAAAACATTTTCCTCTCCGGCCAACAACAAGTATCCAGACTGAGCACAAACCGGGCGACCCAGCTCTGCTCCAACCTCCCTGGCTGGTCGCCCTTCCCCCAATCTCCTACCAACTGTGAGGACAAGGGTTTATCAGGATTTAGGAGGCGGGACACGTGAAGATATTTAACAGAGGTTCAAGTGTTGGGCTAAACTAGTACATTTTCAGTGATTGTAGGACTTCTTACCCATTTGAGCCCGTATTTGCTCCATCACCCTGGTTTTAAGGCATCAGCAAATAACCTCCACAGGTCGGTAGAAATTTGATGTTGGAATTAAAACCGTGAGAAAAACGGCAGACTCCTACTGCATTGTTATCATGGTTAAAATATTATCAGTACTGATTACTTCCTCCAATAAAACAACACGAAGACTTTACAAACTAAAGTACAAGGGCTGAAAACACAAGCAGAGTGGCAGGTGGGGGTGTAGGACAGGATTAAGGCCAGACCTCGCTGGGTTGGCCGATGTGGTAAGGAGGATGATAGATGCGTATTTGTGTTTGTACTGGAGTGGAACCTGTGGGGCTTTCCCAGCGGGAAGCACAGGATTGACAGATTGTAATAATCCACCCTGGAAGCAGAGCGCTACACTCCCAACAGAGTTTTGAATGGAGAGCGCCAAGACAAAAGACCCTTGATGATGACCTACAATCATGGGAAAAAGACACCGCTTTAGCCCAAAACAATGATTTGCGCAAGTGAAATGCATTAAAAAAAACCCATCAGAAGCACATCCAGTGCAGACAGGAAGCCAAACAAGAGTAGACGATAAGACTACAGAAAGACATCTAACTCAAATTAGAGGCAAGATAAGCATGACCAAACAGTAAGTGCTGAACAAAAAGTAAAAATAGACAACTTCTCTGCTTCCAGTGTTTACTATGCCAAGAGGTGGTTGCAAAAACTTTTTACATTAAAACTTTGACTGGCAATGACAGGGGGGGTTAAAAGCGGTGTCGATGATGTTTTGCCTCTGGGATTATCGCAGCTGCTGCCTTAACAACATCGTTCTATTACTTTAGATAGCTTTCATTAACAAAAAACTGCAGCCAAGAGGGGAAACAACAATTCCACAACAAGATCATGTTACTCATCATGGAGAGAGCTACATTACATTAAAAAAAATAAATAAAAAATACCACAATGGATGTCTTTTTAATTTTGCCACCCATACTGTTAGTAGTGTTAAACAATAGTCTTGTACTATGGCACTGCCCTTTTTTTAAAAACACAAATCACAGATCACAGGCCTGTCAAACACATGGGTATCTATTACAACTGAAGTGAGTTTCTGTTATGGGAGCTTTGGGGTCTTGAAATGATCCCACATCTTTATCATATTGTTTCAAAATCACAACTTGATGGAGTTACAATTCCAGGTATCGACCTGAAATAGCTGTCGCCAATCGAAGTCAAACAGTTGCTACAAATTGCTCCAGAATGAATAACTTAACAGAGAAATTAAGCTGCCATTGTTCGCCTCTGGACGTGCATATTTCATCTCTCACCCATGCAAACACTGAGATGTGATCAGTCACCGCTGAAATATGAGACAGCGGGCCCATGTTGTCCTGTTTGCAACATGTACACACAAGGTTAACACACCTGATGGATCCACAAATGTATTGCCAAGGCTGAGCTACATGATACCAAGTCCCATCGTGTATAACTGAAAACAACTTGTATCACACAGTAAATGGCTAGATCTGCGTTTCCATGACAACATGCCTGCATATTTAATTAATCTTCATTGTTGCCCAAAATGTCCATGATATCATTTTAAATATCAGCCGGGTGTTTTATAGGGCTGTTAAAGGTGTTTTGTCATGGAATGATAAACAATTTTTTTTGTGCCACACGGCAGCATGTGAGCATGTGTGTGGATAAAACAGCCCGAAAATGCTACTTCAAATGAGGGAGCTGGCGAGACCAACCCCTCGGTTTTAACAGAGACCTTCAAAGAGAATCAGAGGCCACCCATGACACTGACAGACTCCAACTGTAGAAGGGGGTAAATCACTTCACTGGACCTTTGAGAATGGCGCTGCACTAAAGAGTGACATAAGCATTTGGTTGGAGTGAAGGACTTGCTGCCGGTCACACTTGCACATCCGACCACTGCAACAGCTGCACCAACACAATGCGCATCACAAACCTGTCATAATTAGAGCCTTGTGTGTACTAGAGGGTAAACATGTACAGTATCCTACTTGGGAGTTGTGTTAATTGGGATAAATTAAATGTTAGGGGGAGGCAGTTTTCTCTGGCCTTCGTCTATGTGGTTATCCGTTGGCTCTCCATGTGTTCTCAGAGCGGTTTACTTGAGATTGAATGAGACCATCCTCAGAAGAAGCCAAGACAACCTGCAACCTCACTCTTGCTCATGCGTTTGTGGCGTGTCCTAGGCTTGTAGTCACGCTAAAGTAAAGTCAATTTTCTTTACTCGCACCAATTCATAACAACAGTTATCTCTGGGCACACAGGGCACGTCTACACCACGCTCTCAAATACATCATATACATTTACAACAGACTATTTAGTTTGCCCAAATCCAGCTGCTTGTTGCGTCAGATGGTCGCTAGTCTCCAAGCGAGAAAGCTCTTTTAATCTTGCATAATTCATGGTTCAGGTTGGAATACATGTGCATTTAAGTGCTCAGGGACCCAAATAGTGTAGGCCACATTAAGGGGCCGCCAAAACAAATGCCATTTAGGAGAATTATTACAGGGCCATTTACTGTGTGTTGATTAATTCCAATAACATGCACATAAATGTGCTACCTACAAGTAGTTTGTGGTAAATCAAGTCTATGACCTACTATGTAGCACTGAACAATAGATTGTTTGATATGCTTTTTGTCACACCTAAGTGCTAATGATACTAATGGTGTTCAGAAAAAAGGTAAAGATCCAAATGCTAAAGGGTAATGCATGATGCTGTAATGATGGTGTATTGGTGGCACAAAAGCAACGGCAGCAAGTATTGGTTTTAAATCGAGGATTGACTGAAGTGGTTTCTGAATCAAATTGAACATCCCAGTGATTCCCATTCTCACCTGCACATGTGACCATTATGTCATATTTAACTGCTCAATACATTGTTTAAGGATGAAAGTTATTTATTTTCTTTAAACATTACATGTAAAAATCAAGTAAAAACTGTCCAAAAAAGCCCTCATAATTGATCTACAGTGAAGAAACATTGAACTCTGAGTAAACGTTGAGATTCTCAAATGATCGGAAAAGTAATCTAAATACTGGTTAATGTCAATATGCACATCTTTGAAACAACCCTCACAATATTACTGTAGACGACATATACACTGCAGAGCATTGTGGGATCAAGGCAAAAATGGGCTCTGGCCTGTTTTGTCCTATTTTGCAGTAATATGACATTTGATTACACGCTATATAGGAAATATGGACCACTAGACAGAGTCTCTTGCAGCCCAAACACACCGGCATTGACCTCCCCGGAGCACCATAGCAGCCACTTCAGCGTCTGGCTCCCCTATTAGAGGAAAGATCAGAGACAGCTGAAGGCAACCTGGAACAACAGCACTGACCTCCTTCTGATTTCACTGCGCGTGTCAGGGAGCTCGTTCACATCACATTGGGACACTGTTTCACAGCAGCATTTCACTGCCGATAATATATGTTTGTGCCACAATAATAATACATCGGCTAGCTCGATTATGAGGAGTTCATATGCAGGAGACACAAGAAAAACTGGCTCAGAAATTGTTTTGTTTTTTTTGTTTTTTTGAATCAACGGAAACATTTTCACTAGCTTGATATCCAGTGCAAACAATCAATTATTGTTACTACACTTATGTTGTTGTGTTATTGTATTATCATGTATCACCACTAAAGAGTATTTTCACTGTATATTTGTGAACTGACACCAAGTTTTTTATATAATTGCAAAACTGTTTTCACTAACCAAACAACAAGGGCATATTTACTTAAATTAACAGCATTCCCCTAAATGCCGATAAGACGATCAAACAAGTCCAGAGATGTAAAATTTGAAGTGTATCACATGAGCGTCACATCCTCATGTACACCTATAAAGCACCAACCAGTATCTATGTGGCTAGCTGTCACCAGAGAGCTTGGTAACGTTTATTGTGACGACACTGCCGACGAGCCCACCCGAGTTAAGGTTGCACACCAGATAAACAATAGGAAGCAACAGCAGCTCAATATAGGAGCCCATGGCTCGGTCTGCAGCATGTCAAAGCATCAGGTATCGGCGCTTATTGTAATATCTTAGTAATTAGATTCAGTCATCTGTTCCTCTATGCACAAACACTGGAGGGGAAACCTGACACTGGAGGGTGTGGGGAGACAGCAAGGGGGAAGGGGAGATGGACTAGGACGGGTGGGAGGAGATAGACATGAGAGAAAAAGAGATGTACACCACACCTCTCCTCTTCAAAACCATTTACATTATTAATAAGGCCTTGCTTCTGCAGGGAAGCCGCAGAGCACACTGATCCTGCATAGCTCCCAACGTGAGCAAACAACATCCTTGTCCAGAACCGGTTTGTCTTCGCACCACAAACGTCTGAGCTTTGGCGTGGAGTAAATGATAGGCAATGGGAATTTTTAAAAAGCAGGTTCACGGGTTGAGAAGGGTTTTAAACACAGACAGAATGAACGGAAGAGGCATCTAAATAGAGAAGATAGGCAGGAAGTAGAACAACAAACCAGCCAAGTAAAAATGATATTAAAACGAAGGCAGCGCGAGGCGAGGAGGGAAGAAAAGGGAGGGATACAGGCCACGATGAGCAGGCAACAGCGGCAGCACTCGTGACACAGTTAACGACAGCGCTTTTTTGTTCGGTGCAGCCGTGCCATGGCAAGCTCGACTCACACGCTCGCTCGCTCAGCCACTCTCACTAAGAATCCTCTGCTGTTGTCAAGGTAACAAGCTCTCTGGACTACAAAAAAAAAAAGAGCGAGAAAAGAAGGAGAAAAAACCCTTCAAATTCAAAAAGATGGGCCTTTTTCAAATGAAGCCTGAAACTTGGATGCGATTAAATTGTGGTGTGGAGTGAAAGCTGGTCTGAAAATTAATGACAAATAGGCAATGACAACACTGTGGGTTGGGTATTTTTAGTATTGCTGCATTTCCTTGACATAATGTGACATGTCAAACTCCCCAAAGCAGTCCTGGAGCATTACATGTCAGGTTATTGTTTAATAAAAACATATTTTTGAGTCACGGTCCAAACTTACTTGGTTGATGGAAACCCAAGGAAAGTTGACATTTCGCTCATTTCATTACAAAATACAGGATCACTTCACAGCTCAAAAATATTCTCACTCATCTCAAGCTGGGAAAATACAAAGTGATAAACAAAGACCAACTTCCTGGGAAAAAAAAACACAGCTTTATACCTCTCCAACCAAGGAAACCACTGCCATTTTAACAAAGCTCTATAGGACGGTGACACACATATGAGGGTCTAACAGTACTACTCAAGCCTCAGTTGCAAAAAACAACCAAATGTTTTCCCTTAAAACGACAAGCAAAAGCAACCTTAACCCATAAGGACCCACGGTGACATGGGTGTCTCACACCCTATTAATGTTGTGGAAGGTTCCATGTTAAGCTAAATCCTTGATTTTTCCCTCATGAAGTCCCAGAGCAACAGCTATAGCACATTTATTATAGGTCATGTGACCAATGGGAGGAGTTAGTGTTTCCATAACAACTGACTGAACTTGACTGAAAGTTGCATGTGGAAAATCTATCTCACCTGCTAATTTGAAGGGGCTCTTTCTTAGGCCAAAAGGTAGGTTTTATCCAATTCAAGGATTATCCTCA